>JBBGBA010000153.1:0-263643 GCA_038088335.1 Mesorhabditis sp. LJ9110 | reverse complement strand
CCGCGATCCCAACCCAGGGCCACTTAAGCAACATAATGGCATAGCGCATCGCGTATTGCGGTTTTGACCTAATACTTGGGGGATGCTTAACCAAAATTTCATAGCCCCTTTCAGATCACTCCCAAAAACGCTCAAGTATCTGCAGGAAGAAATGGGTGGAGTGATGATGCACCATCTGAATCGTGTGGGGGACAATAGCCAGCCAAATGGCTTTGGTTTTACTTATGGTTTGTTGCATTAAAACATAGCCTCAGCTGGCACCACTGCAAAGAAGCTCTTCTCGCTTGCACCCATCACGTTATATTTATTTCTCATTCATCCTGACCCTCGTAAATATTTCCAGGCAAAAGAATCTCGGACGTGTATCGTGAATTCGTTGGTATGGATAACCTCAAAGCCGAATGGCGCCAGGAGGAGTACTGTCGCAGTTTCCTCGACAATAAAACAGGGATTTTTCAAGAATATACACGTGCTGGTAGGTCGTAATGTGGTTCGAAGAACGGGTCGACCCAGGCTACAAAACAATGCACATCACCGAGCTCACCGATATTTATACCTATCCGGATTGTTTGGGCTTCAAAACAAGACCCACCACGCACGATTACAAGTTGGGGATGGAATTTTGTCTGGCAATGAAAATTCAGAGCAATGGGCGGCATATTTCAAAGCCGCCCCGGTTTCCGCGAGAAGCTCATCAAGAATTGCATCGAGGACTGGCAAATGTTGTTGAGTCAGCATGCTAATTTTGCGAAGGCGTATCGAGGTCATTCCATTCATCACATAATTACTTAATTAAAGCCTTATTTTCATAGTGACGAATCGGTAATTTGTAATTCGTCATGACAAAATTTCATAATATCCAATTTCATGATATCGGAATAGGAGAATTTGGATTCTTTAAAATGATATCCCGGCGATTTCCGCAAAGTTCTTCATGTCAAGTTTGGCGAGTAAAATTTTGATCTTCTGAAATTTCGGCATTATGAAATCGCCACTTTCCGATGGTAAACCATTCAGATGCCCCTAAATTCGGGCTCACCTGGTTGGCAACCCGAATTTTCTTTGGCATGCCGACAGCTATATGGAGGTAGGGATTTAAGCGGGGCGGATTTCGATTTGCTTCCAAAGTACTTCGTACCGAGGCGTGACATCTCCAGGGTCCCGATTTCAAGCCTTAACCGATTTTCGCCCTTTCTAGCCCTTGAATCTGTCCCTAAGATGCTTCACGTCTTTGTTTTAGAAATACTTCGAAGACAACGCCGACCATTTTGCCAACTCGTTCTTGTTTTTTATGGGCGACCACGGATCGAGGGTTGGACCGGTTGGTTTTTATGCTTCCAAAAAATCGGACACCATTGAACTCAAAATGGGGCTGGGATTAAATAGAGTGCTCAATTTCAGACGGCCAATACGGAATTTGGAATGCGCGAAATCAACAACCCCATGCTGCTGTTGGTCGTGCCAAAGTTTTTACAAGCAAATGCTAAAGTGGCGTTATTTAGCTCACAAGGAATTCAATTTTAGTTAATGCAAAACTTGCGAGAGCATTCTACAGACCTTGCGACACATTATGACGTATACGCCACATTTCAGGACATTTTGAAGGTACGAAACCCTAGATTACGCATAGGCGATAAGTTCAGAACGCCCACGCTACGAACTTTACCAGCTTCGAATATGTTCCCGTGCTAGAACCGAATCCAAACAACGGAACGTCAATGCTGAGGCCGTTAGGGCCTTTCAAAAACAGGTGTATTTTACATGCGTTCTGTGAGTAACAGCGTTCTAGGAACTGCCAAAACATTCCGGTATCCAGCGATTATTGTCTCTGCGAGTTTAGCAAAACAGAAAAGCAAGTTTTGCTTTTTGTGTGTTTTAATATGTCAAATTTTCCGGAACCACGAGGCTATGGGTAAATTGGCGGTGGATCTGATCAATCAAATCCTATTTGAGGAAGATTTGCTTGACTTGTGCGTCGAGCTAGAATTTGAAAAGGTGGAATTTTCGACACTTATCAGTTTTGGATTTAGATGGATTCCGTCCATGCGTACGACCCGGAAAATAAGACACACCTCTACGAGATTCGGTTTGTCGCGAACCCCAATGGTGCGCTATACAAGGCGGTAATCTTCCGAACGCTAAACTTGATGCGTCCTTTTAGAACATCGCGGGCTCGTTGTCATCGCCAGAATCATTCCGAATTTTAAGTCCTCCACTTCGCTTGAATCGCTACGGCGAGACCGCAAATTGCATCATGTATTCCAAGCCGGACTTGCGGCAGTTCTGCTATTGCCGGGACAACCAAATATAAGAAAGGTTATTGCAAAGAAATTTTTTCCCAGTTTTTTATCGGTTACAATACAATAGGGTCGCTCGTTCCGACCGTATCACCCAAACCACACCACAAATCACCCGAAAGCCGCAACGCGAAGCATGAACAGTGGCCAAAATACGATTCAAAACACGAAAAATGCAAGCCTGGCAAGCCTGGAAGCGTTGTTAGAAGCTGGCTACCTCATTAATTTATTAAAGCGACCTGTGCGTTCAAAGCGTAAACCCAAAAACAAAAAGTCATAGTAGAATATTTGCATGAATTTGTCGAGCAGCGCCTGGTTTGAGAACAGCTCGGCAAGGTACTTGTCCTGGAAATCCAGAAAATTGGAATGATTTTGAACCAACCACTAGCGTTGAGTCTGTCATTTGATGAGGCGATTTGAGGCTCAGCTCAGATTCGATGTATTTTAGTTGGCTGGAATATTGCTTATTCAAGATGTTCGGGTCAGATACCCACGTATCAGCGACTTTCGCTTCTTTTAAAAAACCTAGAAATTCATTTCTCATCCTGGACAATCCCTCCGGACCGTTGACAAAGCGGATCACCTTCATTTGGGGAAATTCGAGGAAGTTGCAGTACCTGAAATGAATAAACGATCTTTCTATCTATCGTTCTATCTCTCTCCTCTCTCTCTCCTCTCTCGCTCTATCTCTCTCCCTTTTTCACTCTCTCACTCTCCTCACCAATTCTGCGGATAAAAATGCATGCCCAACAAATCCAATATGCCGCCAATTTTCGGTTCCAGAAAATCGTAAGGCATGCTTATAAAGGCGATCCAGGAAACAGGGCAAATTGCCCTTACAACCGTAGCAAAAATGAGCATATTTCGGAATCATAGCCATCCTGACGATCATGTTTTCCGGAGGTGATGGCGTAATACCAGATGCATTTGTCAATAAAACCGGACATGAAGCGCTCAAGTGGGTGTCGAATTATAGCCAGCATATTCCAATCATCGATTGTGTTATTTCCAGATAATGGGGTTCCGATTTTTTCGATACGCTTGCCACAAAATCTGGAAGTCATGTCTCTCTCTCTCTCTCTCTCTTTCTCTCTCTCTCTCTCTCTTTCGCTCTCGCTCTCTCTCCGTTTTGAAAACCCTACCTTGTATTATAAATCTCGGTGTGTATGCTTCGATTCTGGGCAAGAAATTCCTGCTCCCGGTCCAGGTAGCATACAGTAGCCGTCAACGTAGTCGACATTGTTTTTGCGATCTTGCAAATAGCTATTTTCTTGCCTTCGGTTGACTAGAATTGTCGAGATTTACCATATCTTATCAATTTTGATCTTACCAAAAAATTCGCCCCCATCGGAACGAAAGGGCGGAGGCAAGGGTTGTCGCGACTGATGCGGCACTTTTCGGAAGCGTTTAGAAGGAGCTGAAATTTTATAAGATCCTGGAAAAAATGCGGTTTCCACCGGACGGCTTTCGTTTTAATGGGTAGTGAAACTGATATTAAAGAGATTTTGGTGTGGAAAATGGCGCTCTAGATGGTCTAGTTTTCCCTTACGCATTCTTTTAATACCTGAATTTCTGCTCTCCAAGAAGCTAAACTACCTAACCTGACTCAGACCAGCCCCCTCACTACGTTCCGCTTTGCACAATATTTCGCTTGCTGGCTCATAGAAAGTTATACAAATCATTAGAATAAAGATGCAAGCGATTAGTAGCCAGCGCCACTTAAAAACCGGGCTAGCAAGCATCGAACGCAGCTTTCAAACCTTCGTGCCGATGTCAATTCACAATTTTTAAGGCCGAAACGTGTTCAATATGCAATATTCGGAGGTTAGTGGCCTCCAGCTGTGCGTTTTTCCCTCGACCACGTGGGCGAGGCGCAGAAGATTGAACACGGACATAGGACTAGACTTTTGTAAAAATGAACGCTCGGAAAAATTATTGTAAAGTATAATATATCCGAAATTTGAGAAACCGATTTGATAACCAGTTTTTTTACTTTGCATATCATAGAACTTTCTGTAACGTTAGTTCTTCGGTGGCTTTCTTTGGCGGCATTTCTGACACGCGGCGCGACATTGAGAGCGTCGCGTGCCGAGGAGCAGTTCGACTTGTTCCCACAGCCAATCCGGAGCCTACAAAACCTATAACCATGTCTTGCCGTCCCTTTAAACGCGCAATAACGCCTTGTTATAGCTGTATATTGATCGAGATTTATTCAAAGCAGCAAAAGGTGCTGTTTATTGAGAAGTGACGTCATCGAATGGGTAGTCCGGATGGCCCCTAAAATACCCGTTTTTAAGGTCGAAGGTTTATATTACAAATTGATCTTCATTGGGTAGAGCCTTGGGCGCGAGTCAATCGCATCGAGCTCGTCCATTTCTTCAAGCGACAACTCGAAGTCAAAAATCTGCAATGAATCCAGAATTTATTGCGATCGGAGCAGAATTACCTCAATATTCTGTTGAATTCTGACCGGATTCGTGCTTTTTGGGATCACCACAATAGCGTGTTGGATTAGATGGCGTAGTAAAATCTAACGAACATTTAGTTAAAACCAAAATTAAAATCTACCTGCGCCGGCGTCTTCTTATGTTTTTCGGCCAACTTCACGGTAACCGGATCGTCGATGGGCCCATCGGAGGGCCAATTGTATTTGGGGTCGGATTTTTTGCCTGGAAACGAGTTTAAAAAGGTTAATAAAATTTTATACACCAACCTGGGCATCCAATGGGTGCAAAAGCGGTCACCACGATGCCATGCTTTTTGCAGGTGTGGCGGAGTTCTTTTTGCGGGAAGTGGATGTGGAGCTCGACCTAAAGGTGTAATAGATTTTAGATGTAGCTTTCTCTCTCTTTTTCTCTCTCTCCCTCTCTCTCTCTCTCTCTCTCTCTCTCTCTCTCTTTCTCTCTCTCTCTCTCTCTCTCTCTCTCTCGCTCTTTCCCAAACCTGATCATTCATCGGTTTGATCTCCTTCGCCTTTTCCGACGATATATTCCACTTGTTTGGCGTTGAAATTTGACAGTCCAACCCCTTTGACCAGTCCATCTTTGTAGAGCTAAAAAGTTGTATTTCCAGAATCCAAACCTTTAAATACCTGCTCCAACTCGTGCCAAGTCTCCGCAATATCGTGCTCCACGTCGAACTTGTAGTTCGGCAGATCCGGGATGAACTGCTCCAGGGTGCCTTGATTCTGAAGAGCAAGTTCAAATGAAAAGACTTGGGTTGAGATTAATTACCTGGTATGTCACAGGGTTATGGATCAAATACATATCAACGTAGTCAGTACGCAGCCGCTGCAACGAACACTTCAGAGCGGGGCGCACGAATTCCGGTTTGTGATTGCATTGGGCTAACTAAAATTTATAAATTTTTAGACGAAGAAATAGCAGCCGTTTCACAACAAACTTACAATTTTAAAAAGCTTTTTCGACTCAAATCCTTCTATACAATTTTTCTCAGGATATGTAAAGCTAATGCTAATCTATAAAAAACTTAAATAATTTACGTGAGGATTGATGCGGATTTTAAAGCTGTTCAAATAAATCGACCTTTGTCGTAATGTAAACGTCTTCCCGCTTCAATTTCCCGCTTTGAATATATTCCTCCAGGACCTCGCCGACGACATGTTCGGTTCCATAGCTAAACAAAATATTTGACAAGGTATAAAACTGTTGATTTCACTAAAAATTCTTATGGTTAGATATATCATACTTACATAGCGGCAGTGTCGATATGCCGGTACCCGGAGTCGAAAGCTTTTCTCAACATTTCTCGGGTTGTGGAATCGTCGGCCGCCTGGAACCATTGATTTACATAGTAAAACCAAATAGAAGACGGCATTAAAAATTTATATACACACCTTTCCACCAGTTCCAATCCCAATATACGGCATCTCGGTGCCATTCAAAAGCTTCGCAGATTTGATCGTCATTTTCTGAAGGTGAGTTTTGAGGTGGTTCTGAGGGAGAGAAAGAGAGACAATGATGAGTAAGAGCGAGAAGGAGAAACGAACAGAATCGGAGAAGAAAGAAAGAGAGAGAGAAGCTAAAAATTGCTGTATTCTTGCTAAAACTTCTGAACAGCAACCGATAGCAAACTAAAAACTTTTGGAAGTTTTAGAAAAAGTCAAACATGATCCATATTTTCGTGGGCCCTGCTATCGCTGGCGTGCTGAAAAGGCAAAAAGGCAAGGCGTGGCGACCAAAAAAACAAGGCGATAAACCATTTTGTCTATGCCAAAATCGGATTTCAGTAAGCAGCGGCTTTCCAGGCGGTCAATTCCATAAAAAACATCATAATACACGCAAAAAAAGGCATATACTACACTGAGAAATGCAAGAAGTTGCGGTTTTGCAATTTTACGCTAAATTTCCTGCATTAAATAGTGTCCCAACACGGTCAAAAGTCAAAAATGATAAACAAAAGTAGTGCGATGACAAAGTAAAGTAAAAAAACAAAAGATCTGACCCGTCAGTGGGAAGTTACCTACTAAATAGTGCGCCCATGTCATGAACGATATATTATCTGGGCTGTGTAATGATTTGTTGCGGGGAAGATAAGGGCTGACCTCCGCCATCCACGTGCAATTGCCGCGCGCAAAAACGATCCGAACAACAAACAGCAACGGAGCACATTTGTGCACGGGTGGCCCGGAAAAAAGTGAGTAAGGTCAAAAAACCGGATACAAAAAAAAATGCTTAAATGGTTAAAAAATTTAAAAGCTGAAAGTTAAAAAAATAGCAGAACTATTTAGCCTAAATTAAGGAATGTACGGAGTAAACTTGGTTCAGCGACAGAGAGAGATAGACTGAGGGGAGAGAAAGGCAATAGCGCGTTAAGAGAGCGAGAGAGAGGAGGAAAAAAGAAGGAGAAAGAGAAATGTAAACTAAAGTTCAAACAAAACAAACAAACAGAACCAAATATATTAAGGGAACCACAAAATAGTTTCGAAGCAAAATTCACCCTCCCGCACCCATTATTTTTATTGGCGGTGGAATTTTGAGGTGAGAACGGGCCAGCGCCGGACATTTTTTTTTCTTTTCCCACAGTTCAAGGTTCTCAGCCTCTCTTCTCATTCTCATCTTTCTCAGCCAATAATTTTTGTTGGTCTAGGAGGTCTTAGGGTATATAAGGGTATCAAAAGGTGGTGGAGATAGATTATGATTTTTCTTTGTGACATGTACGGTTATGAATCGGAACCGCCCTTTAATCGGAAACCGTTTCTAATAAACCATTAAATGTTAACCAGAATGGTATCACTTCCGGTTCTGATTTTATGACCGTTTTTCTAAAAGAAAAATATAATTTACAGGAACTTGGTTAAAAAGCAACGGGAATGCAGCAAATTGTGCGTTGCGTCGGGCTGATTTCCCTGTTAGGAGGTGGGATTTTGAGCATTTAGCGTCGGACCAACGAGAAGCTTGGAAGCTTGAAAATTCTACATTTAACGATTATTCGATAGCATAAACAATTAGTATGAAGTGGGTAAAAAAGCAGCTCCAATTCATTAATGTTTTGTCTTACGTTTTACATTAAATTTGTTAGTCAATTCCGCCATCCTCTTCCCGGCCGCGCAGCAGAAGCAGATTCTCCAGGTTCTTAATCTGAACTAAAAAATTAAAATTTGATTGTAGGTGCATAACGGACTCCGTTCTAACCTCTCGGGTGGAATTTACAAGTCGAAGGATGGGACCACTTTTGCCCAGGCCACCAATATGAGAACCATGGTGGGTTTATGATCAAATTTAGTTTCGCTGCGATTTTCCGGTTTATGATAAGCTTGAGCCTTCAACCATTTTAAGGTCTGGAACAACACTATCGCCAAGATCTCCTCGACTTACGCAGGCAAGTGCCCCGGGTTAAAGCATTCTGGAACGGCCGGGCTCGGCGAGAACATCTACATCATCTGGGGCGGAAAGGTCGATGGGCTAGGTGGGTATTCTCAATCGATAAAGGACACGCGACGCGTAGGGGCGCGGCCAGCAACATGTGGGCCGATGAGTTCAAGACGAATGGGCCGAAAGGTTACGTTTTCTCTTCAGCAACTGGACACGCTACGCAGGTGATTTTAGAGGGATGCTGAAGTCACGAATTTACCTAGAGGCTGCGTAGGCTTGATGCTTAGGCTTCGGCTTTGGCTGAAGCCTAGGCTTGAGCTTACCTCGAAACACGGACACCGCAAAATCATCTGCAATTCAGATGGCTTGGGCTAACACAACAGCGGTGGGTTGCGGCTACAACTACTGTTCGGCGGACAAGTCGTACTTTGTCGTCTGCAACTATTGGCCACAGTAGAAATATTGATACGTTTTTGGGAGCTTATACTCAGGGGAAACTACGTCGGCCAGAAGGCTTACGATCAAGGGACCACCTGCTCGAAATGCCCAACCAAAACCAAGTGCGCCAAGGCCACTGGACTCTGCGCTTGAATCCGCCGACGAAAAAAATAGATATTACCAACAAAATCCACTTTACTCAGATTCTAATAAAATGTTTTATTTGCGTTTTAATTTTAGGGTTCGAAATTGCACGGCATGGCATTTCTCAAAACATTTGACGTGAAAATTTTGTACGCCCACGCATTTCGGAGTGATTGATGGTCCCATTCAAAAAATTCTGGCCACAAGTTGCGCCCTGATCTTTTGAAATTTTCGGCCGGCTTTGAATGGTTTCCCAAAAAAATACATTGATTTCGAGAATTTTTGAGGGTGATTAATGACAGTGCTTTCAAAAAAGTTCTGGCAACAAGTTGACCGGCGCGTCACAAAAATGTCTATTCATTTCGGCAATTTACAATATGATGCCTATTGTCTATTGAAATTGCCCGAGAAGTCCTCTATAAAAATAGATGCCGCCTTTGGGAAGTATCATTCATGATGAATTCGGCTCTATTCGTGGCAGGGATCATTGCCTTTTTGGGAGGTGGGTTTGGTGATCTGAAATCCAAGAGATGGGTGGTAATTGTAATAACTAAAGTGGGATAATTCATACGGAAATTTTTCAGTAAAATATTTTTTCGAAAGTTGAATTTATTACGAATTTTTAACTGATATATTTTTTGATGTCCACAAATTATTTTGGCGGTTTAGTGGCGGCGGCCATCGTTTTCCCGGAAGATCAGCAGACCGAGATCCTGAAGGTGGGTTTCAGATTTTTTTGTCAGCTACGAAGACTCAAACATTCATAATTTTGGCATTGAAAATGCGAGATTTATGTTGTCGAAACCGCAAAATAGCAAAAAAAATTTTAATTTCTGACGTTTAATTTCTGACTCTGATAGCAAACGCGATGCTTTAAAGGGCTGCCGACGGCATGTGTCGATCCCCCCTCATCAACAAATTGGCAAGCCAACAGGGAGGAGCGCGCCCCGGGAGAGGCGCAGAGACATTTTCTTTCCCGCGCGTAATCGATTGACTTATGCTGCTCCTATCCCTTTAAGGTTCACAACGCGTTCCGCTCCAACCTCTCCCGTGGCGTCTACAAGTCCAAGAACGGCACCAAGTTCGCCAAGGCGAGCAACATGGTCAAGATGGTCGGCTTTTTCAGGTGTGGCGTAAATGAATTTCTAGGTCTGGAACTCAACGGTAGCTGAACGAGCGTCTGCCTATGCCGATAAGTGTGCGAAAGGGCATTCGGGGGCGGATGGCCTCGGCGAGAACCTGTACGCCATATGGCCCGGACAGGTGCCCGGGCTAGGTAAGGAGAAACCACCTTAAAGGCGCTAGCAAGTCAAAATTATTTTTAAAGGGCTTGTAAAGGTGTAATTATAGATTTTGCTGTTATAAATGTAATTACTTTACGTTTGTGGTTCCAAATCGAATTTTTAGGTGCTTTGGCCAGCAAGGTTTGGGCTGGTGAGTTCCTCGAGCACGGGCCGCAAGGATACGTTTTCACCATGGCCACTGGGCATGCCACCCAGGTGCGTAGCTGATTTCTTCTAATCTTTAATTGCGTAACCGTTCATTCCCTGCCGCGAGAGCCGCGTATTAAAGTCGGGTACTTTGGCATTATCGGGGGGAGGAGCCGCGGTATAAAAGAGGGCCGAATTTTTCCCTTCGAGGCCGAGACCAGAAATATTTTCAATTAAATTTTTTATGATATCTGTATTATTTTTCGGTAAGTACTTTAATAGTATTTTTGGCAAAAATATAAAAAGAAGAAAAAACGTAGAAAAACTAGCCAAAACTTAAAAACCATTTAATTTCGAATTCTGGTCGAGCAATCGAAATTTTTTGCTTTAAATAAATATTTATAGTTTTTGATAGGAAAAGTGAAAAGCAGTGCAGAAACATTTCCTCTGTTTTCATAAAAAAATCTAGATAAAGAAAGCATTTGGTTTCCCCCATAATGCGACAGATCCAAAACCCGATACCTTAAATGCTTGGCTCGTCCCTTTAAAATACGCCCCTCAGATGGCATGGGCCGAAACGACGTCCGTCGGCTGTGCCTACGCCTACTGCACCGATACCCATCATGTCGTGTGCAACTACTGGCCTCAGTGGGTTTCACGGAGTTTTACTTTTTCTTCTGTTTCAATTTATAAGGTGTTTGGCAGGATTTCAACCTGTAAATTCGTTGCTTTGCAGGGGCAATATCCAAGGTAGCCAGACGTACAAACAGGGCAAGACGTGCTCGAAGTGTCCGACCGGAAAGAAATGCGAGAAAAAGACCGGGCTCTGCGTCTGAATTTTGTCGAAAATGTCGTAAATTTCGAAAATGAGAGGAAATTGCATGAATTAAATTGGTTCAAATTCTTAAGAGCAAGGATGCAATGCACATTCAGCTAGAGAGAGAGAGAGAGAGAGAGAGAGAGAGAGAGAGCGAGCGAGCGAGCGAGAGCGAGGAAGAGAAAACTAGATTGAATGAGAGAGATCGAGAGATAAGAGAGAGCTATAAAAAAAACCCCCCAAAAGATTTATTGAGACGATACCCGGCAGGGGTACGGCCAAAAAAAACACCAAAGCAGCGGGATGTGAGGGGGCATACAGAGAAGGGGGAGGGGTCAAGCACATATAGGGTGCATACGAGAGAGTAGGGAAATTGTGAGGGGCCAGTCGTTGGTGGTAGACGATGTCGCGAGGGTCGGTCTTCAGCAGGTCGTTGAAGTCCCGACGCACCATGTCGCTGGGGGCGGGCCGATCTTCTAGCCACGGAGCGCTTGCTGCGCGGCCACATCGGAGACGAGCTCGTCGGCGACGAAGAACGCGTCTGAAAGGGAGGTAACGTTTGGGAAAGTGTCGTATCGAGGCGTAACATGTCTTGCGTATCATTTTGTACTCACCATCAATCGTCTGCATTTTGCCGGTACGCGCGATTTCGGCCAGTTTGAGGGCAATGGAGGCTTGCACGGCCGCTGAAGCAAGGGGTATTTTCAAAATGCCGAAGCTTCATAATCGGATAGATGTACAACCACCCAAAGGTCCTCACCACCGTTCAACTTGGGATTCAGATTGTTCTCCTGGGCGTCGCGGAGCAAGTATTCGTCGATGTCGCCGAGAGTGCGCTCCATGAGGTGCTTGATCGATTTGAGGCTCTTCGTCTTTTTGCCCCGACGCGGACCGAGCGCTTTGCCGACGATATCGCCGGCCACTTTTTCGAAGAAATCCTCGCGATCTGAAAGAAGCGGAAGTGGTGCAGGGCTGGTTGACAGCATACCATGCTCTCCGAGGTTCATCCAACGGCGGCTGCCCTGGGTGAGGCGGAGCAGGACTTCGGCCACGGAAGCGGCCGCGGGACGGACACCACCTGGAAAAGACATTTTTGTGCGAAGTTCGAGCAAAATTTCGAATTTTCGGTGTTTTCTTTAAGCTGTGGATAGTTTTTCCGATCCCTATCAGTATTTCGAAATTTCGGATAGGAAAAATCAGGACCTAGAAATTTCAAGGTGTTACATTTTAAACTAGAGCTTTAAAAATGTAAAATTTTCTGCCAATCAAGGTATCGGAAGTACCTCCTCGATTGGATTCGCGCCAGGCCTTGATACCCTTCATCAACTCGGTGAGGACGTATTCAGGGTCAGGCGCCGGCAGATTCTCGTAGCAGGGCGGCACGTTGACCAGGGGGTGGCTGGCTTTGTACACGTGCTGCGAGGCGCATCCCCTGAAATGATCATATGAAAATGCCGACACTTCGTAATGTCGAAAAGTCCAAATGTCGAGAAGTCCAAATGTCGAAATTCCGAAATGTCGAAGTCATACTGTAGAAGGATGAATTCATTTTATTGAATTTTGAAAACTTTTAAAAAAATTCCCCACTTGACATTCGTGCAGATGCAGGTGACCTGCTTCCTTCAGGTTGTCGCCCCCAGCCTCGGCGGCCTCGGCTTGCTTCCCGGCACTAAACATCGGCAGCTTCCGAAATCGAAGTATGTCCCCTACAGAATTTGCGCGGCGAGAATTTCCATCAGGGTCTCGAGCCTGCGGCCATGGCGCTTCCTGGAGGGGTTGGGGATTTTGGGCGAGTTCGGACTCCCTACTTTTCGTCGGTCTTGAGCTCGTCGCGCAGCGCTGGAGGGATTTCGGTGTTGATCTTACGCCCGCGGAGCCAAGCCATCACCAGATCGAAGAGGCCGTTGCTGTTGAGGACGTCGGCGTCGCTGGAAAGGGTGATAACGGCGGTTTTTAGTTTCAATCTTCTAGGATGCTATTTTATAAAGTATCAAAAATGGGGCAAGGTTTTACCCAAGCCATATGCAAATTAGGCCCGGCCGGAAACGACCCATACCTGTTGATCAACTCGGCGAGGGCACGCTTGTCCTGTTGGGAGGTGGTGCTGGCGAGCTGCTCGCCCCACTGCTTCATTTGCTCGCCGACCATCGGGTTCACGCCGACGTCTTCCGGGACACGTTCGACAATTGCCGGGCTGTCCTTCAGGTTCCGGGGCTCGTCAGTCGTAGAACCACTGGAAGGCGCCGGATCCGAATGCTGGTGCACGGTCCGTCGGCCCCGGGCTCTTGCATCGCCAGAACGGAGCTGGAAAATAAATTTGCATACTGGAGACCAGGAACTGAAGTTTCTGCAAAATACGGTACCCGGCGAGCAGCAACAACGGCAGCAACGAGATGAGTCGCAGCTTCAGCCCATCGTAGACGCTCGGATGGGGGGTTTGGGATGTATTTTCTATGTGAATTCCCTCGTATATACGCACTTTTGGAAGCAAAACTGGGCAGATTTCCGGTGGCCATATTCACTGGCGTCTTGGTGAATATGCAAATTTTTCGTTGAACTTGAAAGTAGAAGTTTATGCGGGGGAATCGTTTTTTTATAGTCCAGAAACACCTAGTAAGTTATTCGTAGTATTTTTTGTGAAATTCAATTTTATTGAACTAGAAAAACGAGTTTTAGAACTCTTTCAAATTTAAAAATTTTATCTGAAAAGCGGATTTTTTAAATAAAAATTTGTAAAGCTTTTGGGGTTTAAAACGCGAAAACTACAAACTTGCTTTTTCCATGTTTATACTAGAAAATAGGCACTGGCTAAAATAAATTTGATTTTACATAGATAGGAGGACGGGGGGAAAGCCAAATTTTTGAGATTTTTTATAATTTTAAATGCCGGTCGATAGAGCGTCAAAAAACTAGGGAATTTTTTACAACATGAAAAATTTTTTAATAGAAGTTTTATAGCTTAAAAACTATATTTGAAGACCAGGGACAGGACAAAGGATAACGGGAAAAATATTTTCGGCATTTTGAAAATTTTCGATTTTCGATTCCCTATCACCTGTTCGAAAATCATCTGTTCGAAAATCACCTGTTCGAAAATCATCCGTTCGAAAAATCACCTGTTCGAAAATCATCTGTTCGAAAATCATCTGTTCGAAAATCATCTGTTCGAAAAGTCATCTGTTCGAAAATCATCTGTTCGAAAAGACTTTTCATGACAAAAAATACTAAAAAACACAAAAAGACATATTCATGAAGATTCAGGTTAAAATTTTGGCGATGTTGTCGAGGAACTCGGCCATATATTCTTTGCTGTAGTTCTCGCAGAGCTGCTGCTGCTCGTCGATGGTCACCCTCGGACGGTTCTTTGGCTTCGCGGAGGATCCGATATAGGCGCGCAATTTCAAATTTCGAACAGATGATTTTCGAACAGTTGACTTTTCGAACAGATGACTTTTCGAACAGATGATTTTCGAACAGGTGATTTTCGAACAGATGATTTTCGAACGGATGATTTTCGAACAGATGGTTTTCGAACAGGTGATTTTCGAACAGGTGATCGGCCACCCCCAAATACACTCGACTACAGGCTCTATGCTCGCCATCTGATCTATGCTTCCGCCAAAATTATATTCGAGAGAGTTTTTTTGAGCGGACCTTCCAGGTCGACCCGCCGGCAACACGTTTGCCTCCGATCAAATGCAATTTACGAGTTGATATAAATACCGGCTTGGTTAGGTGGCCAAAGCCCGGCCGAACGTTGAAAATGAAACAGCTTTACCGTAACCCGCTAGCACGCCATCAATATTTTACCGAAATTCTCGCCGTGGTTGCTGTCGCCACCGCAAAATTTGGTACGTTTTTTGGGAAGGTTCCGGTCGTAAGCTCTATTAATGTGCCGATTATCTCAGGATGTTCGCTTTGGTATATTGTAATTAACTAGCGGCAACGGTTTAATTACCCCCACACAGCCCGAAGGTCCCAAAGTTTTTAATATTGACGCTATTTTTTGGCATTTTTTTGACGCCATTCGATAGAGCGCCGAAAAATATACTAAGAGCTTTTATGGTAGCTCAAAATATTGCAATACAAAATAGATACCGCAATAACAAAATTTAAACGCGATTTCCCTATGGGAACAAGAGGTGCAAAGCTAGTTTTCGAGATTTTCGACATTTTTACAAAATTTCCTTAACGCCGCTCGATGGAGCGTCAAAAAATATACTAAGAATTTTAATTAAACCCCAAACTAATGTAAAACAAAATAGATATGGCAAAAACAAGCAAGATCCGAATAACCGCTCAGCGCTATTTAAGTTGTATAAATTTTAATATTGATTTTTTTTTGCTATTCCCGGTTAGTGGATAGTGGCCGGGGCCTAGGGCTACCAATTGGTGGCCTGAAAAAAATTGTAGGACTTTCCTCCGGGATGGGGGGGCAAAGTAAACTCTTGTCCTAGAATTTTTAATCTAGTTAGTTCTGAGGATAGGCCTTGAAACATCTAGGCAATTCAGTGTTTACTAGGGTTTTATCATTTACAGGCATCTATATGGGGATATTCTGGGCGGCCAGTTCCGTTACCGACACATTAGCCACGAATCCCTGGGGTGAGGTGAAAGTTGCTTACCCAACCACCAGCGCCGAAGTGGCCGTACCATTTTTCAGCACCCAGTCACGGTTGTAGGTTTTGCCGACCATGCAAAGACGATTTTGGATATTTTACAAACAATGGGACTGTTTTTGCAAGGGTTTTCTAGCAACAGCCCTAGCATCCAAATCTAAAGTCGTTTTATGACCTTCCGAGTAATTTACAAATATAGGAAGGCAAAAAACGTTGAAAAAAATCAGAAAGTTGATTCGAACGTCGAAAAAGTCGTCGTCTCGAGTGGAAAACCCGGTTTTTTGACCCAAATAAATCGGGTATTTGTATAAAACTGAGGAAGAATTTTATTCAAATACGCCCAGTCCTAGCTACAATTAATCGGACTGTTCGCCAACATTTGGGCGGCACTGATCATCATCCGCCTGCCGGGATTGATACTACCCGTTCGGTAGGTGGTAGCCAGGCCCGAAAAGTTCATAAGTTCCCTTATCATTGCGGCGCTTTTCTAACTGTTTTAAAGTCTATTCTTAGTGCTATAGGCACAATTTTTTCAAACATTTATACCTGTGCCGCTTATTTTTTCGTCAGTTTATCAAACATTGCGCTTCAGAACTGAGTTTTTGGTACGATTTTTTAATTTTCTTTAGCCTATTTCTAAAAAATAAGCCTGTGGGCTGTTTTACGAGTTTTTAGTCCATTTTTACGCTGCTCAATTTACACGTGTCGACCGGCAGCAACTCAAAAAGCAAAACAGCGCAGCAGGCCGGATAAATTATTAGCTGATGCAAAAAAATGCAGCGCGCATGCTCAAATCTTGAAAAAATTAAGTTTGAGACATTAAAAACGGTTTATAACAACAAGTGCTAAACGCGCCGCAAACCGAAAATTTTTCACAAAGGAAAATGAGTTAATATAATAAATAAAGAAATTTTTTGGCGTCGGTTGGTTTGTCCCAACCTACGCCAAAACCTACCCCTCCCACAATCTTCACGAGATCACAAGAGACTTGATTCTTAAAGGGCTGGAGAAAGATGGGCCGGCGTCCGTCGGGGTGACGGACCGCCGCGGCGCTACCATCGACGCTTTCCCTCGCGTAAGGGGCCCCCCCCAAATCCCCTCTCGCGTTTGAAGAAACCAGTTTATTGGCTATAACTTTTTCATTTAGCAATGTTTTCAACTAAAAATTTCTTGAAACCAAGGACTTGGTGATACGCATCGATGGTAAAAATTTGAGCTGGATTGGATAGCAGGCGGCCAAGTTCTGGGCGATTCGGGGTTTTGGGACACTGTTTTGGCTGAAAAAGAGGCGCATAGACAGCAAAACACCTCTAGAAAGTTGCAAAGTACGTTGCTATCCTTTAGCAAGGTTTTCTACAACATTTTTTAGCTATTATCACCATGAAATTGCTTTATTTCTAATGGCAGTTCTTGCACAGGTGGCAATGCGCCCTAGGGTATGTGGGGGCCCTCCGCCGCCCCTCTCCACTCGACTCTTTGGTGTACTGGCTAGCGCATCGGACTGCGGGGCGGACCATCCCTGGTTCGAACCCCGTCCGGTGCGACCCTCTTTGCTCTTTCACCGATTCCATCTTTCTCCAGCCCTTTAATGACCGTACCTAGGCTTCTATGGATGAACGAATTTATTGCCGCTGCAGTGCATACCGCTGTACAACTGACTATCTCTTTGCCAATCTACTTTGTAGGGTTTTGGTTAGTTCTAATTGTTTATTAAAAAAACTAAGGTTTGTGATAGTATGGAAGGAGAGAGAGAGAGAGAGAGAGAGAGAGAGAGAGAGAGAGAGAGAAGTTCCCTAAAGGCTCGGCGCGCCACTCTTGCATTTTAGCCCTTCTTGTCGAGCATGGGTGAACAGCAGCCCAGACTTTTTCCCCATATATATGAGCATCATAAATATCAGCTACTATTTCCTGTACCTGGATTATATCATCTACTTCCAACATGATTGGATGATATTTTGGTAAGTATTATCGGTGCCAAGGCTCTTACTTCGCGTTCGGTTCTGGTTTCGCTTACATTACAAGGAATGCATTCGTTCGTCGACAATATCCCTAAATTCAGCCGTTTTCTGGCCCTCTCCTTTGACGGCATCTACTTTGGCTATACCCTAAATGGCCGTGGGCTCAGTTCCTAGTGCCCTATATCGTGGTTACGGATAAAGCTGGGTCACCTTACTGAACCCGGCGATCCCGACTTTTGAAATGATATTTATGCGTTATGCGTCCTGAATTTGTGGCGGCCCTGAGATTCTGGTCGTCTACAAATTTCATAAGGTTATCTACCGGGTGTCCTAAAAACGATCCCTTCAAAATTTCGCGGTATGACATCCGATCGGTCCCAAAATTGCAGCAGAGACGTCTCAAATCCTGAATAACCATAATCCTGAGTTACAGCCCGATTGATGCAGTGGTTCTCGGGTTATGGCACACAAAGACTTTATTTTATGTCTTTCCGGAAGTTTCCGTGGGATTTGACCTCAGAAAGATTGCGTGAAAATGATGCGGCAAGCCTTCTTTACCACCAAAAATGTTTTTATCGAATTTATTCAGAAACCGCTAATTTTTGTAACGCGCGGTGACCCCCGATATGAAGCGAGGTTAGGGATTCGCAGCCGGAAGTGGTTGCAAATCGATGCAAAGTCCGAAAAAATAGGCGAAAAGTCTGTGGATAACGTCAAGGAAATCCGTATTGCGTTTTGACTCGACAAACACATAAGCGATCGGGCTGTAAGCCAGGATTGTGGTTATTTTAGGCCTGATCCACCTCTGCTACAATTTTGGGACTGATCGGATTTGATACGGCAAAATGCCGCGGGGTCGTTTTTTTTGCGACACCCTGTGTTTGGCAGGGGTCATCAATCTTAGCTTTACCCTTACTTTGGAATTAGAAGCTGTGTTTTAGCGCAAAAGCTCCGGTAGCAGTAAAAGCGAAAAGGTGCTGCTTTTTACGGTAAGTCAAAAATCATTTTCGGAGCAGGTTAAACCTCTGGTTTTTCAGCTGTTTTTATCGACGCTTGACCACCTCTTTACAAACGACTTAACATTGCTGTGGGTGCTTTGCACCCGGCATTTGCTTGGTATCACAATGTCGGGCGTCTCGTTGCAAGCGTTGAGGGTATTCCTCCAGTACCTGAAGCTGTGCGGAACACCGTAAGTTAGACTCGTCATCATCTTCTTCATGCGGCCGACGGCGGAAGAAAAGTCGTCGATCAGATCAACGACGGATACTTGTAAAAAAACACAGGTGACGGCCAGCTCGATGCTACCGGCTGGGCCTTTGAAAAGTGCTCCGCCCGCAGTGAACTAGTGGGCTTGGCAAATAAAATGTTTCCGAAACCCATCAAGGCCAACGTCCATCACAAATACAATCCATCAAATGCTGAAACCGTTGAAAATTTGCGTTTTTGACAAGCAGGTCTTCAGTTCCTGCCAAAGGTCGAAGCGTAATCAGAGCGTCTGCTCTCACATCAAGTGACGGTTGAATTACTGTTGCGGAGCGAATGTTTAAATAAAGTATTAGGTTGGTCGGAAAGTAACTAGAATGTAACTTTAGATTACTGTTGCGGAGCGAATGTTTAAATTCAGTAGACAAAACCAAAAATTCCCAGCCAAAATTTTTGTTTTGGTTTTTAATGCCAGAAAATTTTGACCCCGAGGACTTTGATAATCGGTGTATCTTCCAGTTTGCATGGGATTTTTTGCTGTTTATGTCGTAGATGCTAAACGTTATTACATGACAAAAAAGCGCCATCTTCGCTGGAACGCGTAGGTGCTGTTTACTCAAATATGCTAAATCAATCGTATCTATTTTGTAAGCGTATCCGTTTCATTGCATTGTAAAAGGTAAGAGATTACATCAAATAGCTGGACTACTATTAAACTTTGGATTGACTTCGAGAAGATCTATGGAAAAATGTGAAAAAAGTTCTAGCTACTTTCCGACCAACCTAATAATTAAATTAATCGGACAAAGTTTAATAATAATGATTTGCCGATAACTATTTGCCCTAATTTTATCGTCAACTCCACGTTGAATTCGAATACCCGAATAAACGCTATCGTGATCGTTAACCTCATATCCAATTGCAACGCAACCTCAAAGTAACAGGCAAGATAGCACCACTTCAGGACACAACAATTACGTTTCTGCCAATGGGTTTATGCGGCAAACTAATTTTCTTGATTTTTCTTAGCGGGCAGAGGCTGCGTCGCGAAACTCCATTAGCATCCCCCATCCCGACCGCTTCTTTTGCGCGATATGAGGAGGGTGCAGGTTGCAAAGTGGCTTGGACGCAAAGAAAATATCATCATACGTTCAACAGTTCAGCAGCAATCGTGCGACAGTTCCCTAGTATTCCGAGGAAAGGATTAAAACAACGCGAAAAATCGAAAAATATGGAAATGTTTAAAATCCAATAATACCTAGAAAAGCACAGTATCCCGCCGCAAAATTCCCCGAGACGGAACGGACGGTATTTACTACAGCATCTTCCATGTAACCAATTTGATAAAATATTTCAATGTAAGGATATACATTTTACTAATTGTATTGTACTAATTCTTTTCAATGTAAAATATTAGAAAATAAGTATTTTATGCCTAACCACGGACATAAAGTCGCTAAAATGATTTTTGTTCATTTTTGAACGATGTGAGACTGCGAGTAGTAGAATGCCGATGACCCCCGCGGCCCATATATGAAAAACGACCAATTTCTTGTATATTACGACGAGGATCAATCCCGAATTAGGACATCGGTATTTGTGTTCAATCTATGGTATCAAAAGCCGATTACTCTAAACTTGTGAGGTAGTTAGTTCATTACATGATCGATTTCATGAGGGATGCATCAAAAGCATCATATTCGATTTAAATTTAAATTTTTATGTCTGAAAATACCTAATTATTAGATTAGTATGTTATCTATAGGAAAAATTTGTTTGTAAAACGTAAGTGTTGTTAAATATTGACTCGGCCATTAGTGCAAACAGCATTATCAGATCCGCCTAATTGAGCCCTGAGTTTCCAGATAGTGATAAAAACCTCGCGGAGTCACATCTGCCGCTAGGACGAGGTCAAATCTAGCAAGCGTTTCGCCCCATCCCCATTCAGCCCGAAATGACAAAATG
Source organism: Mesorhabditis sp. LJ9110 (assembly GCA_038088335.1). NCBI lineage: Eukaryota > Metazoa > Nematoda > Chromadorea > Rhabditida > Rhabditidae > Mesorhabditis > Mesorhabditis sp. LJ9110. The sequence goes on along the minus strand of JBBGBA010000153.1, from coordinate 242,938 downwards.
TCCTGTCGACTTTTCCCATACATTCACCTTTGAGCCAATTTTTCCCTGTTTGCATTTCCCATTAAACAGCGAATTTCGACGAGCTTTTAAATCTAAATTTTCAGGTTTTGCTCGACTTGTGGCAATTATTCCAACGATCGTCTTCTTAAAAGACGCGGACAGCTGGTCATCAATTTTGATGCTGTTGAACTAATTGAAAAAGGTAGGTTTGGATGAATTGCATTACTTTTGCTATACGTCAGGAAGCTGCGGTTCTGGACTGTTAGCGGGGAGGGGGTGGGCTTGTAGCGGGGGAAACCAAATTTTTCCCTCTGACTCCTACGGCCTTATAACAATATAAACCATTTTTATAGCAGCTTACCAGATCTTTAGATATAGGAACAATATAAAATCATAAAATGTTCTCACATTTTACTTTTTAACCTAACCTGAGAGAAATGCTCTGGTAAAAAGTGCCCAAGGTATCTAAATTTGTATTATTAAATTGTATTAATATTCTACTTTTCAGCGACAATATCAAGCACAAGAAATACGCCCAATGACGTTACGTTACCAAAAGGAATTTCGAAAAACCTGCATCGATGGCTGGAATTTTTTACAACAATAATCTATGTAAGTTTCTTAAAACTTAGCGCATTTTTTCTTTTAGGGGGAAAGTTCGGCAGCAGACGAAATGGTCGACCACTCGCTTTCAATATTTGCACCAAGGTAATATCTTCAAGGTTTTCGATCAAATTCGCTTACAAGCATCGCAGCAATGTGTTGTTCAAATGCAACATCAATTTTCGTACCCAATTATTGAAGTTTTTAGGTCTTTGTGATATCGACTCGATCGTATTCGTAGGGAAAAATGTTGACGAAAATTATGTCGCTGGCTATAACCACGTGAGCGTCAAGGGAATTGTGAAAGCCCAGAGGTTCGTTTTAGCTCGGTAACTCGGAAAGATTTTAAATCAGTACAACTATAATAAATTCACCTGTGCACAGGGAATCTGTCATGGTTTCGAAAAATCAATCTCGAAACTGGGAATTTTATCTCGGTCCCAAATTAATGATCTTGCTTACCTTAATTCTTCAATGGTGATTCTGTTTCAGAGCGCGAAGGATCGACGTCGCTACTGTATCCCTCATTCCTCTCCGATTCAGTTTCGCTGATATAGCCTTCAGCTTCAATGTCATGCATGAAGTTTTGGTAATAGTCGGTGTAAATGGAATAAAAGGCCTGTGTGAATTCCTGTGTGGTTAAGAACTCTTTTTCATATGTTGATAACTAATTGATAAACGGTTCTATTTTCTGCGCCACCATTTATAGTATTCTTTTCCCGGCTTCCGACTGTTTTTGAAAGATGAATAGGTTATAATAATTGCCACTGCGATGGGCGAGAGGCTTTTTTTCTTGTGCTTCTGCTTGCATTATCGCGATGGTTGTTGATTCGGTATTGACACTTATCTATGCTTAATACATAATGCTAAAAACACAGTTTGAAAAACTAAAAATATTTTTTACAAAACAGGTTCGCGAGCCAAATCTGTCATACTTGGATTGCGCAGTGTTGATCTGCCTCTAGGGCCAAGGCCATTTGCTTGACCTAGATATGCAAAGACGGGTAAGCAACCATGGGTCGATTAGGTCCTTTTGCATAGACCCTTACGGCAAGACACTCTCCTGTCATTTTTTAGGTTTCTAAAGATCAGCTCCCGGACTTGCTTTGTGTATTAATTATTTTTGTCGCTACCTGACTTCGTGTTGGATTTTATTTTACAGGCTCCGCCTCAGCTTGTGGCGATTTCACCAATTCCTGCGCTTTCTCAAGAGGCGTATTTCTGCACATCTTAATTGCTTAAAAATGGTTAGTTATCTACGTTTTTTTCGTTATGTTATCTAAGCAGGGCGTGCCAAGAAAAATCCCCGCCCCGGCGGCGCGAGGGAATGTCCGATTTTCATGATTTTTGTATTCATCGAAAGCCCTCTGAAAGGCGAGTCCAATTGTTCTAATTGAAAATTGAAATCTTGGAATTGTTCTTACTTTTACGAACACTTTTGCCAACGTTCCGCATTTTAAAACTTTTTGGACGACAAAAAACATTTGAGAGCGATAGCGAGAGTGGGGGTTTTAAATGGGCTATAAAATTTTTAAACGGCATTTAAAAACCCTTCGGCAAAAGGAGCGTGTCCCTTTTCCGTGAAAAATGCCGAAAATCGAGCAAAAACTCTGTCATTCCGAAAATCGAATTGAGCGTCTAAACTCACCTTTCCGAAAATATTTGGTAGTTATCTATAAATTAGTATCAGCCACCAAAAAATCGTACACTGGGTGGACACCACCATGTGACGCATTAAAGAGTAAAATTTCAAAAATTTACAGGATTCCTCCACATGTCATGAACCGGATACGAAGGAATTATCATCGCATGCGCAGCTTTGTTGGCGGCGTTCAGTAACTGACGCACTTTGCTGCTAGTTCTGTTCTTAAAAGGACAGCTATCGATGAACCACAACGAAAAGGTCACCGTAGACAGGGGAAAATCGGATGCTTAAAATATCACACGACAGCCGCGTGGCTCTATATAGGTGCGAATACTTCTCCGACCCTGCTCTCAAACGGAATATATCTACGAGGCGGTGCACGAATTCCTGGATGCAGTACAGCCCGTAGAGGTCACGAAATGGTAGACGCACAAATCCAGAAAATGAACGAACTACTCTCGAAAAATTCGGGTCAGTGGCGACTACATTCAGTCGCTGAAAAACGCCAGAAATTGAAAAATGTCGGGGAATGCGAAGGTTAACAGCGTGTCGGAATTTTCGATGCCGAGAAGTTTTCAGCATAAATAGCTAGGACCCAGAAGTCAATAGATACTTCCCCGGAAAGTAAAAAAAAAGCGTTTGGGCGGAAATACCGCCTGGGTCGCTCCAGCGGTGGACGCTTGCCTCCACGGCTAAAGGGTGTCCAGCGCACAACTGGAAAAGTTGAAATTCAGTGAAGAGCGAGCCCCAGCACCATCCTTAAAGAATAAAAGAAAAATCTACGAAGGAGCGATGGGAGCCCAGTGCCAGATGAAAAGTGGGAGCTTGCACAAAGCTGTTGAAACAGCTACCCTTGAAAGTCAGGTGGAACCTCAACAATACTCAGGTCAATGAAACGCTCCGACATTCGAATTTCTGCAAGCAATCGAAACCGAACATTTCGCGAAGATCGAAAAACTTGAAGCGGTAAAATCAAGAAGCCGTTCGACCTGAAGGTGCAGCGGAACGATTGGTGGGAAAGAATCAGCGTAGCTACCCATGCACGTCGTCCCGAAAAGGTATGGTGGTTTTATGAGATCAACTTTCAAAGTCTAGTCGGAATTTTCAATTAAAGTGGGCAGGCAATTTCTGTTTTCCAAGCTATAAAAAATTGCTATAATTAAGGGAAAATCTTTGATTTTTTTCCATAAAAATTAACCTCAAATTTCAGGTAACCAAAGGTGAAAATTAATGTCGTGCAAATGAAGAGATAGTCGGTATAAGAGAAAGGATTGAAATAAAGCCATGTTTTGTATGTATTAAAATAAAATAATGAGAAAGTCTTTCGTGGCAAAAATCACGTTTGTTGTCAAGGTACGACAAGAAACATTATCCAAAATACGACCTGCTCATCAAAAAAGACCTCGCATCGACGAATAAAGGCATTCAGAAAACAGACGAAATTTGAAGCGCGAAGTCGGTAGATTCTTTATTTTTATGGGCCCCCATCGCTGGTGAAAATTTGGTCCCGATCCGTTAGAAGACGGCCAAATGCCAAGGGATGTTTTTTATTTATGGATTTTTATTATTTACCTATATTTTAATGCTCTGCTATCTTGCCCGTAAATTCAAAGCCTAACCATTGCCTTGGATGCCATTCGCGACCTTCCCTGGGGTCGTTAAGAAAGTTAGTACAAAGAGCCAATGAGAAAAGGGATTTTCCATCTCTCTGTCCCTCTCTCGCCCTCCCTCTACCTCTCTCTCGCTCTCTCACTCGCTCTCTCGCTCTCCCTCTCACTCTCACCTCTACCTCTCTCTCTCTCTCTCTCTCTCTCTCTCTCTCTCTCTCTCTATCTCTCTCTTTCTATCTCTCGCTCTCTCTCTCTCTCTCTCTCTCTCGCTCTCTATCTTAAACTTTCGAATCCAAAAAAGTACAGCCTGGCAGATTACCCTTTAAGCTTGAACCTACCACGTGAGGCTTCAAAACACTGATCCTCCCAAACTTCCGGCCATTCAAATTATTTTTAATTGCCAGATCGGACGATTAAGTGCAGGTTTTCATCCAATCAGACGATTTTTCGCGAAAAAACTGAAGCGCGGAAGTTGGGAGCGCCGGAAAAACGGTCGGATTATAGAGTGCAATCCTCACGCGGCTAGTTCGTTTGCGGTTAGTTCGAGACCAATCGGGACCAAGTTTCGTATAAAACGGCGCTTCAAGCTGGGGATGGCCATTTTTGTGGCGCCATGAATTCGCTTTTTGTACTCGGGGCTGGGCTTTTGGCGTTGATTGGATGTAAGTTTGCTATCGTACATGCCTTGACAAAAATATTTTAACATATCGTTTCGTGCTATAACTTCAAAGTATAAGTAGAGATAGCGATGTGCTTGAAAAGCAAACCTTTGAATCAATCAATCAAAATAGGTTGCTTTAAATTTATTAAATAACCTTTTTAGTGACATCTGCTGTCGTTTTCCCGGCCGCTCAACAAACCCAAATTCTTGCTGTAAGTCATTAGGTTCCGGTCAGAAAGATTGTTGCCTGTTTTCATTAAAATTCAAATTTCTAGGCGCACAACACGTTCCGTACAAAGTTGGCAAAAGGAACATACAAGTCGAAAGCTGGCGTGGTGTTCGCCAAGGCGACGAATATGCGGCGAATGGTAGGTGCAGCTTCGCTTCTCTCTCCCTCATTCTCTCTTTCTCTCTCCCTCTCTCTCTCTCTCTCTCTTTTCTCTCTCTCGCTCTCTCTTTCTTTCTCCTTCCGAACTTCTCGAACTCCAGGCCTGGAACGCAACCCTGGCTAACGGCGCCTCAACCTACGCCAACACCTGCCCCGGCCTGAAGCATTCCGGAGCGGCTGGAGTTGGCGAGAATCTGTACATCATCTGGGGTGGAAAGCTGGCAGGACTTGGTAAGATTGAACTAGCAACCACTTGATTTTAATCTCAAATCAAGGTACCGCGGCCAGTAACGCTTGGTCCAACGAGTTCTACACGTACGGACCGGTTGGATATACTTTTCGTCGAATACCGGACATGCTACTCAGGTGGGCCTTGGAGTTTTAGGTTCTTAAAAGCTTTGGCCTAAAAATATGATTTTTTTAAAGATGGCCTGGGCGACCACTACGACGGTTGGATGTGGATATCAGTACTGCACTGGCGACAAGTCGTACTTTGTTGTCTGCCGTTATTGGCCACCGTGAGTCTCCCTCGCTCTCTCTCTCTCACTCTCACTCTCTCTCTCTCTTTCTCTCACACCTTAATCCCATAATTTCCTTTTCCAGGGGCAACTACGTCGGCCAAAAAGCCTATGTCCAGGGGACGACATGCTCGAAATGTCCAGCCGGCACCAAATGCGTTGCTGCCAGTGGATTGTGTGCATAGATGCCTTGAGGAATAGAAAATTGGGCGGGCCAATAAAATATCTAACACCCCCATCCGTCGCAAAAAAAAACGGAGATTTACAAATATTCGCTTCAACAATACACAGCAATTTTTGCTCACCAGGCCATTACATTAAATTGAAAGGACAGATAAATGCAAAGTCTTGTCGTGCGTAGCTATCGAACACCTCACACTAAACTACTTTGCTATCGACCCATCCTGGCGGCAGGGTGAGCCGGGGGCCCGCCCGGCCCCAGCCAGCTGACCCCAAGGCACCCTTTGGCGAGGCATTTTCGATTGGTATCGGGCGACGGGGCCGGCTAGATATAGAACTGCGCGCTACGCCATGCTATGAAATCAAGCTACAAATTTTGAGAATTTTACTTTTTAATGCTACTGCTTTTAATGCCACGAATTCCTTATTTTTACCGAATTTTCTCTTTATCTTTCTCTCACGATCTCTCTCTCTCTCTTTCGCTTTCTCTCTTAGCTTACCCTATCTCTCGCTCTCTTGCTCTCTCTGTCTCAATCGCTCAGTAATACAACTCGAGCGGCTGCAGCTCGATCGAAGGACAAAACTTCATAGAGCTGATAAATTTCCGTATTTCCCGATCGTTTTCATAAATTTTTAGATTTATCGTTCTAAACCTTTTTGTGTTCTTAGGTCTCGGCCCGACTTGCGGAAATTTCTCCAAACCCATCGCTTTCTCACAAAAAAGCGCTTCATGATCTCGTGAAATAATTCGAAAACGGTAAGTAAGGCCATTTCTTGAACTTTAGGGGGTGTTTAGATGTTAATTTTTCACGGTAGCTTACCTAGACATGTTATTATCATATTTCAGCCATATGCCCATCATGCTGAAAATCCTCCAAGGTTTCGCGTTGCGTTGAAAAACTATGCGTAGAAACGAGCAAACATGGCCACCGAAAATGGAACGCAACGGTGGGTTTGTTGCGAAAAGTGTATGTGGCCTGCAAAGTGGCCCATTGATCCACCCGCCATCCTCTTTTCGCCGTTTCCGTTAAATAATTCTTGCTAATCGCCTATATTTAAATATGTTTTTAGAATGAAGCCGCCACTGATACTAGCTTTACTTGGCGCGGTAACCGGTCGTCTGGTATGCCTTCGTTTGCTGGAGGAAGAGGGCCGGATATCGTGCGACGGCTGAGGGAGCTATTCAAGAGGAATATATTTAAAACAGTCGGTGGATCAGGCCGTTTGGTGCCGCGATTGAAACCCTCATCGATATCCTCGAAGGCGATCATAATAGACTGGTAAGCAAAAAAAATCGTATCGTAATTTGACGTTTCCCTACTAGCAACACTGACCAGAATCCTTTTCAGAGGTGAAACACGCGCTTCGTTCTTCCCCATGCGGTTCACGATCAACGACGCCCACATTCTCCGGCAATTTGAAGTGTGTCGCACGGCAATTGTCGCGTTGCCTCCTAGCCGGACAGACTGGCGCTGCAGTCTGGCTCACGTTGTAACTTATATGACCCTGTTGTGATTATGATCACCTATTGCATTACCATCAATGCATCGACATTAAATACAACAAAATAATATTATGATCCGGAAAAGAAAGTACACTCTTTAAGATCTCCGCTACCACAGAAAGAACTAGGACCGATGCAGCGATTGGAGAGTATCTGGCTTGCTAAGAAAGGATGAGAAAGTTGGAAGATCTCATAAATTACATAAAAAATCAATATAAACGAGATGGCTGTGTTTCTCTCTCTCACTTTTGCACGCCCCTCTCTCTCTCTCTCTCTCTCTTTCTCTCTCTCTCCCACCCTCACCCTCTCTGTCTCCCTCTCGGTCTCTCCCCTTCTCTTTCTCTCTCGCTCTCTCTCTTTCTCGCTCTTTCTTTCTCGCTCAATCTCCTCTCTTTCCTATCTCCCTCTCTCCCTCCCCCTCTCTCTCTCTTCTCTCTCTTTCTCTCTCTCAGGCCTGTCCCTCTCACGATCTAATCTTCTTCCAGTCTTATATCCACTCCGCTTGTGATTTATAAAATCTTTCAGGTGATTTATTCACCTTAAATACAAAACCATCAACGCAAGGTCACGATCATCATCATCATCGATTCCGGTATGCTCCACGTCGGCAATTTCCACAATATTCAACGTGAGAAAGAATCGCACAAGCAGCGCAGCACCATCCTCTCTGCTGACGCGGTAGTAGACACACTCGCGACCGTAAGTCCGGAAAAATTTTGGGTACTCCGCGAGAAGCAGCGGGGGATCAATTGTGTCGAAAAGTGGGTTGGAGACCAGGTTTATTATCCGGACTTCGCGCACGCCGGCTTGCCATTCCGCAAGTATCACCTGCAAATTGATAATGATGTCGAAATTAATAGCGTCGGAATTTCACAACATCGACATTTCAATATGGTGAAACTTTTTTTGTATAGTATTTGGCAATTTTCGGGAGGTGCGTTCATGCAAAAATTGACTTGGTGAACCTCGAGGTTGCGAAATTTCGACGTTATGGAATTCCCGGATCTTTTATAAATTAAAATATTCTAGCATCTTGGCATCGCACATTTCATGGTCATGCTCGCTTAACGGGAGGTGGGGGGACACAAATAGTAAAGGGGATGGAAACATTTTTTGTTTTTATATAGAGCATCCTCCTATTTTACAACGTCATCAGACAGAGCGTCGAAAATTATACTAAAAAATTTAAGTTGAGGAAATCCGGTTAAAACAGCCAAATAATAACAAAAATTAAGGTCACCTTATGGTTATGCGTCATCGACGGCCCATAACTTTGTTTCTTTATTAACCGATTTAAGTTATATTATCTCAGGCCGAAATTAATTCTTTTAGTATATTTTTCGACGCTTTATCCGATGGCATGCTTGATTTGGTACAACCAGGTCCCTATAGGGAAAAATTGTTTCGACCCCCGTAATTTGTTCCCCCCGTTAAGCGACCTTTACCCATTTCATATTGTCAAAATTTCGGAATGTCGACATTCCATAATATCGCAATTTCAGAATGTCGAAATGTGCATACGCGAATTTTTCCGGAAAATCCCCGCGGATCCTATGCAACATAATCTCTGAATTTCGACATTATTAAATTCCCATATTAAGAAATTTCGACATTATGAAATTTCGAATTTCGACATTCTGAACTTTCGACATTATGAATTTCGACATCGGGACTTCCGAGTTGCGATAGCAAACCCACCTGCAGATATGCCTCCAATCCCGATCGCGTTGTCCGATTGGCCTCCATGCGAATCTCGGGCATCTTCAGTTGGGTATATTGCGATATTGGGAGCACGGTATTTAACTTCAAAACTTCAGCCGATTCGCTTAAAAATTGGAGCAACTCCTTCTTTGCGGGAATTGCTTGTTGAATCGAGAGCATCCCATATCCTCCGGCTGGCCGATGACGCACCAGAATTGCCAGTAATTCCGGGTCCGGAAAATTCAGGTCAAACTCTTTTGCGCGGAGATCGGTAGCTACGGAGGTCGACGTCTTCCCGAATAGCGTCAACTTCGAGACCGTCGAGCGGTGGAAGAGCAAGTTGAAAATTTCGAGACTTGGGCAGTGTGCCCTTCCCTGGGCTTGCGAAAAATATCTTCTACCAGCCCCATCTTCCAAAATGCTGACATCATCCCAATGCTTGTCGCTGCATTCCTTGGCCACCTCTAGCGTTTTCTTGCTGGTGATGGCTGTTTTGAAGAAGTCCTTCACATCCATATATCGCATGATGGCGTGTTGTACAGCGACCGTGAAGTCACAGAAGCTTGGCCCCGTCTAAAACGCAGTGATTCGGATTGCCGCGGATTTGCCGGAAAAATGAAGAGCGAGGGGGTGAAAGTTGGGGAGCGAACAGCGAGGAATTTCGAAATTAAAAATACCATAATTTCGGAAAGCAGCGCTTCATGAAATCTGCATTATTATGCGAAAAGGGGGGAGAGAGAGAGAGAGAGCGAAAGAAAGAAAGAAAGAGAGAGGGAAACAGCTAGTTAGATATTCAATAATGTTATACATACAGGGTGTCCAAAAAAACGAACCATCTGGCATTTCGCCGTGTTACATCCGATCGGCCCCAAATTTGGACCAGAAGTGTATCAATCCCTAAATAACACCAATCCTGACTTATAGCTTCATAGTTATAGTGGTTCCCAAGTCATAACAATAAATCATCATCGAAAAGTTTATGAAGGTAAAGAAGGTCTGCCGAATCATTTTCGCTTAATATTTAATGGGTCTAATCCTACGGAAACCCTATGAAACACGAAAATAAAGTTTGTCTTTAGTATAACTAAAAATATGTTGTAGCTACGGGGCTATAAGTCAGGATTGTTGTTATTGAGGGTCTGATACACCTCTGGTCCAATTTTGGGGCCGTTGGATGTAAAACGGCGAAATGTCAGATGGTTCGTTTTTTGGGTCACCCTGTATGATATGAGTTATTAATTATGGCGTATATTAATGTATATTTAATGTATTACTCAAACTCAACTCTTACCTCAACAGAAACCAGAGCTGATCTTAATGCTCGATCTGCTCGGAGTTTTGCGATAGCTCATTTGTCAAATCCACCACTTCCCACGAACTGTACATTTTTGTATGATACTATTAAACGTCTAAAAATACCTATGGCTGTCCTCGTCCATCTTCACCTGCATTAACTCTATCCTCTGACTTTCGGCGTCCTGCTTTTGGAGTCGTAGCTCTGAAGTGTCGTGATTATTATACCTTCCATGCATACCTTCAGCTTCGGCTTTTGCACATTCTAACGCCTTCTCCAAGTGGTCGCTAATTGCTTGTCTAAAAATCAAGATTTAATGTGGTCTTGAGGTATTCATTACATTGGCCAACTCTGCTTCCACGATTCCAAGCCGGGTTGATAATTCGTCTCTGTCTTTCAGGGCAGATTCGAGCTTCGAAGCCTTTGACGCTTTCTCTTCTTTCAAGTTTTTTGATCTAGAAAGTTTTCTCGAATTAAATTTTGTGTAATAACTTGTTTATCATAATCCGCCAATGCCATTTTCATAGCTTTCAGAGAGCTGTTGACTTCTTGAGACGCGAATTTTTCCTTTGCCAATTTTGCTTCGAACTCCAGGCGTAGGTCTTCGAGCTGGAAAAGAATACATGTTTCAGAGGTATGATTAAACTTAATACTTAATGTATACTCTAATAGCGCACAGGAACAAAGGTAATCTAAAACTACCTGTTGTTTACGATCATTATAAGGGTTTTCTGCCCTGCGATTACTTGTCGAAACGACGGAGAGTTGGGCCAAAGCATCGTCCTAGAAACTCGAATCCAATTTTTCTACTTTTTCGATACCTTTTCCTTGGTGACAGCCGCGAGCTGCTCCTTCAACGTCTTTTGCTGCTCAGCCTGCTTCTCTAAGAGCTTCAACAAATCATCTCTCTTCAAGCTGCTGCAGCTCCGATGGTTCTGCCGCGGCGGCCTCCATCTTTGAGCTTTACAGGGTGGCCCGAAAGAGTGGTGATCGAAAATTTTTCGATTTTCTGAAAAACTTGAACTGCAGAAAAGCTCATATCAACACACTATATTCATTAAGCAATCATCTTCCACTTGGCATAGTCAAATTTTTCTTTGTCTGCCTCAAATTCGGAAAAACTGGCGGCGGCGATGACGGGAAAAGGGGGTGCAATTGCATTCAATCCGAATTTAGCTCATAACTTGACGAAGACTTTATCGAGTGAATCCGAAAATGGATGAGAAGTAGCCAAGGCTTTGCCTATTCCGGTAAAGTACAATTCGCCTAATGCGCCTAATTTTTACCCACATGAATTTATTTTACTTTTTATCGATTTCAAAAGTCCACGGCCTTGAATTATGAATTAAAGGCCTAATGGCAAAAATGGGCTGGATTGTGCGCTGCGCGATGGTTCTTAGTGTAATTAGAAACCGCTAGCAGGTTTGTGCACATAGTTGCACTCGCAGCATCCAGCGAGTAGCCATTGTGCTCTGCCAGATTATCTGCGTCTAGCCCCAAGGTCGGCGTATAGCGAGGAACAGGCCATTCAGGCATGCTAATATCTCGTGGTTCCTGAATGGCCTGTTACTCGCTATACGCCGACCTTGGGGCTAGACGCAGATAATCTGGCAGACACCCAATGGCCCTACTCACTGGGTGTCTTGCACAACAGCTGCGAGCTGGGGCTCAATTGACTGGGTGGGAGCTAATGGCACGCAGAATTCCTCGGTTTCCATAGCTATGGATTCGGTTTTCTATAAATTTACACTAAATATATAAATTTCTAATGTTCGTGCGCCCGTCCGTCCGTCCGCCCGCCCGCCCGTCCGACCGGATCGCTGCGGGACCCCCAGAACCGGTTCGGACGGGTCCGGGAGCCCGGGGCGTTTCGGGATTTCGGGATTTCGGTGTATGGGACGTTGATTTATTACTATTTATTATTACTTTTCCCCTCGGGGAGGGCCAGCGCTGAACCCCCGCGGAGCGGGGGGTCAGCGCTGGTTTACACTAAATTTGGCCATGCGCGCAGCGCACAATCCATCCCATTTTTGCCATTAGGCCTTTAATTCATAATTCAAGGCCGTGGACTTTTGAAATCGATAAAAAGTAAAATAAATTCCTGTGGGTAAAAATTAGGCGCATTAGGCGAATTGCATTTTACCGGGTACAATTCAAATAGGCGGGGAAACCAACTTTTTTTTGTCGGCCCTGGTGGGGATAGTAATCAAATATAAAGTGTTTTCACATTGTTTTTAGCACAATTTAAGCCTATTTGAATCGGAAAAACCTTTTAAAAAGTTAGCAAAACGCTTGAAAAGTCGAAAATTTTGTCATTTTTGGGCCGAAAAAAATGATTTTTAGACCTAAAATTAAATTTTTTAATGAAGTTTTGTAAAGTTTTGATGTTTAGGAATAGCTATAAACAATTTAGAAACATTTTCACTACTTATATAAAAAACATAGGCTTGGGCGGAAAAAAATTCGGTTTCCCCCCTAAATCTTTCCCCCCGCCTATTTGAATTGTACCTTTTACCGTAATAGACAAAGCCTTGGCTACTTCTCATCCATTTTCGGATTCACTCGATAAAGTCTTCGTCAAGTTATGAGCTAGATTCGGATTGAATGCAATTGCACCCCCTTTTCCCGTCATCGCGGCCGCTAGTTTTTCCGAGTTTGAGGTAGACAAAGAAAATTTTGACTATGCCAAGTGAAAGATGATTGCTTAAGGAATATAATGTGTTGATATGAACTTTTCTACAGTTAAAGCTTTTCAGCAAATCGAAAAAGTTTTGGTCACCACTCTTTCGGGCCACCCTGTAAAGCTCAAAGATGGAGGCCGCCGCGGCAGAACCATCGGAGCTGCAGCAGCTTGAGAGAGATGATTTGTTGAAGCTCTTAGAGAATCAGGCTGAGCAACAAACGACGTTGAAGGAGCAGCTCGCCACTGTCACCAAGGAAAAGGTATCGAAAAATTAGAAAAATTGGATTCGAGATTCTAGGACGATGCTTTGGCCCAACTCTCCGTCGTTTCGACAAGTAATCGCAGGGCAGACCGGTATTTCAAGCAGTAAGGCTTGGGCCTTAATCACTTTCTTATCATTTTTGCAGGGGAAATTGGATGGGCGAAAAAGCGTACGACCAAGGAATAACCTGCTCGAAATGCCTCACGAAATCCACCTGCAGCAAGTCTGATTGGCTTTGTGGATATTTTTGAAAACAAATAAAATGTTTCCCAACTGTTGCTATTGACGAATCCGACATATTTAGTGCATTTCGCGACACCACTTGAATTAATTTCGTTTAGTAACTAGGTATGACACATTTTCGTGCCGTCAAAATATCAACAAAACGAAACTGTCGAATTTCCGAAGAAGAGTCAAACGTCAAAATTTTCTAAAAAATGAGAGCTATTTTTGTTTTCTTGCTTCTTCTCGCGATTGCAGTAGGTTTTGGTTGCAACTGTTATTGGTGAAGGCTAAATAGACAGCTGATAGAAAAAAACCTTATAGCAAATTAAGTTATCACTTACTTGTTAGAAAATTTAAGTTATGCGTAGTTTTCTACGTAATACGCAAAATTATTCATACTTTCGGTTAGCGCAATTAGGAGCTTCGAAGATGATATCTTCCCAATTTTTTACAATATTATGAGACAAGCTATCTTTTAACATAGTTTCGATGATTCGACATATTTTTCCAGTCTGCTCGATCCTGCTCCTCCATTAGCGATTGTCCCCCGCAACATCGGTGTGATGGCTCCCGTCAATGCGTATTCATCACCACCATTCCAAGGGGACCTATGGGGACGCACGGTCGTCCGTACTACAACCAAGGAACGGCCCCAAAAAGAGACCCGAACACCGCTTTTGTAGCTGCCAGCTTGCAAAGTTCTATTGTTTTTCTCGGAATCACATGGATTTTGGCGTAACGTTTCGATCTGTGCATTCTCTCAGCTTTTCTCGATGTATTTTGTATAATAAGATGCAAAAACTAAACAATTTTTATCTAACGCATTCAAAATGCAAAATAAAAACCCGGGGGGACTGGAGCGATCAAAAATGATCATTTGGGCACGCGAAAACCAGGAAAAATTTTGGACTAAGGCTAAAGAGCCTTGATAAGCAGGCAAAAACCGAGCAAAAAACGTGCGAAAAACGGAATAAAAACTTGCGATATTCTAAAATCGTCCTAACGACGGTTTTCCATGCCATTGGCCGCCAGAATAGCGCGGGTTAGGTTGTTAATGATGCGGAAGCGATCGGGGCCGAGGTGGACACCGCCGTACCATCTGAAAAAATGTGTTTTTATAAAATGTCAAAATAGAGGAAAATAGTGACGATTTTTCATTAACATTCTTGAGCTTCAAAAACATACCTCGTCACGACCACCATCACATTCTCGGCGCCCATCTTCTCGATGATGTCAAGCATTTTGGCGGAGGCATGCGTTTCCCCGTCATCTTCACAGTCTTTCAAACTGAAAAAAATAGATATTTTTACTTTTTTTCGTTGCTCAACTAACAGTAGATCTCAGCTTTTAATACATCTATACATATAGTATATATTTTAACATCCATTACTGCATTATTCAAAGTTTTACCTGACCAATTTCCCGTGTCGCATCTCGTTGCAGCGCCACGCCAAGATGTTGTGCGTCGCCTTCGCGATTTTGTTGTTTTGGAGAAGTTTCTGCATCACCGCTTCGACCTGAAAAAAGGAGGTTTAGCTTTTAATATCCAAAACTGACCTCAGCTTTCGAATTGACACGAGCCATGTGCGCTTGAAAGATGCTCTTCCGGTCGTGGAACGTCTCGCCGGTGAAAATGGTGGGTAGGGTCGAATACGAGGGCTCAATTTCCTAAAAAGAACGCTCAAAATGGAGTTTGAAAAAGCTTTTCTCATCAAAATACCAAAACATTTTGATATAATTATTTATACCTGGCTGCTCGAGGGCTCCTCATCCTCAATATCTTCTATCGAGTCCTGCGTCGTCTGTGTTTCCGTCAAACCGTTCACTTTATCGGTAAAATCTATAAAACACGTAGTTTTTAGCCCAAAAACTCTTTTGATCTACCTTTCATAATACTAATCCAAGAGAATAGTATTGGCATCCCGATATTTTCGACGTAGGCCTCGTTCAGCTCGTTTTGCAGCTCGCGCTTCTGATCCTGGGACCATGTCGGGGCTGAGATGGTGAATTCCGGGGGAGAACTGAAGAAAAAAAGTATAGGAAATACTTTAAAACTGCCAAACCTCGAGGGATACTCTGGTGGAAGCGATATACTGGCCGTAAATCCATCCAGGGAAAGTCGAAGACTGAAAAATACATTATTTGAGTTTTTAAACGTTAGCTTTCGATATTTTTGCTCGTAAAAATGCACTTTCCTATCTACAAACTACGTAAAATGCACTATTCTTTCTGCGGGTTTCCTATACCTTTTCTAAGCTCGATTAATACATTTTAAATATAAAAACTCACTTTTTCCCGTCGACAATGCTGATCAGGTCCTGGAAAATGCTTTCGATCACCTCGAGCTCTTGCGCTTGTTCATCGATATCCGGCATTTGGTTATTAGTTAGAGAATTTAGAGCCGAAACGGCAAAAAGCGGCGAAGAAACCGTCGGCTATCGATAGCCTGTAATTTAGGCCGTTGCGCGGCCGCGCGCTTTCTCTCGGCAGTTCCATCGCCTAATGGCTGCGGTAGGGAGAAGCTTGAGAAGCTTTTTATTAAAATTTCTCCGAAAAACTAGTTTTAAAGGTCAATAAAATAAAAAGAATTAGTTTTGATGCCAATTACGCGTGGTTGGCTACGCCCAATTGCAACTTACACTGTCGTAACGACGGTTCGGGCGCAAAACCACGCACTAAAGTGATGTATCGTTTTCGGTCCTGGGCTGTTAGCGGGCGTGGGGGCAACCCAAATTTTTTTTCCAGTAATTTAGTAACTTTTATTCCAGTAATATCCAGTAATAATTCCAGTAATAATTTAGTTTTTCCAGTAACATAGTTTTTAGTTTAATAAATTTATAAAAGGATTATGAAAATTTTTGACTTTTTGGGAAAAGATATATGAAAAATGGACAAAAAGGGTAAAAATGTCCGCATTTAAAATTTTTTTAAATATTATTTTAAAGGGATGCCGACGGCATAGTCAATCGGTTACGCGCTGGAAAGAAAATGTCTCTGCGCCTCTCCCCCGGGCGCGCTCTCTGCCCTGTTGGCTACTTGCCAATTTGTTGATGAGGGGGGATCGACACATGCCGTCGGCAGCCCTTTAATTTTCTAGCAATCAAAAACTACTAAAAACACTATAAAAATACCTTATGCATGAAACAATGAAAGGCTATTGGTGGTAAAACAAAAACAAAATGGTTTTCCCTTGCTGAAATCCTCCCGCTAACAGTGTAGTACCTGATTTTCTCTGAATTAAATAAAAGGGCTTCGGTTTTTTTGGCTTTTGAGAATCACCCTTTTTGGCGGAATTTTCTTAGATAACCACTGTTCCAACTTTTGCAGACTTCTCCCGCTCGTCCCGCCGACCCCGTCAAATTAGGGACCATCTTGCAGCAGCTAGTTGTAGAAAAGTCCGGTAAAAAAAAGGCTCTTCTCTTCCTACCGTTCTCTAAAAATCGCCGGCCCATCAATCAGCTTGAAGGGAACTACCACCACCGATCCCCCCGCCGCCACAAGAGATATTGGACCGGGACGCATTTCTTCAAAGGTCTGCGCCCTGGTAGATGAGAGAGCACGAACGAGTGAGAGACACGGCCCGGCGTGACGTTGAAAGATCGGCGGAGTACGAGCGCGCGGCTGGGGGACCGATTTGGCAACAGGGTACGGTAGGTGGGGGCGCGAATTAGTGGGTAGAGGAGGACAAGAATAGGATGTCTGCAGAAGGGTGACAATGGAACGGCAAATTAGACATGGGGAAGCTGGTGGGAGATGAACTTTCAGCGCACGTGTGTGGGTAAAAAACGGCGCGGAAAAGCTTGTAGTTCGATCGGCACAGTGTTCAAACGCTGGGTGCATTTTAGAAATTGGTTTTCGGCAGCCGAGCGAAAAGTGAAAATAGCATCGTCAAAAATTTTTGGATATTTCTCAAAGCGTTCAAGCTTTTGTCGTAAGCGCGACATGCGACGCACAGGCAGCTGGGCTTGCGTAGTGTGTCGCGGCGCGTCGACCAAAGAAAATTCACAATGGACAAACCTACAACTATGACTGGCTTCGAATTTTTGCCTCGGAGCGACCACAGAAACTCGCCCAGCGGAAAGAGTTAGCAAAACCCCAAGATTCTGCCAAAAAAATGCCGACGTTCAAGATAGCGAGATCTAGTATATAAGGTCAGGAAAGTCCCGAGATGGAAAAATAGCTGTTTAAGTGGAAGAATCATTTAAACCAGCGTCAAGAATCTGTCGGGATTTAGGGTCTCGATATTTTGGTCGTCGGGATTTTGGTTGTCGGGATTTTGGCTGTCGGGATTTTGGTTGTCGGGATTTTGGTTGTCGGGATTTTGGCTATAATTGGATGCAATTGTCATCAACATTCTCCAAAATTCTCGTTTTTCCTATAAGTGTCAGTAGGATGCTATCGGAATTCCTCCTTAGGCTTAGGGGTTTTGTCTTTCAGCTGACTGAACCAGCCCTCTGATCGTTGGCTTTCCCTTCATCCCATAAAACACTATTTTTGATGAGCGATCCCCGAGCACACCGCCAATCCATCATCATCGGTTCTGCACACCCAGATACGGTAATCCGGGACGACGTGCGCAGTCTATCGAACGTGTTCTCACCATCAGAAATAGGGGGTTTGGATGAGGAACCTACGCGCGTGGGCCAGCCAGACCAACGTGGGACGAGGTAGAAAATCAGTGGGTGACGGGGATCAAGGCAGGTTTTCCGGGAAGGAAAATCGGGCTTGCTTTGTCTTATGGACTTGATACGACTTTGGTCTTTGAAAGGCCAGTTTGTGCAATTTTATGAGTTGAGCTCTAGGTCTGAAGGCGTCATGCTCTCGAAGAAGCCTAAGCCTAAGCCAATGATTATCTTGTGCTTAAGCTGGAGCTTACGAAACATGTGGAACAAATTTCTTAAAATTCCTAGGTCCACCCCAAAACGCCAATAAATAAAAAAGATTTCTGTCCAAAAAGTGAATAAAAATCACGTTTTTGATTGATCCTGTGTTTTCCAGTCATTCCCAGACTTTCCTTTAGTCTATCTGGTCGAGTATCCCCGATTTCCTCCTCGATTCTTATAAATTTTTGACCCGCGGCTGGTGGCTCTGATCATGTTCTTGCTCTTCCCTAGTCTCTCTCTCTCTCTCTCTCTCTCTCTCTCTCTCACTTTCTCTATCCCTCTCTCTCGTTGCTCGCCAATCTTTCAGGATCCCCCATCACTTTTTTGGAATGCCCCCAACGTGTGCCAAATCCCAAAAATGAAGATACCGTAATCGAGAAGAGATATCCAGGGTGTCTCTCCCACCGCGTGCACCCAAAAATAACCCAGTTCCCCGAGTTCTTTGAGGAAGGGGCAATGCGAAGAAGATCGGTGGCGTGCGTTCGGCGATGTTTCATGTTTTTTCCTCAAGATGTTGTGGCTAGTTATTGGGATTTATGGGTTTGGGAGAAAATGGGAACTAATGAGTTCAAAGGGCTAATTTCATTGAGTTGTAGGGCTGTAATAATCGGAAAGAAAATGGTATAGGGTTGGAAGAGATGGGGAGAGATTGGGAGAGAGAGAGAGAGGGAGATGGATAGAAAGAAAGATAGAAAGTAAGAGAACAAGGAGGCGAAATATTATTGGCGTTTATAGGGACCAGGAAGTCTTAAACTTGGCGCATTCACACGGAACATTCTACGTCCAGTAGCGTAGTGTCTGTCAAATGCGTCGAATACGGTATGTACAAAGCTTCCGCTGGGTACTGTGGGGAATCGAATTACCGCGGTAGAGAAATAAATACTGTAATCCGGAGCGTTTTGTAGCTAGTCTAAATTTATAAATTTATAGATACTGCTGCGACGCTGTTTTTGGGTACTGTAAGTGGTTTTCATTGTATATTTGGACGTATTGAAATAGAAAATTGCACATAATTCTTTTATTCCGCTAACCGTCTTTTTGTACAACAGCGACCGGGGGGAATTTCTTCAGAGGGGTCACGCAAAAACTAAGGGTTTTTTGAAGTGAATCGAGCTTGAAAGTGCTGGGAGACGCATAGAATTCTGTCATTTGTACAACCGGATTCTTTAGGGTACAACGTGAAAAAATGGGATTTTCTACCGTATTGACTAGGGGAACAACACCAGGAGTACAGGGAATTACACGCATTTGGGAGGCGATACACGGGTGGCTACGGTAGAATCGGTGCAAAATAGAAAAAGGTAAGCATGTAAAAATCCGGGAATTTCTTAAAGGCAATGGCGTGAGCAATCGAGGATAAAGGGACATTTTGGGATTTTTTGAGGAGAATTTGAATAATACTGTCGCTACGAGGAGGCGTGTGACAAAGTCCGCTGAGGTGGGTTGTGTAGATTTTTCGAAAGTTGGGAGTTTCGCCTCGGAATTATCGATTCTCGACCCGCTTCAGGATGTCGTCGGGCACGTATTTTCGGAGGACGTTGTTCTCGGATTCGATGTAGTGCAACTGAACAAATGGAGATAAAATTTGGTATGCAAATCAGGTTTTTACGATTGTTTCTAGCTTCGATTCGACTTCGCAGTTTTTTAAAGAGACTTGGAAGTCCAGGTTTTTTAGCTCTAAGATTCATATCGTAACTGAATGACAATTCTGTGGATGTTGACGTCTCAGGGGACTATGCAGTTAAGAATCTTAGGTGTGAAAATTATATTGCATGTTAATCGAGACCTAATCATTTAAAAGCGACTGCAAGTCACCATTTTTCAAACCCTACAATTTTTTTGGAAATGTCCAAGCGCCTATTTTTTTATCGTAACGAATTGTGATGCCCTGAAATTTTGAAAGACTGATTTTCCAGCCCTTTTAATTCCGACAAATTCCGTTACATTCCTTTCGACGGTTCTTTGGAGTGAATTAGCTGTCCGGTATTGATATCACCTAGTTCCTCCATTCTAACCCCCGTTAATTCCGCAGAATTCCATTACACTCCTATCCCCCGATTCTTCCATTTGAGAGGGAATGAAATCAGGAAGTGATTATGCACTTTCCAAAAAGAACCCTGATGTCACTAGGTTTGTTTTCGATGGGGGTCCCCCTTTACTCCAAAAGACAAGGGCGCGTCAGGGCAAGGAATTGAAGAGAGCCGAACGATGGCGAAGTGTTTTTTAAAAAGCGCACCGTCCTTCGGTTCTCAATGAGAAGGACGTCTCAACAGGCAGTAAACAATTTGGTTCTCCTCAATTTCCGCGTGGTACAAAATTCGAGTAGGGGTTGAGAAAGAGAGAGAGAGAGAGAGAGAGAGAGAGAAAAGATATGTACTAGAAGTTTCTTCCCTAATTTACAATCTACAACATTCTTAGCTGAATCATGAAGCCCCTTAAAAAGCTGCACCTTGTGATTTACGCCCTTTTTAGGCTATAATAAATATGACTCAGTAAATCGCCATCTGAGTCACCCAGCTGATTCAAGGCAAAATAATCGAAAAAGGGGACCAGATTCGTCAAATATTTTGCTTCTACGTGTCTGTGGGCCAAAGCATAAAACTGACGTGTGCTTCGAGGTCGACGATTCGGGCCCGTAACACCTCGACCTCCTCGCGGACGGCGAACATCAGGTGGGTTTTGACGAGGTCCTGAAAAAATGGTTAAATCGCCGTTATAACTTTGTGTTTCCACGTTTGGTAAAAGGTGCTGGCGAGAGAGAGAGAGAGAGAGAGAGAGAGAGAGAGAGAGCGAAATAAAGAAGTCATCAATTACCCCCATCTGCCATAAATTCCCCTCATCAACCGAGCCAAACAGTCTGCCAGCACGGTCTCATGCCAAAAGCATCTTGTTTGCCCTGGGGGGTAAAGAGCGAAACCCATTTTTTTTTGTGTTTGGCGCTTAGGGCGATCTTAAAAAGAGGGAAGTTCCTGTCCGTTGGAGGGTCGGACGGTGATTTTTTGGCATGTTTCCAAAGGGATTTAGCGTCAAAGAGTGCAGAAGAAGCGAGAGAGAGCGAGAGAGAGAGAACGAGATCAAAAACCTAGACACTTTATTACTTTCTGATTCCCTTAATCCGATTTGGACTACAGTTCAAAGCACCACCCTAATCGAGCTCCAGTTTTCACCTGTCGCTTAACAGTTCCACTTTTTACAGGACTATTGCCCTGTCTACCCCCTAGGGAAACGCGTGATTCCCATCCCCACCCCCTCAATTTCCAATTCTTATCGCCAATTTCGTGGATTTTCGCCTCGATTTTCCTGCCCGTCACTAATAAGTCTTTGCTTCGGTGACGCTCGGGTTTTCCAGCCCCCAAAAAACCAAAAGGCCCGGGTCCAAACCCGCAACTATACGCATTTTATCAGCAAATTTGGAGCGTCGCCGGCCTGACGGGGGCTACACCCCGGCGTTGCCGTTCTGCAATCAGCGCCCAGACCTGCCTAGCTTTTTTCGCAATTTTTGCAGGATTTTATTGAGGGCAAAAATGGGGGAGGGGGGTGGGTCCGGATCATACATCCGGGCGGGGATGTGCCCCGATTTTTGGTAAATATTTACTACAGGGCGGATTGCAAAAAAAGGGAATGAAATTTGGGATTTGCTTTTTGGACGTCGGAAATGTTTTTTTGACGGGTGGAATGATGGCTTTTTTGGGATGGGACAGACGGGAAAAGCAAAATATGGTGTGGTAAAAATCCAAGAAAAGTAGGAAAAAGAGGAAAATCATAATTATTTGTTTTGACATCTTATTAGAAATTTAAGAGATAGATTTTGCGATGCGAATAGGTTACTAAATACGCGATGAAAATATTGTGTATACTGTTATTCAGTCGTACGTTTCAAGGAGAACGCCATAGGATGATTGAAACCTACCGCAGGAGATAGAGAGAGAGAGAGAGAGGGAGATAGCGAGAGAGAGTGAGACAAAGAGAGGGAGAGAACTAAATAATATATCAAAACTTCAAAAACACTCACCATCGCCTGCTCAATCTTCGAGTCGATCGCAACCATGGGCGGTGTCGAAGCAGTAGCATTCGCGGACGACGTGCTGGAATGCAATCCTCCAGATGATCTCGTGTTAAAGGAATAGCTTGTGCTGGATGTCGGGCCATAGTTATAATTTGACGAGGCCCTCGCCAGCCCAACAGATCCGCAAGACGCGTTTTGTCGTGGGGAATGGAGACCCCCGAATTGGGCTTGACTAGTTGAGGGGTGGACGAGCATGGTAGTTCTCGGAATTTTCGGGTGGTTTGAAGCTCTTGTATCAGTAGGTACAGAAGCCAAGGGACCCCACGGCGACCCGGGCTTATAAAGCACGGACGACCGCCCATTTTGGGGGTAGTATCGGGGCTCTCGATTTTCCATGCTCTCTCGACTATTTTGTCACCCCTCTCTTCGTATCCTACACTCTTTTGCCCCAGTTAAGCCCCGCCCCCTGTAGGCGCTGTCTCACTACATACATACAAACATACACTTGAAGGAATTGGGGTTAGGATATTTGCCCTGGAGACACCAAAAAACCTTGAGAACTACTTTACGGGGGTATTTTTTAGAGGTGGGGGTGGTGGTTGAGTGGAAAGTATGCCCTAGACATGGACTATTTTTGAAGATGACGATTGTCTACCCGACAGCGAGAACCCGGAACAACGGAAAGTTCTCTCAACTTTGGAAAGGGTCGCGTAAGGGGGTGAAATTGAGATGATAGAGGGATTAAAGATGGATATTAGTGTAATGCGGTGTCGTCAATTGGAGTGTAAGGTAGGAAAAAGGTATGGCCGATACTAATTTGGAGTCGCTCGAGGAGTACGGTAGCGCTTACTTCACTGTTTAACAAAGATAATTTTACGTCTAACATAAGCCTGAGCCGACCATGCCTAAGCCTTAGCACAATCAAAGCCCACGCATTAATGATACCGGATCGATGGCCCAAAAGCCGGGCGTCACGCTCCCTTTAAACCTAATTTTTTCATCTAAAACCAAAGCCAAAAAACCAAATTCTTTCTATTTCGTTTCCAATCATGCGCTTTTTCCATGCGCCCGGCTATCCCACCAAAATTTCTTCTCGTCGCATATGATTTTTCGGTCAAACCGTCACGGGCTCGGAGCAGCTAGGCTACACTCTTCGTCTCTTCGTCTCTCTCTCTCTCTCTCCCACCACTCAACTTCCCTATCTGGCGCCCCGACTACCGTACCCCGGGATCCACGTGATCAACTGTGTATGTCTGTGCGGGAGGGGCTATTTTCACCCGGCGCCTCGGCTATCAAAATGTGGCGGGGTGGTGGCGGCACCCCCTTGGATTTCCCCAACCCGCGTGTGTTCGCCCCCCGAGAAGATCGAAGCGTTATTTTGATCGCAGATCGCCGGCGGAATGTCAGAAATTTTTTGACGATCAGAGCCAAAGGCGAAAATAGAGAAAGTGTGGGGCTATAAATAGCTAGTCGAGTGAGGATTGACTTGGCGTTGGATTTGGGCATAGACTTAGGCATAGGCTTAGGTTAGTCTTCGTTTCTAGGCTTAGGTTAGACTCGGCTTATGCTAGTAAACGAGGTAAGGTTATGCTTGGCTTATTTGGACTTCGGCTGATGCCTAGGTTAACGTAGGCTAGATTGGCTTGGTTTTCGGCTTAGGCTTCGGCTTAGGCTTAGGCTTAAGGCATAATACACTTCATATCAAGTATTAATGACCTCATAGCTCATCCAAAAATTTTCAATGTGAAAGCCAAATGCTTTGTGTCCGTTTTTCCTTTTGTATACAAGTTGACATGGACTTTCCGGGCCCAACAATACCATAAATTGGGCAAAAAGGTCAGCTGGCCGGGCCCAGACTTTTTTCTGTTTGTTATTGTGGAAATTCCCGGGGTCCGGCTTCAGCCCTCCAATCCAGACACGTGTTTGACCCACGTCTGCCCTGCGCCCCCCTTATCGTATTGTTCGTTTTGTGAAAATACGCGTTTTTTTGCCCTGATCTCAAAGAAGAGAAGCTGTGAGAAAGAGCGAAGTGATGGCTCACGTGTTCACAGCCATTTGCTCTCAACACACCGGCTGGGTGCTGGGATTGCCCAAACCAGGGGAGCCGAGATAAACTTTGCCCGTTTTCGGCGTGTTGGCCGAGTGCCAGGATTGGGTCGGGTGACGAACTGATTAGAGAAAGCCGGGGCAAAACTGACGAAAAGCCGGCAATGGGTTTCAGGTGTTGATTTCATCCACGTTTTTGGGGATATTTTTGGAGTGGGAAAAGCTGGGTAGCTTTGAGAGAAAGCGCGAAAATTACTCCACTCAAGATAGCAATTAACATAGGAGATTTTGGGCTAGATATTTTGCGGAAATTCCGAAAACTTTGGAGTTCGCACTCATAATCGTAAAGAATGCTGAAGAATTAGTAAAAAAATTGCGACCACGGTATTTTTCATATTGAAAATCCTCTCTGATTGGCAAACAATAGTTTTGTGATATTTTCTCAGGCGTGATGCCAATAAATTTTCCCACTCGCCGCGTCCGATCTGGCTGATCGCCAAATCCAACAAAACCGCCAAGGACGCCCCGGCAAACAACTTGTATACAGCCAAAATCGCTCTTTTCATCATGCGCCAATTTCAAAAAATGTCTTAAGGTTGCCGAATTTCACAATTCCCAATTTGTTAACATTACACACACCAGCAAATACGTGAAATTTCGCACCGGATGTCAACGAATTGGGCAAGGAGCGCTAGAGCTGATAACGGGGCCTAGGAATCGTGAGGGAATTTTGCATGGTGACGAAACATTGTCAGAAAAGCGAAAAGCCGGGTTCAGAGTGTCGTGGGGGGTGATGAGGGGGATTTTGGAGTTTTTTGGGTATTGAATCGATTCAGACGGCAAATTAGTGATCTTCTACGATCTACTTAAGCATAAAGCGAAGGTCAAACTAGCAAAGAATTTTTAGGAATGCGGGCAGGTGTGATGCGAAGCTCAGAGTTTTTTTACGAATTGCGGCTATTGACGGCATCATCAAGAAGACGGCAAGCAAGCCGGAATTATTTTGGTAATCGAACGAATTTACGTAAAAATTTTTGGGCTTTTCCATGAAATATAAATTAAGAGTTTGGCTAGCTAGCAGAGACCCTGTAGGAAGGGGTGTCAAGGGTGCCGCATTTATAGCTCTTCCATTGTTTTACCTAAGCTTTTCCTTAACTTTTAATCATGCCCTGGTTTTATGACGTACTCTTCAGCCGCACACAAGCTTCCGGTGCCACAAATAAACTATCGCCAGCCGGCCGTCCCCCTCATTTTCCCCGGCGGGCCAAACCGAGGAACCGCCCGGTGACGCAGCCGTAAAATTAGCTGGCGGCCAGCCCGCGGAGGTGGAGGACGAACCGCCGCAAGGGCAGCCACAACGAAATGAGCCAATTTCGGGAAGGGGGAATTGGAAATTGGAAAATAACCCCTTCAGGGGATCGAAATAGCCTAAGACTAGCTTAGGATTTGGCCTTGGCTTAGGCTTAGGCTTAGGTTCCGGCTTGGGCTTAGCTTTAGCGTAAAACCCCTAGGAAATACCACTTACTCGTCACTAGGTGTCGATGCTTCCTCTGGCCGTGGCGGGTCGAGCTCGTGCCCGTGCATTGTCAGTATTTTTTTCAGGATTTTTAGCGGAATTTTGGAGATGACTGCAAGGTGCAAATAAGCAGTGGAAAAAGAGAAAACAATTCAAAGGTGTTTTGGAAGTAAATTTTTTCAGAAAACTACAATAATGTGCTTTCGTTTTTTTTGATCGTTCTGAGTTTCTCTAGGCTATATGTCTTTTGAAAAACCTGTTCTAAATCTCTCAAAAAAAGATTAGGCAGTTGCAAGTTTGTCAATTTTTTTCGGCACCGTTCTGGGGGGTTCTAAATGCTGAAAAACAAAATGTCTCCGGCTTTCAAGCGGATCTAACAATTTTTTGCGGTTTTTCAAAATCAAACAAACAAGGCACTAAAAATTTTCTGCGCTTTTTTCGTGGTTCCGAACAGTTTAGGTTGCGTTTTCCAAACTTAAAAAACGAAGAAAAATTAATTTCAAGATGTGGAGCTGACAAAACAAAACTTTCAGGGCCTAGGGTCAAAATCGATGAGGGTCGCTAAGGTTGTCAGTTGGCCATTTGTCGGTGTGCGTCAAGAAAAAACAGCAGGAGAGCAAGAAAAGGAGAGATTTGGCCAGGGGGAAAGCCAAACATCCACAAGTAGCGTGTGTCTTGACGACGACGAGGGACAGAGAAAACCATGGCCATGCCGAGAAGAAGAAAAAGGAAGGAATGAGGGGGCCCATGGGGGCATAGGATCGATGTGTCGGCATGTTGGCAACCGGGCCCTTTAGTGAGTCCCGGTGCTCTTCTCTTTTCACATTCAACGGTTCCATTTAATCCCGATTGACGGGATTGCAAAAAAAAGCATGCGAAATGGAAGGCATTGTCAGGGGTTGAATCGAGGGGATTGGGATTTTATTAATCTGTCTGGTCGCTGGAAATCAAAGCTTGAATTTACAAGGTCTTAACAATTCAATATAATACGGAAATTGCGAAATTTAAATCACAAATTTTAATTATTCAGAAAACCACGTTAACCAGGGCCAATTTAACCCTTGAATTTACGAAGTTGCTCTAGATTTAGATCTAGATTTAAAGTTAGGTTAGATACAGGTTTTAAAACGGTCATATTGCTATGAAATAATTAATTAATTTTATAGGCTATTTAGCCGTCATACGCATGAAGACCGTATCTTAAAAAAGCATCGAAATAGCCCTTAGACAATCATGCTATTCACTTCAGAGTATAAAGTAGATTATTCAGAATTTTCTTCTTTCTAAAAGACAGCATAGCGTGGGCGTAAATGACTCAACGAATGCGTAACTTGACCTTTAAGTGCCCAGAAGAAAAAAGCGCCCCATTCATCAGAATTCCTCCATCCAAGAAAGCAAAAACCGATCCCGCCCAAAAAGCAAAAGCTGAATACCAGATCCCCCATGCACGTGGGGGCTTCCAGCCAGCCATTTGAGCTGTTATCCGATCCGTTTGTTTGGGCGGATTAGCGTGGGGGGGAGGGATGGGAGTGTTTTGGAAACAGGCAAAAACGCTGGAAAATGCCTCATTACGTGGGATTTCAATTTGAAAATAGTAGTAGCCAGGAACCGTCTCCTCAAAAACAATTCGTTCCCTCCTGTCTAGCCGGTTTTTAATAATAGAAACCGAAAATTGCGGCGTAGGCCCAGCTTAGGTTTAGATTAGCCTCAGGCTCAGGCTTCGGCTTCGGCTTAGCGCTTAGGCTTAGGCCTAGATTTAGGCTCAGGCTTAGTCTTCGAGTTGGATATAGGCTTAGGCTGAGGTTAGACCAGGCTAGGCTGGCGCTTGAGGAAGTTCCGTGGTCCTAATTTAATATTTACCGCTTCCGCGTGATATGCACGCCCTCGGGACTCGGCGACGAGCACTCGGATCGGGCGCGACAAATTGAGGTGGGCAACGTGATCAAATTTGGCGCGTCGACGTCTTCGAACAGGAATATTGGGGTGGTCACCATGTTCTAGAAGGGCAGGAGATGTACGTCGAACGAGAGATGCATAAAAATTATATGGGAGAGCTGGAGAAAAGAGGGGTGAGAGACAGGAGAGAGACAGAGGAGAGAGAGAGAGAGAGAGAGAGAGAGAGAGGAGAGAGAGAGGGAGAGAAATGTAAATGTGAAAAAATTACCAAAGAATAACAAGCAGAAAATTTATAGCCTCCAAGCTCTGGAAGCGAACTGTGATGCGGATGTGAACAGATTGTCTCCCAGGCACAAAACGCTGAGAAATTTATGTCAAAATGGATTAGTTTGAGAGCAACAAAACGCCGGGAAAACATCTGTTTCCACTGCACAAAAAGGTTTGAATCGGCATATCTAGTGCAAAATTTAATTTCCTTTAATCGCAATTAGCATAATCCTAAGGGTTTCAAGCTAGAGAGCTGAGAAATCTATTGTAATTCTTGAGAAAAAACATGAAAACTGGTTTTTGGGCTTTGGAAAATCGAAAAGCCGACGTTTTACAGGCTGATGCCACCAAAAAGGCTCAAACAACAGTACAGTGTTTCATTTCTAGTATACGCGCTTCGATTGGCATTACTCCAATCCTATCGAAAAAGTAGAAAACTGTCAAAATTCGGAAACGAACGCTTTCCGAACCAAGAAACCCTCGGGCCAAGGGTCGTATCTCCCAAACAAACATCTTATACCACCCCGATCAGAAAGAAAAGACAAAAAAGAAAAAGACTCGATTGATAGCCGGATACCTAAGCCTTTTCCCCGGCTTTCCCCCGGCTTTTCCCATGCCCAGATCCCTGCCGCACACAGCTGACAGTTGGCCCCACACCACACACACGACCCCTACGCAACTGCGGCAAGACAGACAGATACGGTGATAGCCACTGACAAACACATCAACATGGCAAGAAAAAGAAGACGAAGCTGGCATGGAACGTTGGGGAAAGCTGAAAGGAACAGTTGGGATCGGTGCCCAATCGCTCAAGGGAACGTCGTGTGTTTTTTGGGGGGGACCTGGGCCAAGTGGGTCCCACGCGCTGCGATGCGCCAAAAATACAGGGGCTCAAAAATCGGAGGGTGGTGAATCAGGCTTGGGCTTGGCCGCGGGTTTAGGCTTCGGCTTCGGCTTGGGCTTATGTTTAGGCTTTGGTGAGGCGTGGGATTAAGCTTAGGCTCCAGTTTAGGCTTTAGGCTCCTGGCTAGGATTTAGATTTACGCCTGGTTGGGCTTAGAATCACGCGTAGCTTTTATTTCTCTAATTACGTCCTCTAATTTTGCTAAGACCTTGGCTAAAACCTATCTTCGTGCCCGAAAGAGTGACCAGAAAATACAAACAACTTGAAAATGTTAAATTATTGCGTTTATTTAGGGTATTGATAATGCTATAATAATAAAAATTAGATAAAAAATGGCTTATGGCCGATTTTCCAAGCAAAAGCTTTCGAAATCTGTGCACCATCCATTTGTCCAGATGAGATTTTGTGTTTGCAAACGCATTTCGCAAATTGACCACGATTGTTTTGCCAGCCGTGGTGTCTATTTTTGGGCAAAAAAATACTTTAATTGGTTTGATCAATATCATCTAGCAATCTTCACCGATAGCAATCTTTACAGATGATATTGATCAAACCAATCATCCACCGCTAGCTGTTAAAATTCCGGAGCTCTATTAAAGTTCTAGGAGCGGAAATGAGGCAGAAAAAGAGATGCGGAAAAGACGTGCAGCAAGGATCAGACTTAGTTTTAACGAGGAAACTATAAAAACTCAATAATCGAATCAAATAAATGCCAGATATCAACAACAAACGGGCTTCTGAGACGTCTGGACCGAATCAGCCAGGGGGTCTGTGGCGACCCTCTGTGATCAGTTGACTCGTGGGGCCACTAGGGGCATCCGTTTATTTGCCGCTATACTCGACAGTTCCCCGTTACTATCTCTCTCTCTCTCCCTCTCTCTCTCTCTCTCTTTCTCTCTCTTTCATCTCTCTTTCCCTCACTTTACTCTCCTTTTCCCTGCTTCCGAAACGCCGCTTCTGCGATTCAGGTGATGATGGCCACTGCTGGGTGGGGCCCCCCGGACAGACGCACAAACAGAAAACCCACAAACCGACAATATGCGCACATTGTTTGGCCCGAGAAGCCGATCCACTACTTGGGCTCGAGGCGTCAGCACGGAAAAAGTGGCATTCGGGGCGCGACCATAGCACTCAAGTTTTGCAAGCGGTGCAAAAACTCAAGGTGTTCAACTGGACGGTATGGAGGTCAAAGAATAGGCAGAAATCAGGAAGTTACAAACTTCGAAGCCAAAAGTTGAATCTGCAGATTTAAAAATCAATTTTCGTACCCGAAAAATTGCAAATTTAATTAACTTTAAAATCTGATCGTTGATTTTAGCTATACTCATTTTATTCTCTAGATATTGATTTTAGAAAAAAATGATAACAAACTCAAAAATTCGGAGAAAACTTTTAAAAATTGATGTGATTTTCTGGGTTCAAAAGTACTATCGGCGGTCTTTTACAGAAAGTTAGAAAATTTAAGCAAAAGCTGAGAATTTTTTAGAAGCTCCTCCGACAGATGGACACCCGGAAAATCCCTACCCCACTAGCCGCCGCGCAAAATAAATCAGGGCCCTCCAACGAAATAAAACGCGAGGCTAACGATGCTCCACCCGGAAGTTAACCGAAATGCGCATTATTTATTTGCAGGCGCCGGATTCCGAGTTGGAAAATTGCCAAGGGAATGTTAAAAACGCCTGCGTCAGCAGATCAAAGCTGTTTCTCGGGTTGTTCCTTTGATTTTAGGGGTCTTTGTGCTCGTGATAAGCTGCAGTGTCTTGGTGGGGAACGTCGGCGTGTTTCGAGACCGCTTTGAAGCACTTCCGATGGGGTGTACTTTCCGTCTTTGTCTAAATTTGAACATTTTGAGAGCCGATCTAGATAAATAAAACTACACAGTACAACAAGAACTACAAACACATACAATAAGAAATTAGCTGAATCTTATTTAATGAAATCACCAAAAGTAAGTGGTTTTTCAAAGCTACAGATTTGCCGAAATTTGATTATGAGAGATCAATCGATTGCGAGAATTTCCGCATTAATAGTCATTTCTCGCCGGCAAATGTAACATTTTATTTTCTAATTCAGCTAGTTTCCTTGAACGCTTTTTACTATTCAAATAAAAAAAACGAAGGGAGCAAATCTTGAGGAGAATCCAGACAAGGGCACAAAGCTCATGCATTCCAAAACCATGCATAAACTCTTGCGACGGGAACGCGCGCGAGACTTACCATACGAAGTGCTGCGGAGCAAAATGGCTAAAATATTGTATCAAAAAAGCTTGATGATTGAAATTACATAAAAATATAACTTCTATAGATGGAAAAATTACCTCTCTGGGCATTATTCAGCGGGCCAGCAATGGGCTGTTTCCTGG
Source organism: Mesorhabditis sp. LJ9110 (assembly GCA_038088335.1). Lineage (NCBI taxonomy): Eukaryota > Metazoa > Nematoda > Chromadorea > Rhabditida > Rhabditidae > Mesorhabditis > Mesorhabditis sp. LJ9110. The sequence continues at coordinate 211,784 of JBBGBA010000153.1, read as the reverse complement.
GGGCGACCGGGCGCGTGTATTGGGTTTGACTCTAAATTTAAGCATTTATGGGTTTAATTTAGTTATTAAGTGTATAAAAATTGCACACTTCTATGTTTAAAACAATACAAATAATATTAAAAAGCCGGACAAAAACTGACCTTGCTGAAGCCGCCATTATTTTCTTGTTCGTGCTGCTCGAAGCTGAATTTTCGGGTCTAAAAGTTATTGAAAAATTGAAATTACATTAATTAAAGATTAAATACTTATTAATCTGATAAGTAATAGATTTAACATTTTAAGAACTTACAGCTTGCGCAGGCGGTGCTGTTTTCGGTTGGGCTCGGGTGTCGACGACTGGAAAATAGGACTTGAATGTATGAAATTAAAGGTAAATCTATTTGATTCCTTTATAATATATAATTAAAAGAATTTAATTTAATTTTCTATTAACCAAAATGTATGAAAGAATACAGAGTTTAGGTATTGTTTTTAGGCATCAAATAGGCTGTTCCTCGGCCTCCAAAAATTCTATGTCTTGCTCCTGGAAGCCCTTGAAAGTTTTGCAAGTTTAAAGTATTACACATATTGTTTGTTTTACAGTATTGTACAGTATTGTTTTTACACATTAAATAACGTATTTCCGGCCCTCCAAAATTATATACCTTGCTCTTGGAAACGCATGGTCCAATTTTTTAGCAGACCCGAATAGCAGTACGATCGCTAGCTGGAGCAATCGGGTGATTGTGAGCAGGAGATCACCAGGGGGTATGAGACGACGACGCGAGAATACTCGTTACGGCCCCGTTGGCAAACCGGAACAACTGACGCGCCGAGTGTGTGTGGATCCCTATTTTCAGCTGCTTTGGGGGAATTTACGGGACCGAGAACACTCACGAGGAGAACGCAAAAAATTGAAAGGCAACGAGTAGCACGCCAAAAGTATACGTGGAAAGCTCAAAAACGCATGAATGAGTGATGAGTCAAGGTGGAGAGTGGGTAGAGTTTCAGGTGCTCGTAAAAAGTACTAGAGAAGAGGTTTTTGAACCCTTTGAAGCTCAAAAAAAAACAGAAAAATGTGGCAAAAAAAATTTAAGGTTTAAAAAATATCTTTTTTATGAAAATTCCTTGAGCTCCATTTTTAACGGAGTTGACCTCATAAAATAGTAAAGAAATTTATGAAACATTAGAATAATAATAATAAAAATAATAATATGCTTCAACTTCCGAAATCTGGAGCATATTTGGCTAAACGTTTCGGCACAACCCCTAGAATTATCGGCTGGTCATTTAGATAAGGCGCGAGCACCATCAAAACAAAAACGTTGCAAATTTGCGGATTAGTTTAGGCGATTTTCGACCATTAGGATATATCGAAATTAGCTTTTTGACTAATAGCAGGGATAAAAAACAGCAACGCGATTCAAGAATCATTACATACTGAAAAATAGCCAATTTTTTCAAAAATCTTGAGGATAGAACTTTCACATTGATATACGCCAGCGGCCTCCACATCCGAATAATTTGTATGCAACCCCGCTACCCTGAAAACAGCTAATGCAACCAAATCCCCGAAAACTTGCTGCAGCCCCAAAAATGGATCCACCGGGAAGTTCGAAGCAAAAGCGGCCGTTTTCGAATTCAGTAGAGACCCTTGTTTTTGATGTATGGTTGCTGCAGCTAGTCGCCGTTGGTTGGCCGCCAGATTATGAATAAAAAACGTTAGGGGGCCCTTAGGACGGGAATTTGCGTTCCCCCGGGGGGTGGACGGCTTTCTTCGGCGTTTTTGAGGAATTCGGGATTAGAAATGGGGCTGAAATGAAGACAAAATTGTCGCTAACGTAAGATATTGCATGTTCTGACAGTCATAACATATAAATTCCAACTTTGCATAAAAATTTAAAGTCAACGTTGCAATTTTTTAAAGAGCTACTTAGGTAAAATTCAAAAGCCGTAACAGGTTAATAAAATAGAATAGCTTGTAAAACCATAGAGAGTTTGACTATTTTCATTTTGGAGGATTTTGTCATTTTTTGAATCCCTGAGCTCGAAAAATGCTAGTCTTTCTAGATTTGGTGTGATTAACAAATTGAATTAAAGGGTTGGTCGTAGATGTCTTTAAATTCAGCATTTTCCTTCAGAAAATAGGCAGACCGAAAACGCGTGAAAAATCGCTGCCCAATTCAAAGAAATTGCCAGAATTTCGTGTTATTCCAGGTACGTACCAACCCATCATCCCTAAAACCGGAAATATCCCCCATGTCAGAATCAACGAGCAGTGCCCATCTATTTTTTTACGTCTAGCCAATATACATAGCCGGAGATGAGTTTATTTACGGGTCACGGCACAAGCTAGGCATGGAGGATGGGGGTCTCAACAGCAGCAAAAGCGGCAATTCTGGTGCCGTGCTCGTCTATCTTCGTTCCGGAAAGGGGGCAGAAGGGTCGGTGGCACCGGAAAACACTGGATGGCACATGTTGGGGGGGGGACAATAGAAACGCCGAAGGTTCAATTAGGGCTTTTGGGTTTAATTTTCAGGTGCTATTTGGGGAAGTGATATGTGGAAAGTTTAAAGGGTTTGCCCAGGCGTAAATAAGGATTCTAATGGTGTGCTAAGACAGGCAGAGGGATACAGCGAGACAGCGAGACAGAGAGACAGAGAGTGGAAGAATGAGCGAGAAACTTAGAAAAACAACAAAATAAAATTCCGAGATTCAAAGATAAGAAACTAACGGAAACAGCCCGGAAATTGAACAAAACCTAGGTCCATCCCGCCCAAGCCGCGTGTCGCCTCCGGGCCCCAGACCAATTTGACGGAGCTTGTCCGCCCAAAATGCCAATTTTAGGCGGCCAAAGACCTAGCGAGCCTGGTATTACGCCGTTGAAAAACTCTGAAACTCAGGGAAACAGAGTTTGGCGCCGAGGTTCCGAAAGTTGTATAGTCAGTGCAAATAACAATGGCTAGCGGTTGTTGTTTGTGTAATAAACTTGATTCCCACGCTGGCAATAAATTCTTCGATTTTCGGAAATGGAGACTGGAAATTGCGCCTAGGGTTCGGCTTAAGTTTGTGCTATGCTTAGGTTAGGTTTGACTTAGGCTTAGGCTTGGGATTTAGGTTAGATAGCGGCTTAGGCAGAATAGGTTCAACAATGACGAGGCCTAAAATCCGCAACAAGGCAATAGTTCAGACAGCTCAAGTTCGTGAGGGAGGGGAGGGAGGTGGGAAGGACAGTGTAAGGATGAGCGAAGACCTTTCAACCAGTGGTCAGTCGAGAGCAGGAAAATAGAACAGAAAAAGCACAAAGAAGGAGCAAGTAAGAAAATATTTCTGGACTGTACAAGCTCAAAATATCTATGGCGTATGAAAATGGAGCCCAGAAATGGCTAGACAATGAGAGAGTGAGAGAGTGAGAGAGGAAGAGGGCAGAGGAGCGAGAGAAAAGACAGAAGGAGATAGGGTGAGAAAGACATCGAGCTAGGGAGAGAGGGAGCGAGAGGAATACAGAGAGAGAAAGAAAGAGAGGGTGAGTGAGAGTGAGCGAGAGAGACCGCACCTTAATCTCAGAAAGACTTGAAATACTCAAAAACCCCTGTTCCACTCCCTTTAAACCATGAAAAACAACTCTGCATATGTTCCCTATGAATAGAAGCCACCTTGCAAAAGCCCAAGAATCAGTGACGAAAAACCGAGTTTAGCCGCCCCCAGATAAAAATGCGATTCCGCCCCGGTGCGCGCAGACGCCCCTGATGCGCCCAGTCAACAAAAAGGGCAGCGGGTGATTATCTACTAGTTGCGAAGAATGTTCTGCCAGAACAGATACGATATTTCGAGTTTTTGTCAAAACTTTGGAGAGCGTTTAAAGAGTAAGGTAGACCCACCAATATCCGGGCACTTCACCGGTGGTGGTGGACAGCTTCTGGAGCTCATTTTTAGTTCAGGATCGTAGAAATCGTGGCATGTCCAGCGTCCTCGTTTGTATTTTGTTTCGACAGGAACGATCTAGACTGGTAATTATGCAAAAAAACGTGTTGTATTTAAAAGCTGGAGAATTAGGGATAGTAACATTTTTTAGAGTTTGGTGTCTTTAAGGCACAGAGCTATCTAAATCTTTGCATGTTGTTTTTTTTAATACGCAAAGCTAATAGTAAAATTTAAATTATAAAAATTACTACACAATCTCATTTTATACCTTAAATCGACTTCCAGTAACCATTCCGGGCGACACTGGCGACGAGGGCAACGAGAATTCGACGGATTTCCGTGGCTTAATTTTCATTTTACCATCGATTGAGCAATTCCAATACCTTCTCACCGCCAAAAATTACAGCAGGATGTAGATGAGTCGGTTTTTTGAGTGATGGAGCTAACGGGACGCAAGAAGCGATGGTCATTTGTGGCATTTTGCTGCTGGACGCAGGGTGTCCGACTGAAAAAGTATTTGAGACAATTTAAAGAATTCTGCCAAATTTTTTTACAAACTCGATACTTTTAATAAATTGTAAATAACACAATAAAAAGGCACCAGAGCTCAAATTATCCCCAGGAAAACTTTTAAACCTCACAAAACCCACTCAAAGCCGCCATATTTTGATGCGCCCAGTTTCAGGCAATTCCTTATTTTCGACAAATACAATCCCGGGGCCGGCCGGGAAGTGTAGTATCCGACCCGGGAGTTCCACTGTTTGCTTAGCAAAGAGAATCGGTGTAAATAAACTCAAAAAGACCCCGGCAAAAAAGGGGAGGAACGGGGGGCGGCTGGTGGGAAATGTTTTTGATTGGGGCACAGCGTTGACTGGGAGTGAGGGCCAGGGGAATCCCCCATCTTTGAGAGGGTCGAAAAACCAAAAAACAGGAATTTGAGATAATTAAAGATTATTATGAAATTTTATTCAGAGTTCCTTCCTTTATGAAAAAACTAGGCTAAAATCGCTGTTTTCCAGGCGATTTTTCGAAATTCCGAGACGTTCCGTCGCCAGCCCAAAAAATGCCCTAAAATCCAATTTTGGTATCAGCTACGATTTTTAGCTTACCTTAACGGTCATGAACATAGAATTATCTTTTTAAATATTGCAATGAGTCCAAAAAAGTTAACCTCTTGGTTGCTTAAAAATCGGAAAGTATGAATTTTGCAAAATCATGTTTTCATTTATTTTTATTTTGTCGTGATCATCCAAACAACCACTGTAAGTTTCTCATTATAGGGTGATGACGTCCACAACAAAAGCTCTACCCAAATGCCCCAACAATTATCGAACACCCCGGCAGGCGTCGGTCATTTCAAGACATCCAAAAAACGAGCGCCCGGAGCGCCCGGCAGGTTGCCCATAAACTTTTAACGGCCAGATGCAGGGCCAACAAAGCAATATGGATGGCGGACGAGTTCTGATGCACCGGATTTTATCAAAAAGTATTGCAGGGTTTTGCTGTTTTAGAAGCCAAATGCCAAATGAAATCCTGGAATTGAAAACATCGACATGTTAAATTCCGACACGATAATCCGGACAGGCCGAAATCTCGACAGCTTATACCCTTAGAGTTCAATTTCAAATAAATCCAAAAATACCGACAGAAAAACCCGACAGCGTGAATCCTGCAGAAAATCCCAACAGTCCAGAACCGCGACAAAAAATCCCGAAAAGCAAAATCCTGACATAACCGAATGACCGTCATGTACAGAAAATTTCATGGCTTTTCCTCGGTGCCTATGTACCGAATTCTATCGAAAAACTATTGCGGGTATTTTGTGGTTGGTGATGGCAAAAACAGCAGTTGTCTCCCGAACGATGATCTGGCCATTAATTTTTGGCAGGCGCCAATAGGGGGGATTTTCCAAACGGCGGAAGGTTGAGCAGGGAAACAACCGTGATCAAGAGCAAAACTGGAGCACTCAAAAGATTGGAAGGGCTGTTTAGAGATCTTTGGACATCTTTGAAAATGTCATTAGCAGCATCGAAATTGCTTCATATTTCTGAGCCTTATGTGCTTATGTGTTTAAGTGCACTTCTTAACTTAATCAGTGTTTTTTTGATCACTGGATAACGGTGCCTAGAACAAAAGTGACCGCATAAAGAATAAGACAGTTTAATTAGATAAACTAAACCAATCAAATAAATCCGTCAAAAAAATTAGGTAAAAGAGGAACCAGAGAAATAGTGGAAGATAAAAAAAATGCAAAGGCTTTGGGTTTACTCTAGTGAGATAGCTCTAATTTTTATTGTATCAAAAACTTGCCTTCTTGTTTTTAAACTATCCAAAACAGGATCTGTAAAAGCATCTCGATCGCTTTCTCTCTCTCTCTCCTCTCTCTCGCCTTCCCAAAAATTTACCTGTTTTCGAATAACTGGCGGCCACCTCATCCTCATCACTGCTAGAGTTCGACTGGGCTTTCGATTGGATTATACTGAAGCGTCCCTCGCTTGAGCAGGGCCTGAATCGTCAGTGTTCAATGGATATTTCTTGCACTACCGTCTCACTGGCGCTTCCTGAATCCCGTTCGGCAATCGATCAGGCCGTGCCGGACTTGTCGATAGCTCAAATCTGGAGGTCGACTTGCTGAACGGCAACATGCTAAAGACGGAGCGATTTGTTTACGCATGCGCGAGGGGTTGGGTGGGCTGGCAGGTTAAAGAGCAAGAGAGGGAATCGGGGGGAGAAATACCAGCTGTTGCTTTCGAGTCAAAAATGCGTTGCGCAAAAACACGCACACAAAAATCCCGGAAAAATACAACAACAGAGATCGATCAAAAACGTATCAATTTCACGAATTTCGTGGTCAATTTTGACGTGCTTCTGGGTGTCATTTGGAAAGTGTAACTTGAATGAAAGAGCAGAAAAGTGAAATCATAAAAATGAAAAGACGACAAGTTGTTTCCGTTAGATGTATTCTTCCCTGCCAACCGGCAAAATAATTGAAAAATCAAGAAGATGAAGTATTACAAGTTAGCATTTCTATCAAAAAACCGTTGTAATTTATTCTAGAAGATAAATTAAAAACAGCAAGAATAATCGGGCTTGCTTGCGAATGAATTGGGCTGCATGGTTGGTCTGGTCGTGGGGGAATAAGGTCGATCTAGGCGATAGAAAGCATCGATGACACATCGCGCACTTTGCCACATGTCTCAGGTTGTGAGGAGGAGTGATGCGGAATCGGGTTTGACTAACTAACAAACTTCCGGTAGCTTCAGGGGCTAGACATAAAATTTTGCGTATGGCCAGTGTGGTGTGCTAATCAATTAGCTTATATTCAAAGGTCATGTAAGCGTCAATTGATTACTTTTATTGTCTATGTAAAAGCGCGGTGTTGATTGCCAAATACGTCGAAATACGGCCATGAGACGTACAGTATCCGTTTTCATTACGTCATTTGAGCAATCGGTAATAGGCTACCGCTTGCGATCGATCCTGGCACGTCCCTGTCCCTTTAAACAGTAACAGCAAAAAAACAAAACCTATTCATGCAAAAAAGTGTAAATATTTGAATTTTCCTGGGCACCAAGAGTTGGAAATATTAAGTTCTAGAAGGACGCATTTCGAAGGAGCCCATCTTAGAATTACCGTGTCAAAAATGGCAACATGCCAACAAAAAAGCTATAGGAAATTCTAACTGTGGGCCTTTTAAATAGAATTTGAAAAATACGAACGAATGGCTTTTAAAGGCACAATCCCAGTTAGAATCCGAAATTCTATATGGCAACGTGCCAAAAAACCTATGTCACATTTTCCAGAGACGATCGATGAAAACGCGGAGCACGATCCCGTGAATGGATGGGGCTGACCGACGCGCACTCCGCTCTCGGCGCCGCCGCCGGGGTGGTAAAATTTTTGTGATAAATCGCTGCTCTCGCGCACACACGAACGGACAGACAGACAAACGCTGGAGTTTGACAGACCGTGTCCGGCCCCGTAGTGAGCGCGCGTTGCGGATTTTTCCCTTTTTTAGTGTTGGGGAGTCGATTTGGGGGGATGGCGGTCAGCAGAGTCGGTCCTGTTTCTATCCATCCAACGATTTCATCCAGTCACTCAGTCAGTGCGATTTCCCGCAGGTAGCCGTAAAAGGAAGAGATCAATTGGGTGTGTAGGGAAGTAGTTGGTCAATAGAGATGGAGAATCAACTTAGGAAACTAGCAGTTCGAGAAGTTGATTTTTGAAGCGCGTTGTGGAGGTATCTGGTCGCGAATTGCTGAATTGAACCATAACAAAGTCAGCAAAACATAGAAATTATCTTTCGGTCCAGAAATTGCCACGACCGCGGCACGCAACGCAACCGGCCCGCGTTATATTGCGTAATCGTCGACGCTTCATTGAATCCGTAGCACACGAAGAAGCGATCCCTCGCCGTTTTTGAACACTACCAACCTGAGATTTTATCGATACAAGCTCGATTCTGAAAGTTCCTGCTCCCTTTAATATCCTGGCTCTGTCCGGTCACTCTCACAACGGTTTCCTCAACTAACCGTTTCAGAATTTGACCCCTCGTCCCAGGTAAAAATTTCAGTATCCGTCAGTTTACTCAGCCGATTCGTGATGTCGATCCACGGCAGCCTTGCAGCAATATCCGGGTAGCCATCGGAAAAATACTAAAAAGGGTTGCTCATAGCGGTGCGCCAGAATTTGATTGGTGTCTTGGGCTAAAGTTCCGGTCAGGGTGTGCTTTTCCGGGTTTTACGGCGCCTCCAAATGAGGTTCCGAAGCATCTGTCTCTCTTTTCTTTCTTTTGAGGACAAATGGGTGTGGGTATAACTATTAAAAGTAGTAACCATATCCAACACTGCTATAATCGAATTTTTCTTATGGATGGCTACTTACCTGCAGGTGCTTTATCAAGTCTGGACCAAAATCTCAGTCAAGCGTCTGCGTCTCAAAAACTCGCCGAAAAATTCTTTTCTAAAAGACGCCGCTAAGCAAAGACAAAAGAGTTCTAAACACCTAAAAGCCTAAGCTTAAGCCTAAACTAAGCCCATGCCCAATCCTAAGCCGACCCCTACGCTTACACCAATCCGCAACCTAAGCCTCAGCTCAGCAAAAGCGTGTCTAAACACTACAATCCCCCTGGAATTTTTTGAGCTCAAAATGTCCCGTTTTTGAGCGGGAAACACCTCGCCCAGAATCGTCATTAGTTTGCGCAACGTATTCGGCGTCCCGGGCCGGGGGTTCATTTTATTAAATTTCATCGCCCCCCGCCCCCGTGGCCCAGGGCGCGAAGATGAAGCGGCTCCTGTTTCGGGTTGCCGATTGCTCTAGCCCGGCCCCTCTACAACCCAATCCACCGGCGCACCAATTACATCTATACACACGTTTTTACACGGGTGCAAAGCCGCTCCTCGACATATTCCCATTTATTTTATGACGACGACGAGGTGTGGGGGGAACGGATCGGAAATTCCGGATTCGTTAGATTTCGGCAACTGCGTCAGCGAACGGATGAAATCGGGGGTTTTTGGGTTGGATATAAGGGATATGGGGGAATGACAAATCCAGATCATACTAGGTCAGCTGGAGCTTCGTCTTGAGCTTGAGGTTCGTCTTGAGCTTGAACTGTTTTTTTCCAAAAAATTTGGATTTTTATGCTACCGTAGTTCCGTTCAATGTTTTGATCATTTTTTCTTACAATCGGTAAATGAAGCCTTAAAACTTCTTTCTGAATTTGAGGCTCGTCTTGAGCCTGAGCTGTCCATTTTAAACTTTTACAGTAATCCTCTCTGTTCAACGAAATCTTCATCTTTGGAGTTACAGTGGTTCAGTTCAATCTTTTGTCTTTCTTTTTTTATCTTCATGGAACCGATAAATGACGCTTTTCATAGTGGGTTTTGAAAATATACAGTATGATTTTTGAAAAGACGCTGAATAACGCGGCTTTTTTAAAAAGAAACTTCTGGTTACCGTAATCCGAGCTCGCCTCCTCAGATTAGTCGTTTGTTTTCCTAGATGCCCTGCCACAGCGTAGAAATCTATCCCACTAAACCCGGCCCTTGACATTACCATTTTTGCGTTTGCTTACGGATCCCCTCTCTGGGAGAAGCCAATTTTGTTTTTGGCCCGTCTCCTTTTTTTTTGGAAATCAGGCTGAATCTTATCGAAATAAATTTTTAACAAATTAGTTTTTGGCCAATTCTGTGCTGTAACCTATCGCTAATCCCGCCAGAATTTTACCGCAAGCAAGAGATCACGGTTAATCCGAAAAAAACGCTCATTCGTTTTGCAAAGCTTGAAGGCGAACTTCAACCCATAAAAAGTGGTGGCTCTTGAAAAACAATTGCTCTCCTCGGCATGAACTTCAGGACCACCATACCATCCCAAATAAAAAATCATAGCCCCCGAAGCTGACGCACAGAAAGGCCATTTATCGTGTTATTTTGTAGGGATCTGGGTTATACCGCGCAATCACGAATTTTACTAACCATTATAACTCAAATTTATCTCCCTCTTGGGCTTATAAATAAATTTTGCAACTTCCATTCAGCCGTTCGGACATGCGGGGGTTTAAGGGCCACTCCAATGGCCCTTTAGTGTGTCCTCAAGTTTTTGTAGACAAGGTTTTTAGTGCCAAAGTTTGTGCCCTAGTGCCCCATAAAAATCCGAAGCATAAATGGGTATTAGTGACGAAATTTTTGGCATTCTTGGCTACGGGTTTTGAATCGAATAGACTCCGAATTTTTCAAAAGATTTTGCTAGATGCTTTTGGCAAAGCTGGCCTTAATTGGGGACGCTATAATCTGGGTTTCCTCGGCTTATCGAGGCATTACTATTAAATAGACCAGAAATTTCAGTTTTTCCCAAAGAATCTTGGCTAGTTTGCCTAGCAGTCTGCTTTACGAGCTATTTTTGCTAGGGTTTCAGAAAGCCTATTGTCCCCAAATGGGTTCTGCCAGCTTGCCCCCTGGTATTTGGGGAAATTCAACTTTTTTAACGCATGTTTTTCTAAATGAACCCTGTTGTCTTCTGTTTCAGCTTTTTCTACCAGTTCTAGTGTTTTCCTAAAAATCGCTGTTCCCAAATGATCTCTGCTAATTCGCCCGCGCAACCTTAGCCTGGAAAAAACTTTAGGCTTTATTCTCCCCCTTTTTTGTATTTATGCCACTTGCGAATTTTCGATAACCACTACAGTCTTCTAGTCAAAAATTTTTGCTCAAAAATTCAATTTCGCGATTCCAAGCTGCTACTAAACTAAAATCTTTTGGCGTCCGTGGAGATGTCGTGGTGCCCTTCGGCCCCTGAGCCGACATCCGACCTTTCGACCGCCACGGATCCTGAGCTGAAATCGAGCTGGAGCCCGGCTAAAGAACCATGTCGGCTCTTGTAATTGAAGCTAGGCTGACTATACAACTTGCAAAAGTATCGTCTTTTTTTGCGCCTCCGCAGCTTCCCTAAACGGGTAGGATAAGTGGTAGGGTCGTCTTTTTGTAGCAGGTGAAGGTTTTGTAGTAAGTAATGGCAGGTGTTCGGAGGAAAGTTGCTTACTTTGGAATTATAGGCTTAGGCTTAGGGTTACGATTGGGCTTAGGCTTCTTTTGGCTTGGCTAACGCTTAGTTAAGCTCCTTGGCTTCGCTCGAAAAATTTTATAGAATTTTGCTGTCACCATGCCTTTAAAGCTCCAGAGTTGGCCTATAGTCTTCGGGCCAACGTCCGTTTTATTCACCGGAGTTTGAACTGAAATAGAGCTGGAGGGGCGTAGGGAGAGAGAGAGAGAGAGAGAGAGAGAGAGACTTTTTACATCCACCATTTAGCAAAAGAGCTAGAATTTCGCGCGCTTCTCTGTCCTAGTTCCTGCCCCCGCAAAATGATTCTGTCGCCGCGCTTCGAATTTTCCGGGGTCAAATTTCAGGAATCCCGGTGTGCGGACACAGTGGCTCCTCCGTCACTTTGTTCCGCCTCCTCCACCCCCTAAATGGGCACCGTATAAATTAGGGAGCCCGGGTTGCCAATTTCGACGTTGGAAAACAGCGGTTTTAGCCGTTTTTCGGACTTCACAGCGCCGATTTTGCCTGGCTACCGGTGAAAATAGTCATCAGAGGACCCTTTGCTGGCATTGTGCTTCGGCATTTAGCACTATTTCCCCATTTTAAATTCTGCGTAACTTTTAAAAGCATTTTCCACCAATCTATTCCTTCGGCCTTTCAATTCAAGTTTTCAATTATTTTCTATTTACTATTAATTTTTCTTAGAAATGTGTGATTTTCCCTATTTAAAGCGCATCACGTGTTTACCCTTAAAATGACCCAACCCGCGCTCTCCACCCGAGTTTCATGCTAATTGAAGATTTATCGCAACTGGCTCGCATCCAATTTTCATTATTCGTCTTGTGCTTTTGCGTTTCTACCTCGATTCCCGGAAAATGCACATCAGCCCTAAATTCAGTTTATTTTCACTTTTCAAGATATTTAAAATTTAATCCCCGTTTCGCTCTTGACATCTGAAAAGTTCCTCGAAGTCCTATTGATCGTACGTCATCCAGGAAAGCCGAACAAAATTTTTTTGAGGCTGACGATATCTTTATTTTGATTGTATTTCCTTACCTACGATAATTAGAATATGGCCATTCTTTCCGTTATATTTTTCTGGACACCTTTCACCTTGTGTGCCGCAGCGGACCGTCCACTGATTTTGTCTCCACCACGGGGCCGAAAATAAGTTCATTCAACGGAAAAATCTAGAATAGAATTAGGGATACTGTGGATTGCAGTGGGTTCTTGGGAAAAGCCTACAAAGGGCAGCTCCCACAAAACAGCACAACTTTTTGTTTGATTAAATTTAGTAAAAAGAAGATGATACGTCAAACGTACTTTGATGCTACGTACGGTTTAAGGCATGTCGTGACAAAATTAACCGCAGATATTTTACATCTGGAGCCTCCCGATTGCCCTTCCTCAAGCTCGATCCATCCCTCTCAGTCTCTATTGCTCTCTCTCTCTCTCTCTCTCTCTCTCTCTCTCTCGCATCATTAGACGATTCTAAGAACTACCTCCAAAAATTAGAACAGCTTTGCTGTTCCCTTAACAAACACTTCCGGTTATTTTCGGGTCAATCTAAAAGAAGACCCGTATCCCACGCCATTTGTTTTCCGACTCGACCCTAAGACGTCGACCGGGTGGGGGCGGTGAACTTTGCTAAAAAGCTGGTCCCAGGACCCCTTTCAGACCCGGGGGCCATCTTTGCAAACCGCCTGGTCCTTCCAAATCACAAAAAATTGCCGTTCTCCGGTTTCCCGATTGCGCTGGGCGGGTCGTTAAAACAAGCGGAAATTCGAGGAGGCTGAGCTGAATATTTGGCAGCGTTTGGTTGCAGGGGTTGTTGGAGTTTTTCTTATGATTTTTGTGCTTGTTCTTAGAAAGCTTAGAAAGCATGTTGGTTTTGGCATAGGCTTAGGCTAAGGCTGGGCTTAGGCATAGCTTTAGGCTTAAGCAGAGGTTTACGCTCAGGCTTAGGCTTAGCTTAGGCTTCTAGCTGAGCCTGGTCGTGCACCACGTAGCTTTGAACTTTTGTTTACCCTTCCCCAACCCTGTACAGAAACACATACGTCTTCCCAAGCTAAATTTTTAATGTCTACCCGTTTCGCCCTCTAACAACCCATTAATGCTCGATCTCAACAACATTTCCGGGATAGTACAGAGCTGGGGGGGGGGGGCAGGGTTTAGGTTAGTTTCGAAATTCCACAGCCTTTTCGCACTTTTTAGACAATGTTGTTTAGTATACAATCTAAACCGGTTTTGATATTTTTTTAAGCTGTGTCGCTTCCTAGCCATTTTAAGACATATCGCTTAACATAGTTATGGGTTTAGTCCTTGGAGAAGCTAGTCAAGCCGCCACACGGACTGCCCTTCACAGACCATTCAATTACCATGGCCAGAACCCTAAAAAAACTGCTCTTTCAATTTACCCCCGCTTTTACTTTCTGATATCACCCCCCGAAAAACCGGATTATCGCCAAATATTGGGGGGTAATTTGCTCGTAAAACCTGACCCAGAGCTTGATCTTTTCGCCCAATCACTGCTTGTTATTTTGTGAATAGCTTAGACCTTGCGCTTAGGGATTTATCGGTATTTTTTATAGCAAATATTCGTGAGCGTTCCTCGGCGGGCTCGAGGAGAGTTGCATATTTTGCCCGCCAAGATCTCCGGGCCGTCGGGCCGGCGGGGGTGGGAACCACTGGAATATTTTGGTCGGTGAGCAAAACTCAGGATGAAAGGTCGTAATGTATTGAGCTTAGGTTTCGGCTTCGGTTTAGGCTTAGGCTTACGATCAAGCTTAGGCTCAAGCTTAGGATTAGGCTTATACCTGGGTTAACTGGTTGGTGAGCTTGCTGCGCTGGGTTAGGCTTAAGCCTAGGCCTAGGTTTAGGGGGGGGGGTTTCGCCTAGGCTAGGCTTGGGCTTAGGCCTAAGTTTGGCTTGGGCTTAGCTTCGCTTAGCTTTCCCGTAAGCTAAATCATTTCAAAGCCACAATTCCAAACCCTTTTTGCCGCTCTGCTTACGCACAAGCCCTGAAAAATTCAAGCCCTTCGTCAAGCCGACCCTGGTCTCCCATTGTTCGGCTGGCTCCAAAAACACGTATAAAGTAGCAGGGCGTAACTTTCAAAGTTGGGGTCATTGAATAATTCCTAGGGACCTTGGGTCGACCCGCCCATCTGGTAAGTTATGTAGTGGTAAGCAACTTTTTCGCGGGGCCAGGAGAGGTATTTGAGAGCTCAGAAATTCCGGAATTTTTCAAATGCTCGAAAACCGATTTCTAGGGTCTAGGGGAAACTTAAGCCCTTCCAAGGAATTTTTAGAACAATTTCGAAGCCTTTTCCAGTTTTTATAGCTCAGTTTTTCCAAAAAAAAACTTGTCTACCCGTTTTGGCCGAAAAGAATATTTAAAGAGCCTGCATACACTAATATTGTGGCTTCCGCGTCAAGACGCCGGGGTCAAAATAGCCGCAAAATAGGGCGAAAACCGGGCCGTTAGTACGTGCGAGTACACCTTTCTGTTTGCCCGGGCCTTCAGTACGGAAGGTTCGGTTTTTTTAGGACGGCCGTCTTGCAGGCATTCCGGAAATGATGATTTTGTAAACAGGATAGGTTTTTTGGTTCTTTCCACTCCAAAGCTCCTTTCATTTCGTAGGCTTTAACTTTCGAATTTTTTCAAATATTTTTCTCTGCTTCACGTCGGCTTCATGCCACATTGAAATAATTTAAAAGTCGTAGTTACGCTATTTCTCTCTAACCCTTTCTCACTCTCTTTCGCTCTCTCTCTCTCTCTCGCTCTCTCTAGCTCTCTTTTCCTTTCTCTCTCGCTCTCCCTCTCTCACCCTCACCCTCTCACTCTTACGCTACACCAATTTCCAAGCCTAACCTTACCCATTTTCTACGTCCCCATCCCTTCAATAGTTCAAAACCGGCGATCCCCTGATGTTTCTTGAGTTCTCCACCTCGAGATCTCAACTCAGTCATGCCTGAACAAATGGATTTGTGACAGCTTCTTTTCCCCTCCTCTGAAGACGTTGCCGCGCGCGCGAGCCCTCCTCGATTATTCCCCCGACTTTTTGGTCCTTTCTGGGGGAACGGAGAATGCTGAATGTTTCACGGGCCTCCTTCTCAATGGCGAGGAGGATGATGTTTTGATCCCCGGCTTTTTGAAAGAAATAAAGAAAAATTCAGAGCGCGGATTTTGTGGGTTTCGAAGCGTACGTGTCAACAACAATCTTTGTGCTCCAAGTTCTACAAATTTCTTGCAAAAAAAACAAGCAAATTACTGTGGATTTTGTAGGGCAAAATCCTCTATATTTTTCGCACGTATTTAATGGAGCAACTCTAACGATTTGCGTATAAATATCATTTTGCAGGGAAATTTGCCCTCCACGCCCGTTTTTCAAGCATTTTCACTTGAAAAACTCGGTTTTTGCTCTATGTTTTTCATGCTGGACTTCATATCTTAACACTGTCTTTTTTTTATAGTGCTTATATATGATATTTAAGCTCTAGATACCTTACGTATGCTAATTATGCCTTTTTAGCGTCCCCCGCCCGCCCGCCGGTACCATCTCGACAGCAGAATGCGCCAAACAGCTGGGTCATCCTTCTTCTGGTACTTGGTTGCCTCGTTTTTGATGTTGGCCAGCGTCGCCTCCGCTTTTTACGTGCCGTACGGAGAGGTAGAATTTTTGTAACCAGCCTTAAATACGTTTCTTAGCCTTAATTTTGCGGGAAAATTCCGAAATGGCTCAAGGAAAAGCCTATTACCAAAGATTTCTCACCTTAACAGTATTACTTGGTGTCCGGAGGATTTTAGTGTAGCCGAATAAACCATAAAAATCCGAAAAATGAAACAATCTTTACTAGATTTGGCTTCTCAATCCCTTTAAAACGGGTTTTTAGGACTACTACTTCGCACCAGCAGCGGAAAAACGATCAGTCGCCTTCGCACCACGGTAAGCATTCTTTTTTTTGGTTTTAGGAAGTCATCCTGTAGCTTTATAGTTTGTAGTATCTTTATAATTTTTAACGTTAATTATGACGTGGAAAATGTGCCCCCAATTTAGCCCAGGATCCATTTGGAGTAAGCTGCAATCGAAAATCTTCTACAAGGGGTAATTGAGCACAAAATCCCCCGTGGTGAAGCCGGAGAAGCACGGGAAAATCCGGGCGAAAAATGCACAAATCCCCCGAACAGCAAAATTCTAACCGTCCTCCTCCCACCACTCACATCCACATTCACAAGGGCAACACCGTAGTCAAGACGAAATCGGGGGATAGGGTTTCGTCGGGATTCTGAATACCGAAAAAGGTATCTACTATAATAATTTTGCTGTGGTGTCTGTCTGTGCGTCATGTCCCAAGATTCAACTCGAAGGGGAAAAGAGCTAGATTCTAGCTCTAATTAGATTCGGATAGAGCGTGGTCAGAAACCCCAAAACCGATAACAAAATTATCAAAAAGTTTTAATCTAAAATATTAAAATTAACTTTGAAGGTTTTTTCCGTAGTAAAAGGGGTGGGGGACGGCAGTTGGGGTGATTTTGGACATAGTGAGCCAGGCCGCGCGCGTTTCGGCGAGGGGGAGGGAGTGCAGGGGGTAGCCCGAAGTCCAGCCGCTTGCAGCGGCGAAGCCGCTGGAAGCGGCTGGTAAAACAAAGATGAGCGACGATTTCGGGAATTTCTAGACGTTTGGATCTTAAGAATTAACAACCAATTTCGAATAAATTAAGATTGAAATTTTTTAATATCAGCATTTAATAAGATTTGAATAACTAAGGTTTATAGAAAACTCCCTGAAAATATTTGAAACTGTTCTTAAAAATTTTTAAAAATGTCGAATTTCAAAAACCAAACATTATTTCAATGACAAGATTAGTGTCGCACAAAAATGCCAATTAAGTTTAAAAGAAAAAACTTTATAGAGTTTTTGTATATTTCCCATTTTCAGACACGAGAAACGCGAGTTCAGCGCCGACGACCTATCGCTCCGATTCGGCAAGCGCTCCGGGCCGGCATCGTTGCACTTCAACCCCGAGGATATCCAACTTCGATTTGGGCGTAAATAAACTCTTAAAAAAATTTTAAAAAATAAATCCATTAATTGTTTTACCCTTAATCTACCTGTTTCGACGCCTTTGTGATCTCAACGCACCCTCAATAAATGCAAATTGACATTTAAAAAAAACAGATTTTGAAATGCTGAATGACCTGGGGCCAATTGACCCTTGAACCATCATTTTTAAAGTTACTAAATTTCTCTCCAGCTTAAATATTAGCCAGGCTACTTGTTTATGTTAATTATCTCCAGAAACTGCACCGCCTCGTGAATGGAATAAATTGTTTTTCTGTTTTCCACTTCAATAAATTTCGATAAACCTACAAAATTGCAAACTACGCGCATTTTTGTCAGCTCTAGCGCTAGAATGAACCTATTTATTGGTCCAACTATAAAAATATCAATTCAGAGCTTTAACTGAAAATATCTTGGAAAATTTCGAAAAAGCCAACCATTCAAAATCATTTCATGCCCTTCCAAGCATTTGGCTGCTAGAAACACGAGGAAATTAGGTAATTTCTTCCTACCGAATTTTTCGATTATTTTTCAGGAAATTGGGGTCACGCCGTGTCAATCCTTGTCGTCGAGCTTGTTATTGCCGAAAAATAGGCTTTTTGGAGCTTTATTACTATAGAATCTTTTTACTAGTTTCTCGACAACATAGATCGATCCATCCCTCGCCATCGTGCATAACAAGAATTGTGCTCAAATACGCCGGCCGGGAATCCAATGAACCAACGCATTAATTTGCGAATATTTTTTGGTCGGCTAGCCCACGAATGGGCTAGCATGTGATCCGACGATTCGTACAATTCTTTTAATTTTGCATCGATAGTACTCGAAAAATAAACCCTTTTGATTTTTCCAAAATTTGGTGCTGGAGTTTTTAACGAATTATCAACAAGATCGCGAAGGAAGAGATCTCGTTTTTTGATTGTTGATCACCCTTTTTCATCTGTCCTCTTAAGTTAATTTATACCTGGCCGGGCGTAAAAACCACTTCCATGTAGGTTATGCCATTCTGATTCTGTGATTACCTCCCCGGATTTTTAGATCAGACGAGGTCTTTACATTAGCATAGTCAGTAATTTTCCGAGTAGCTACTGTGCTATGAATTTTAATTAAGATTTGTGAATAATGGACTTGTATTTAGTTTAATAATATACTTGTGCGACACGCAGTGCATCCTTTCTTACATTAGGTACTAAATTACGACCTGTCGAAAGCGACCACACGGCGTTCGCGCGGCTTGTCGCCTCTTCTGAAATTTCTAGCTAGCAAATTCCTAGCTAACAAAGTTCATGACTTGCCCTTCCCTTAATAAGGGTGTACCTTATTGCCTAGTTATGCAAACTAAAAATTGCCCTTCACCATCGTTTCCTGGACATTTTAAAGTGGTTTGCCCGCCAAGGGTTGAGTTCCTCCTCAACGACCCCCAACGCGTGAAATCGATGCTTTCTTAAAGGTGTTCGCACGCTCAAAACTTCAGCACCAATCCATTTCCCCGCAATGTTACTCAAAAAAACTTGCGGCAATTAGACTAGCGTGCCCCCGGCCGACCGCCGTTAAATTGGAAATCACGCCCGAATCTGGGGCAGTTCTGGGCCCAGTTTTCCGCAAGCGGAAAAGAGCCATGTTTTTTGGTGGCCTACGGAACAAGCCGAGGAAATTATGAAAAGCGGCTAGACGCGTAGAGGCTGTACTCGGAATTACCAGACGGCGCTCTAATCACTGGCGTAGTTGTCATTAGCGCATCATCAAAACAGGGTTTTAATGGCGAAATCCCGAAGGAATATACAGGATACATTTTGAACCCAATGGTCTATTTTCATTGTTTCTAGCGTGTTTCTTTCCAAATATACTTTGTATATTTTTCCATGAAAAAGCCTTAACAACAAAGTGGTCTTTTTGTTGTAAAGTCCACGCAAAGTTGCATTCATTTTTACACCGAAAAGATTTAAGTTGCAATTCATATTTTTGGATTTCCATAATGACAATATATTTATCTTCTGCTATATTTGGGCGGTATTTTCGTTATATTATAATACCTTATATTTGTGCTGAATTTGAAAGCTAAGATAATACTTTCAGCTCAGCCCAATGGAATGTCCGGCATCATCAGCCTAAATTACACATTTTCGCAATATTTTGTCGAAGCCTACACCCCGAATTCCTTCAAAAGTGAAGCGTGGCGAAATATGGTAATTTTGTCGTTATTTTTACAAAAATTTTCCGTATTTTGAAGATTTGCGGGTTGCCGAGCACAATTATTCTTGGGGCTATGACGTCTTTACTACTCTATCGAAGGACGCTACTCAAGAAATATTCGGTAAGCGAATTTTGTCGGTTTATATAAAATTTCAAGCTTAAAATGATCTGCTAATTTATAATTTGAGGAGTAAAAACTTAATTTATAATTTTAGAACACAATTTCATTTATGACAATAACTATTTTTATACTATCCACTCCTATCGTTATCTACAACACAACTTGGTATATTCTGCTCTGTTTTATGGACCGTATTACCTATCCGGCGGTGATATGCCTATTTTTGAAAAAATCGCCCAGCTCAGTATGGTATTGCTCATTTCTGGTGCCTTCGGTAAGCAATTTTCGAGCAATTTTTCTATTATTGATTTACTAACTCTTACAAATCATAAATCAAAAAATTTTCAGACAAAAATATTGCAGGTAGTTGCCCTAAATCGTTTTCTTATGATCGTCTACCATCACCGGACGACGATACGATTTTCTTGTGTTGTTTTATTTTTTATTTGGCTACCAATGGTAAGCAGCAATCTAAAAAACACAGGAAATTACGGTATTTAATGTATATTAAGTCAATAGAATATATTTCATGCAAAACGATATTTATTGAATCCGAGTTTCAGCTCCTGTACGACATCAGCCACTTCCTTATCGGCGTCCCCACAAATAATGATAACTGCCATCCACTACTTTTTACAAGTGTACCGATTTTACAGCAGGTAAACTAACTTATTCACTAGTTTGTAAGCTATTAAATTTAATTAACAACGTTAAAGCGTGTAAGCAAGAACCTAATCCTCCTACAAATTCCAGGCCTATACCTTCTACGTCTTTTTGGCAACGTTTTCTGGAGTTGCGCTAAATGCGGCAACTTTTATTCATATTAAAAGATATGCTAGAAGAGGTAGAAATTATATTTTTCATATATAAAATCTTTCGCTCAGCCGGAATGGCCGTAAAAGTGGACGACAAACAGCTTTTCTACTCTGTTAGTCTCCAATCCCTGGTGCCGTTTTGTAGCACGGGGCTAAAGGCAATATCGACATTGTCGGTTTATTCTAATCGTGAGTTTAAAAAATACTTTAATAATTAAATTACAGTAGGAAATAATTTACTTTTCAGAATTCCGGCTTCCCGATTGGGTGAACGCGTTCTCCAACGTCTATGCCTTGCTCGGCTCCTCGTTGATACCGTTGATTTCGATTGCCATGGTGAGTTCAGATACCTTGTGCTCGTTAAAATAATGGGAGTCTGTCTGCGTGTCGAGATCAATTAGCGGCTGACTTTCCATACATTTCACTGCCTATAAAAATGAAAATAACATTCGTGGTCCCGGATCTAGTAGTCGAAAATCAGATATTTGTCATTATTTTCCAAAGTTTAAAATACCTAATGCATTACGAATCGATTACCGCATTAATGTCCTCAAAATGACTAATTTTGCAAGACTATCCCCGGTTTCAATTTTTATTAAACCTATTTCTGCTTCTTCATTTTAACTTGTAATTTGATTTACTTATACTTCACATTTTAATATTTTATCAATAATTTTTGGCTTTCCAAACTACACCCTGTTCCGTTTCCTTTTTCTTCCTGTTTTGCCCCCCCCCCAACCCACGATTCCTAAACCCATTATCAAGAGTATTTTGATTGCTTTGGCAAATTGGGCGTGCGCGGAGGTTTTCCATTTCCGATTTCCCAGTAAAGCCCAGAGTCCTGAAACTATTTCGGGCCGAAAATCGAATCTGTGCTGCAAAAATAATGGAAATTGTAGGTGGGCAAGCTGCGGCGGTCGATGATCAAAGAGCCGGTGACAAACATGGTGAACAGCTCGCTGAATCGGAAGACGATGTTCTTTCAGAAGACGGCCAGGTAAAAAGCCAAATACTCAACGACGGGGTCAAAGAAACAACAAAAAGTGGTTTAAAATTTTCTAGGAAAGTTTTCCTTTTTAAAAAACTAAACCACAAAATAATTCGTCTTTTTTTAGGCTCGCGCTTGTGGCAAAGAATCAAAACAAAACCCAGCCCTCGAACTCTTCCTCAACTGCTGCTCAACAAACGCAACGTAAGACCCTTGGTTCAATTGCTGAACTGCAAGCTGCAACTCAAATAGCTGCAGCCTAAATAAATCTAGAAAGAAAATCAATTGTCGACGGAAAATTGCAAAATTTTTACGTGTAACCTTTCCCATAGCAAAATACGCTTCATTCCAGCCCATAATACAAAAATAAAAAATGATTGCATAATTACACAGAGATCACATGAATTTGTACAACGAAAAATTGAAAGTAGCAAAAATTATCATCAATCTTCATAGACCTCCTTCTTCTTGTGGCTGCGCTTGATCTCGCGGTAGGTGAGGACGTAGCGCTGCGCTGCCGGCATCGGGGTTGAGTAACCGCCGGCGTACTGTAAATGCGATGATTTTAACGTTTTAGTTTTTACAAAGTGATTGTTTGCATATTCTAAAAACCCACCGACGGGTCTTCAAAAGCAATCAAGTAGTCTTCGGTCGCACATTTTGGGGTGGAGACGACGGCCCCTACATTTGCTGTTATTTCGAAGTCCGGAATTCGAATGCATAGTTTTTAAAAATAAATTTGAACTTGGGTTTTTTTAATTTTAAATTTAGAAAACAGAATAAATTTAATTACCTTTATAAAAACATGTAGTTTGTGGATACAGCGCTAGCACGATCGCATCAACCGGGAACAGGGCGTGCGCGTCTCGTAGCGGGTCGGCACGATATTCCGGAAGCCCGAGAACTTTCCGCTTGACGACGATCTCGGTCTAAAAAGTATCGTTAGTGATTTTCTCGCATTCCTACCTTTCCGTCCTCAATATCCTTGACGCTGACCTTCGCATTCGACACCGCATCTTCAACCTGAAAGTGGAAATCAGAGCAATCAGAAAAATGATCGCGTTTTTAGATCTTCAGGTCATCTGCAACAGTAAAAAATTTGTCATGCTCACCTCAGCCAAAATCCAATTCTCCTCAATATTAGCGGCAACGAAATCGCCTTTTTCGAAGGTATGCGAATCCGGGTAGCCAATCGCGCCAACACCATACGAAGGGTACGGGGCGTGCGGGTCGATGTAGAGCGGCAGGGCGGCAGCCTAAATTCAGATTGGATCTTAAGCTAAAGAGCCTTTTTAAAAAAGGGCTTTTGGTTTTCGCAAAAAGAGACGAATTCTCGTGTAACAAAAAGAGCTAAATTCCTTTCAAACTCTTAAAAATGCCACAAAATGCGGGAACAACAAAAAGTTGCTGGCTATTTAAAACCTTAATAAGCTCGGTACCAGCCCAGATCACAGGTCAGCTCACAGGTCAGGTCCACAGATTAATTTCAAGAAAGTGCAGATAGATCATAATACAGAATTATTTGCAAGCCGAAACCGCTAGAAACCAGATCTGTCCATTTTAATAGGATGCCAGCAACTTTTGGTTGATCCCACATTTTGTGGCATTTTTAAGAGTTTGAAAGGAATTTAGCTCTTTTTGTTACCACGAGAATTCGTCTCTTTTTGCGAAAACCAAAAGCCCTTTTTTAAAAAGGCTCTTTTTAGCCTTAGAGAGAATTTAGCCCTTTTTGCCTCAATCTTATTGTTAAGATCGTAAAATAAGCCAAGCAATACTTATTCAGATGAACCTTTGTACGCAAAACTTCAAAAAAAATGTGCCTGCGGCGCTTTGTGACGGCACTAGAAACCATAAGGATGCACGGGGGCCAATCGGCAAAAACCATACCGCGGGTGGGGTTCGAACTCGGGAGCCAGGTCTTCCCAGTACAGCGTGCTAACCACTAGGCCAACGGGGAGACTGGAGGCCTGTCTTGGGGAAGCTAGACTCGCCCGCCCTGACTCGGCACTGGGGCCGCCAAAGGGGAGGGTGGCGCCCCGTATGGCGAAGGTTTAAATTTATAATATCTCAGAGAAGAAGGATTCTTTCGATGTAATTCCTTCTTTACTTATTCGGACATGGTCTAATGCATATTTGAGCAAAATTTCAGCCCAAACGGACATCGCTAACCCTTGTTTTGACCGCAATTTAGCTTTTAAGCTTAAAAATTAAATATAAATTTTTTAAAAAGCTATTTTGAAAAAAACGCTTCTTCCTCACCTTCATTTACATCAAGTCGATATATGTAGAAAATTTCAGCCCAAACGGACCATGGGAAGGCACTTTTTGACGACTACAAAGGTTTTGCGTACATACAGACAGACATACAAACGCAGACCCCCCCCCCCCTCGAAACGCAATTTAAATCGGCTGTTAAAATTCGAAATTTCAGTTTTTTTCAAATTTTAAAAGCTTATGGTATGTAAAAAGTGTCGCCGGTTCCGATGGTGTATTCAGTTTTGCGATCCGATGCGTGGTTCTTTTTTAAATCCGGAAAAGGACTCAAAAGAGTCGTATGGGGGGGTACCTCAAACCAAAACGGGTTAGGGGCTACGCCCGCTAACCCCGATTGGGATGCAAATTGTAATGTGCTTTTAAAAGTCCGAAATAATTTTTTAAAAAATTTTGTCGACTCACCTCATTGTGCACAACAGCCATCAGCGTCTGTCTCCGCACCAGCCCCTCCATCTTGGCGTCCTTGTGGCGTTGACGGATCTTTTCAACGTCCGAGATGAGCTTGCGGTACGAGTCGAGTTCGGACTCGAGTGTTCTCTGCGCCTCGTTGAGTAGGGGAACGATCTGCAACATCATTTTTTTCCAAAAAATGTTTTGATCCTTACCTGACCCTTATTCTTCCTCGTATACAGCCCATCTTTCTGCTTGTTGATCAACAGCTGGAGGGCGTCGTTCGAGCGGTCCTTTTTGATCATGTAGCCTTTTAACTAAAAAAAAGTCAAACAATGGAAACCTCGAAGTATGATACCTTTTTGACAAATTCCTTGGTCGCCTGATGTTTGCGCTCCTCCAAATAATCATCATCAGTCTTTTTAGAAGTCGACGCTTTGTGGCTCATCGCCTGGAAAGGGGTTTGAGTAAAACCGTGGCGTTCCAGAACGCAATGTTTTAAAGGCATCGGCAAGGCAGTACTATGGATTTTTGGATATGAATTTGGCTAATTTTGTCGCAGGCGCGACATGCAACCGCACGCAGATCGCGATCTACTGCGAGAAATTAACATACACCAAAACTCTACAACCTTCGCCGTTCTTTTAAAAATCGTAGAATCATTTTTTAAGATATTTGATCAGCAAATACCGATTTCAAAGCCGATCTCACAAGAAAAAAGTTCAACATTTATTCATCAATCACTAAAATCAAATTTTTATCGCCGAAAGGGCAAGGAAATTGGGGGAAGTGCTGCCGGGGATACCCGTATCGACTTATCAAGAGGCAGAATTGGGCTTTATTTTATTTTTGGGTTGAGCACAACGCAACGTGGTAAAGGCAAACATGCAAGTGAATCGGGTTTTTGAAAGTGTTTTACAGCAAGGAATTAGTATCAGAAGGTTTAAGCATTTTTCTGGAGCTTCGACTGGGCGACCAGCACCTCGTAGGACCCGTCGGGGACGAAATATTCTGAAAAAAATAGGGTAAAAAAAATTGAAATTGTCATACCTAGAACCCTGTAGTCATCCTCGGCCATCTGGACGACACGACGTTGGTAGCCGGGCGGAGCGCCGCGGAGCCGCCGGTTCGTCTGCAGCTCGTTGTACTTGGCCTCTTCGTAGAGTCGACGAAACAGGGCGCCTTCTTCGTGCTGAAAAAAAAAACATTAAAAAATACCCAGAAAAAATGTACATTTTAAAAAATCAGAATTTTTCACGCACCGGAACTGGAGCTTCCGGGTCGTCAAAGTATTCGGCCTCGTCGAGCTCTATGCCTTCTTCCGAAGTTGACGGCTTCATCATTTCGTCGACAGATATCTGAAATTTATCGGGTCGTTTTGTATCAGACTGGCTACATGTCGAAATTCGTATTGCCGATATTTCACAACGTGAAAATTTCTAATTTAGGAATTTGACAATATCGCATTTTTTAGGAGCTGTATCTAAGGATTTTCCATGGTTCAAAACACCGAAATTCCAGCAATTTGATTTTCTATATTTTATAACCCGCAAAATTCTGTTCGATTTTAATTTTCAAAAACGCAAGTTAGCAAAGATCATCTACTGACCACTTCCTCCTCAACGGCATACTCCTCGGCCGCGTATTCCTCGACGTGCATCGGGCCGCCATTCTGAAGACCGCCATTGCGGTAGCGCAGCACCTCCGCCAGGGAGTGCTGGCCGACAATGTTGCCGTTGTGCCACAACTGCACCAAGTCGCTGCCAATGATGCGAATCTGAAATAAAAAATATGAAAATTTTCCCTCTACAAAAACATCAGGAATCTATTTTGTGTTTATAAAATGTAATAAATTATCTATGAAATCGGTATACCTCCGTAAAATGCTCCTGCGTCATCATCCTCAACCGGCCAATGTCCGCCTCCGACAGCAACCCCTCGTCCTCGTCCTCCTCCTCGGCCGGGTTCCTGTGCAGCTTCTCCTGGTTCTGGAATTGAGCTTGAACTTGAGCATCGACTTGAACACTGAGTTGCATGCAATTCTCGACATGGTCATTCTGCTAAAATGGGGTGAATGTGGCCTGAGACGGTCAAACTAACCGCGGGGACCTCTACATTGGCCAGGGAGTATCCGGGCTGTCGGCCTTGCTGAGTTTCGGGCATCATTTCCGGGTGCTTCTTCTGGAGATGGCGGATGGCGCGGCACATATTATAGGGCCGATGGAGGGCGAACGAAATGTGGCACATTAGACATTCGATGAGCTGCGAGTGGATGAACTCCATACAGCCGTCGGAGATGTGCTCAAGGCGGACCTAAATTTGGGTTTAGTGAGCGAAAGGTGAGTAGTTTCTTACCTTGCACAACTCGTAGCGCAGCTTCTCCTGCTCG
This sequence comes from Mesorhabditis sp. LJ9110, assembly GCA_038088335.1. Lineage (NCBI taxonomy): Eukaryota > Metazoa > Nematoda > Chromadorea > Rhabditida > Rhabditidae > Mesorhabditis > Mesorhabditis sp. LJ9110. The sequence continues at coordinate 185,112 of JBBGBA010000153.1, read as the reverse complement.
TCTGGGTGGCATTTCTTGTAGTGCAGGATGGCGCTAAAAGGATAATGATAAATGTTTAATAAAAAACAAACCCTGCCGACATCACTGCCGCCATGATGATAAAGCCGCATTTCCGGCAGCGCCACTGTGTGTCCGTTAGGGCTTCGACAAATTCAGAATCCGGGGAAGGGTGGGTTTGCCTGAAAATAATTTTGAATTCTTTAATTTAAAAGCTTAATTTTTAAATAAGCAACAAACCTATAAGCCGGCATCACAAACGTCCGCTTCGGCTTGTTCCGCCGCCCGTACTGCATCCGGCTGTTCATCTGCGGCTTGGCCTCCTCGTCTTCCTCTAAATCACACGATATTAAGAAAAATTTAAGGATTATAATTCCGTTAACAGCTAAAATTCAGAACCCACCTTCCTCCTCATCCTCCTCGTCAAACTCCCCAGCCTGCTGGGAGAGCTTCTTGTTGATGGCTCGGTTGAGCTTGTCCTCGGACTTGGCCTTGATGTTGAACTTGCGGCACTCGTAGTGCTTCTCGTCGGGCATCGTCACCTCGAAGTCTTCCATGTAGGTTTCGCGCAAGCGAGCGTTGACGACGAGTTCCTGGAGCAAACACCTCATTATAATTAAAAAAGGTCGCTTAAAAGCAAGAAAAAAATAGATAAAAGCAGACCTCAATGCAAAGACGGCAATTTGGCACTTCGATGTCTTCGGCGTGAACTTCGTGGAAATGCATGGCAAGCGACGATTTGCTCATGAACATCCCACACCATATACACTAAAAATCACATAATTTTAAGGGTATTTAACTAAACGATAGAAAATTTTTAAATCGTTAAATTCATACCTGAAGCCCATCAATCGCATCCATCGCCGCGTCAACCACCGCAAAATCCTGCAGACTCAACGGCTTGCCATTTCCGGGTTGCGGGGCTTTGGATTGCCAGGTTCCGGCGCATCGATGGACCGTGGGGTGCCAGGCGTTGAAGTGTCGGACGAGGTGCATGATCTAAAAGACAAAGTTTAAAATAGATTTTTTTAAAGTTTCTGGGATTTTAAAGCCCATTATGAAGCTCTCTCGGTCATCTACACACCTCAAACTTCTTGTTCAGCGACAGGATCGAGCCGCAGAGGCCGCAGCGGGCGTGCAGCTTGTCGACGAGCGTCACAGGGACGCGGCGGCCCAGTTTTTCGACCTAAAATCAAAATAAAAATGGCTAAAAATCTGGCATGCCATCTTCTTTAGCAGACAATCCTGAAGCTGCGGCAGATCCATTTCCGCCGGGCAGACACGGACCTAAAAAACTCATTTTCACGAGGTAAATCACTAAAATTTAAGGCCAAAAACCATCATTTTCCCTTGCCGAACCTGCGAAATCTTCTTCACGGTCCGGGACATGTAGCTGGCGTACGGGTTTGCCGTCCGGAAGCCACTCTCCATCGAGCGCTTCTCGCTGAGGATCTTGTCGCGAAGCCACGTGTCGTAGGGGATCTCTTCGAGGTCTTGGGCCCCTTCACCGAGCACCTAAAAGTTGCATAAACTAAAAAGAAACGAATTCGTACATCAGGATGGACATTTGGCAAGTGTTCAGTCATCAGGAGTTCTTCGGGAACGATGTCGCCGCAAAGGCCGCAGCAGATGTTCTAAAAAAGAGCTGTTCAAGAATATCATTTTAAAATCGAGTTTTTAATCGAAATTTTACGGATTTTTGCTAAACATTAACAATTTTTTTTAGTGAAATACTTACGTTTTTGTCCAAAAAGTTGAACTCGACCGTCCGCACGTCATTCTCGTTGCCCATCGCGTTTTCGTCATCCTCGGCGTAGTTCATATCTACAAAAGATTTTTTCTTCTTTTTTATAATCAAAGAGACCAACCATCATCTTCCACAAAACCGTCCTCGCCCAGCATTTCGCCGGGAACTTGGTAGCCGAGCTAAAAAAATCAATAACATAAGAATTCAAATTGACAACTCACATCTTCGTCAAAATGGGCGTCAGCGGCAGGGACCGGCGGAGGTTCGGCTTCTGCTACTTCCGGCTCAAGGCAGGGCGGGCCCTCGTCTTCGTCCTAAGAAATAGCTAAAAATAGAGAATACAGTAATTACATTGTCGCCAGTTTCGCCATTTTCGGCAGCATCTGCTGCAGCCAATGCCTCGCCGGCTGTCCGCTCCTTCTTCAAATCGGCCTTCAACGCATCCCCGACCGGCATATCGTCTTCTAAAAAGACCAAAAATGTCGTTAAAAAGGTTACCTACAAATTTAACGGTAAAATAAACATATTTAAAAACCCACCAACAATCTGCAGAGCATCACCGGCATCGTCCAGATCGATTTCTTGCACAAACTCGCCGGCGTCGTCGAGGTCGCCAAAGCCTATAGGAAATATGGCTAAAATTTCCTTTAAAAACGTACCAATCAATTTGCCGTTTTCTGTGTACATTCCATAGACTTCTCGCGGACCGTCATCGTCGCTGATGACCAGTTTCTAAATAATGAAATGACAGAATAACGCCAAAAAAGTCGAAACCTCCAAAATAATCGGCTGGTTGTTAATCTCCACAATCAGCTTCTCCTCGATTTCTTCGCCCTAAAGAGGATTTTGCCAAAAATCGCCCGAAAAATACCTGAGTTGTCCTTTGTGGAGTGCCCGGCTGCTAGAGGCATTTTGAGAGCCGACCGGTTGGGGGCGAGTGCGGGGCGGTGGTGATGAAGCTGAAAAAAATCATTTTAAAAACAATATAGAAACGAAACCTTGTTCTTGGCGAGGGGGGACTGGTCTGGTCGGAGGCGGCCTTCCGGTTGTCTTGTTGCCCACTGAGGTTTGGAGCATCTGGGAGCCGGCAGGAGGCTTGGGGAAGGTTGCTCCGCTGATTCGAGGCGGGCCGGCAACCTGAAAATATTTAAAGTAAGTTTTTCGCTTATAATAAGTTTATAGTACGCGAAAGAAGGCCGGAAAAGCACCAGGAAATCGATGAAGCACCTACCAGCATCGGGGCAGCTCGGGGAGGCTGTGAAGATGATGACTGGGCGGCCGTGCGTGAATATTCGGGCACTTGATCTGAAAATAGAGCTAAAATAGCTACCGGACAGCGGGTTTAACCTATTACGTTATGAAACCCGTATTTTTAACACATCTATCTTTTCTCCTCCATATCACGGTAAATAAAAGGCGCGTTGTTGTATAATAAAACATTTCAAATTAAATCGTGGGGTTTACCAACCTCGAGGCCCTCGCTTATTGATGACGACGGCCTTCTTGGGCACCGGGCTCGTTGCGACAACATCCACGCTCTCCCCCATCGCCACATCCATATCGACAAGTATTTCGCCGGGCCGGCCGGTGAACATTGTGGCCTAGAAAACGATACCTGATAAATCTAGATCCACGTACATCTCGAGGAATACGAGGTGGTGGCTGGCTGTCACGTGTGGGTGGGGCACGAATTTGTGGATGCTGCTGCGGTCTTGACGGCATCGGCGCTTGATTTGGTTTTCTTGGAGGAGGGCCTCTATATGCGCGCTGCGCTTGCCCACTGGGTCCCGGCCGATTCTCGAGATCAGGAATATTCCGCTGGTTTGCTGGGAAGCCGCGTGGGATCGGAGGAAGTGGGACCGGAGCCGCGGAGACCGAAATCTCCTCGATCGTCTCGATCGTTTGCTCCTCACTAAATAATAATTATAAAAATCCTTTATGCCATCCACACCTATACTCCAGATCATCGACAACAACCTCCGCTTCGAACGCTTCAACAATCTCCTCGGCAACTTTCACATTATCTTCTTGCGACTCGGACTGGCGATCACGGGTGCCCTTGTGCATGTCGAAATGGACGTAGTCATCTGAAAAAAATGTTTTTCTAGCTTTTATCCTCGCTTTCTTCTACTCCTTTTTCTATTCCAACATCGAAACACGAAGTGTTTGTTTGAAATTCCAAAAGCCATATAGAAATCAAATACCCACCAAAACCAGCAGGGCGCCGTCTCTTTCGCGCTGATCGCTCGCTGGCCAGCGATTCGGTGGTGTTATCATTGCGTTGGCGAGCTGGGCTTTTCATCGGAGATCTATAAATTTAGAATTAATCTACTAAATTTTACTGGGTATCGAAAAAGCCACAATTAAACCCACTTTTCCTTTATCGGCTTCTCGACAACATTTTTCGCCGCCTTTGAATTAGATTCCATGTTCTAAAAATATTTATTTAGTAAGATTAGATTGTGCTACCTCTACGGCAGGTCGATTTTCCGAAATATTCCTCTGCCGTCTTGGGCTCTGAGCCGCCACCTCCTTCGGTGGGCTGGCGCGACGAGGCGTGCGTTGGCCCCTGCGTGATGCTGGGGATTGTGTATCGGAAGTAGCGGCGCTTTGCTCGGATTTTCTAAATTAAACAATATTCAAAAAACCGGTAGAGACACCAGAAGACCTTGATTTAGTGCTATGCGGTCTCTGACCCTGGCACAAAGCATGAACATTACTTACATAATAGGTTTCACGTCCTTAATGTCAACATCCGCGTCAACTTCCGAATTTTGAGTCGTCCGTCGTGTTCTAAAAGTCATTAATATTTTAATAAGCTTTTAAAGAACCTAGTAGGTGTTCCTTCACTCCTGCTCGCATGTTTTGACGGGGAATCCGGGACGCCAGTCGTCTCGGTGCCTTTTCGTGTCCTAAAGTATCAATTTTATGTATTTTACAAAACTGTAGCCAAACCTCATCCTGTATCGACGCCTTCCACCAATTTAGCGCCAACTTTCAGCGGCCAATCCGGTGTTTTCGATCTGGAAACAGCGGGTGCAACGTCGTGGATATGCATCGTGGCGTCAAACAAGTTGCATACGATTTTTGTTGAAGCTTTTCCGCCACTCCCCATCGAACAAAAATTCTACCGTAAACCCGAGAAGGTAATTTTAGAAATGGATGTGCTAATGTAAAAGGTCCCGCAAGGATTGTCTGAGGTGGTAACCTATCGGTGAAGCGATTCCCGGCAAGACCCGCGTGGGTCCAGCGGCGCGCCGCGACCGCAACGCGCCTCTTGGGGCACCCGATGCATTACGCGATGGTATTCGCGCGGAAATGTTGCGCGTAGGGAAGGAAGTTTGAAAAACTAATAAAAATAGTGAGTGCAATCGTGAATCGAACTATCTACAAAATCTATAAAATTTTGACTAGCGGCGCGACAAAAAAACCGTGTAAAATGACGTAAAAACTTCGAAAACCTTGTATGTTTTAATTCTTAGGCTACGTTCAAAGTATTTTAATGGCAATTATATAAGCTTCTTAATGTTTCAAAGCAAGTTTAGTGCGAACGATTACGAAATTTTTACAAAGCTTTTCGTTTTCTTTACGTAAACAAATGTTCGATATCGTCCTCTGTTGTCCTGTCGTTTTTCTTGTATTTTTGATCTACGAAAAAGTGTATGACCCATTAATCAATATAATATTTATTCAAGCACATAATAATATACAAAAATAAACGAGAGATAAGCAGAGTGCGCGTTACCCGGAAGTGTGGGATTTGATCGATTTGTGTCCATGCAGGAGGGGAAATGGTTTGGGCGGTCTGGGGTGGGGAGCCGTTTTTGTACTATTAACCGGGCTAATCTCGAGATATGAATAGTTTTAGAGGTATATGGAAGTCAGGCGAATTTAATGAGAACCAAAACTACGCCCGGAAAGTTTTTGAGCTATCAAAATCAACTTATTTTCGTGTTTTGCTTGTTTAAAACCTGCTAATAACGTAGATTTTTCTAAATTCCGGCTTCCATAACCCTTTAAAACAGCAAGTGCATAATTATGGAACTATAAAAACAAAAGGTCTTTTTTCATACATCAGAAGGCACTCGGCTCCGTTTCGGTTCCTGGGATAGGAAGGCGCCGGACATCAGTCGCGAGAATCGGCGCGCCGCCTCGTACTAAAATCGATTTATTAAAACTTTAACTTTCTATTTTTTTTTCGAGCACAAGCGTTCGATGATTTCTACGGTAGCATTCTTACAGTTTCCGTTTTCTTCCGGCCAGCAAATAATTATGAAATTCCAGATTTTCAGCTGGCCCATTAAAAGCCGGTTTTTGAACCCATAAAAACGTAATAAAAACTGATATCCGAGAATTTTTGCAGGTGATTTTCGTTGATTTCGTAGATCAATGATTTTGGCTACAGTATGAAAAATTCAATTTTTTGCACTTCTAGAGTGTCTAGTGAGCCTCTACAGTAGATGATGAAACAAAACGGCTAAAACTCAAAAAGCTAGCACCGCAAGGAACCTGGGAATTCTAGGTTCTTGCTGGAAAATACGATATTTTTGGCGGATTGGCTGATTTTGTAATTTTCTGCGTCATCAGGAGTGTAGCGTAGTGAAGCCTACTGTAGGCCGTCAATCGATTATGCCATGAAAAATAGGAAACGTCGTATGATAAACGTTCTCGATTTTCCTAGGCTAAAAAAAGAGTTTATACAAATTAGGTGACAAATTCTAGGAGTCGGAATGTACGTTACACTCCTCTTTACAGACTCTCAATATACTTGGTTCTGGAATATTTTCGTGTAGCGCAAAAGCTACAGCACGCCTACGCTACACTCCTCTCTACACACGATTTGTAAGCTACCCTAGGCACCATTTACAGTACCCTCACTCGGAAAAAGTCACGCATTTGAAAGTAAACCAAGGGATAGGCAGCCAAACAGTTCAACTTCCGCAATGCACCCATGTACATCACACACACCTCAATCTGTGTACGAGGGATAGGAGATGTTCAGCGAGTTCGTCGAGCGTTGCCGCTCGACCCTTGGGCTCATCGATCTTGTGGTCGGGTTTAGCAGCTCATCCGAAGCATCGGTCTTGAGGGGTATCGACGACTGCGAGCAGTTCCGCCGGACGAACGAGGTCCCGGTGACGAATGTTTGCTGCTTGCAGACCTAGGAAGGGCACGCTTTAGAGGGGGAAATCGGGGGCAAGTGGGTGTTCATGTGTGGATTGGATTGGGGCGTAGTGATTGGCAAATTTAGCTATTAACGAGTGATGTGCTCGAGTTGGAATGGTCCTTTGGAGATGATGTTCGGATTTTAAAGGTTCTAGAAGATCAGGATTACGGTAGAAAGCGCGGTTTTTAGCAGAACAAGATGAAACCGCAAGGTTTTTCTAGTATTTTCAATAACCCCAATAAGGGGAGGCTTAGCGCTTTAAAGCAAGGAAGGCAAAATGGCAGTAGGGGGCGTTTTAGACTACGATAGAAAACGCGCTTTTTAGCAAGTTTAGCTTCGAAATTTCGGAAATGCAAGGAACTTGGCCTCTAACAATCATAAAGCTGTAGCTTTTATTCGTGCTGGTACCTTTCTGCAAAAATCAGCACGCTTGGGGCTGGAAACTACCCAAAAAAAAAATAAAATTTCGAGGTAGTCTGTAGCCTAGCATAGTGCTGCCAAGCTTATATTAATTTTTATGATGATTTTATCACGATTAAGTGAATTTGCTAGTTTTTTGCTTCGTGAAAGTGATTTCTCGTGTTTTTCAGGTGAAATTTGCGTTCCATGGCGCTTTGCCCAAACTTACATTGGCTAACATCATGGTACTCCTGGTCAGATTCCCCTTAAAAGCCTCGGGATAAATGGGAGCATTAAGGAGAGGCATAGAAAAGGCAAAATTAAAGATAGTCCAAGAAGTAGGAGGCGGAAAAAGAACGGAATAGATGAGGGGCCAACTGATATTAGTGGCGGAAGTGGTGCAAGAACGTAAAAAAACGGGTGGTGTGTGGGTTACGGTAGAATGGAAGGTAGGAGTTAATGGATACTTGAAGGAAGTTGATATGAAAATACCTTCATGGAGTTGTCGCGATTTCGGCAAGACCGTAGAAGGTTGCTGAACGCGATCCGGAACTGCTCGTTGAGGAGGGCGTACAGGATGGGGTTCCAGACTGTTGAGCTGAAAAGAATGAGATAGGCTTAGGTTTAGGATTAGGATTAGGTTAGGCTTAGGCTTAGCTTAGCTTATGCTTAGGCTTAAGCCTACCTCATAGATATGCAGTGCGTCACAATGCCGTAGAAGTAGATCTGCTTCACGATGAAGCGCGGCAACCAGTTGTAGTCCTCAAGAAGTTGAACGCCACTGCCGGCATCCAACAGCAGAAGAAGACGCCGACCTGAAGGAGTTCAAGTTAATTTCATGAAAATATATAGTTTTTAATGTCATACAAATTATCCAAAAAACGTTATCGATTTTCCTACCATAGCTATCAACATCCGGTTTGTTCGTAACCGCCTTTTCATTGCATTTTTGCGCTGCTCCGTGAGAATTCCTTCTTCTGCTCGGACGAGAACACCCTAGAAAAACAAAAATGTTTAACCTATTTTGGATTTTGATCCAAAATAAATCCGTTTAAGTTTTAGCGCTACCTTGCTGAGCTTGATCGATATCATCGAGTAGCAAAAGGTGATGATCACGAGCGGGAAGATGAACTGGATGACAAAGACGACAGTGCCTAAATTAGCGTTTTTGAGGCTAATCCGTTTTTTACCGTATACGGTCCTCAGCTGCTCGTTGTCCTCCCAATCTTCAGTGCAGATCTCCCCGCAGAAGTTCTAAATAATTTTTAGAGGTTTTTTAAGGTTTGAATACCTCGTAGATGACCAATCTTTGCTTGATAAACATGGGGAAAGATATGGACATGGCTAGAGCCGGCATTGAAGGCTACGAGCTTCATCGCTGTTGACATTCGGATATGCCTGAAATTTTGTTTTAGCAAGCCTAGGCTTGAGTTTAAGCGTACTTTTCGACTTAGAAAAGTTTAAGCTACAACCTATACATCATAACCCGAAAAAAACGGCATCTTCTTACCTTTTTGTTGGGAATATGATTAAGAAAAACCGATCTATCGAGATGGCCATCAACGTCAGGGTGGAAAAGCATAGAGAAGTACCCTAAATACTTGTTAAGGTATCGATCTTTCTGCATTACCTGTATCAAGGGCACCAAATAGCACAGCTGGGCGCCGAACAGCCAAATCTTTGAAAAGGCTGTAATCGGCGTGATTGAGCCGGAGACCACCGAGACGACAATGTCCGAGCAGGAGAGGGAGACTGAAAAATTCGGTTTAAAGGGACCGTGAAGCCGGAAAAACGGTATTTTTGCGGCGTATTTGGGGCCATGCTGTCAAATTTCAAACTCACCGATAAAAACATTCCTAACCGATTGCAACGATTTATTTTGGAGTACGGAGAGGATGACGAGGAGGTTGCCGACTACTCCGAATCTGAAAATATACCATAATTTAATAGTTTTGGGGACTTTAAAGGCCTTGTGAAGCCACAAAAAGCTCTAAATTCGACCAGATTTTTGGCATACTTTGATGAAATGATTAGTGGAAAGCAGGCAACTAGCGATTTCAAGACGTTTACCCTAAAGTTATCAAATCTGAAAATTTTCAATAATTTTTCGATGCTAGAAATGATGGCAAAAAATCTAAATCCATAAAGTACATTTTTTATCTTATTACCAGGGTTCAAATCAGCGGGGGCAGAATTCAGCAAGTTCGCGGGGTTCAGCAGGTGTATTTAGGCGTTAAAGTGACCCGTTATCGTCTGTTTTATTAGGCATCCGGCAAAACCTACGTAATAAACACCGAGTAGATCACGCCGAAGATCGTCTGCGTCTCCGGGAGGAGCGTAATGTCCGACTTGTTCACCCACAAGTGCTCTCGGATATCCTCGCAGTCGGGTCTCATTGCATAACTGGAATGGATGGGGGTAATTTGTGAGCCAGATCACATCATTTTTGGAGCACGAGGAATTAAAAGGAGCAAAACACACAAAACCAAAGTCCCCGGAGATCGGGAGCAATGCGAAAATAATGAAAAAAAGTTGGGGCAAACAGTCAAAAACGGAGGTTAGGCCATCGTGATTGGGCTTTTTGAAGGGAATCGGGTTTGCAGAAAAGTTGGAAGTAGGCTTCGGATTCCATTGATGCTCGCAATATCTTAAAACGTCTGGTGAACAAGTGCGAGTGTTAGTATTTCGGTAGTTTCCGGGGCTCAGCCGGGGCATTATTTCGGTTTTTTCTAATCCGAAAAGCTCAACAAGGAGTAAGAGATTTTTGAGGGCAGAGGCGTAAGTCATGCCCGAAAAATGAGTGTTTTGAAGGATTTTAAGGATCCAAACGATGTGGAACAATGGATTATGTCAATGTCCGAGAAAACTGACTGTCTAGAGGCTAAGAGTATCCTCTAGCTCATAGATTTAAGAAGCTTAACTTATAGCTATGGGAAGTTAAACTTAGAAAAAATATAAAACAGGACAAAAAAGGTTCCACATAATTCCCATCAACAACTCGGCCTTTCTGGTCCGGCCAGTCAGGTAGTAGCCGGTAATTCCCGCCGAAAATGGCCCGATACAATGTTTACGCCGTACACTTCAGCTTCACAGAGCCATTCGGGGAATAGCCCAGCCACCATTACCGTAATTTGCGAAAAAGGAAATTGGCACGTTGCCAATTCCCCCGACTAGCCGAACCGTCATTTTAATTTGCCGTAAACAAGGGCAGACTTCAGAATCAGGTGGCGGGTAAAATTAGGGGGTTGGAGCTGTTTTTGGATTTCGATGCAACACAATATACTTCCGAAGTGTCTAGGAAAACAAGGCAACTTGGTTTGGAATGTTCTGGAAAATTGGTAGCCGGGAGAGTTTCGAAAATCATGAGGTAGTCGGAAAATGGGATTAGACTTTGGGTGGGCAAAAAAAGAAAATTGCGGGATTCTGAATCTTCTAAAAGCGGTACGGTACCAGAAATTTTCATTGTTTCAAGGATTTTTGCTACAGCGCGACCGCGACGCAACCGCAGCGCGTTTATGCAGATGATATCCAGATAGATGGCCAACAGCGTAGTCTGATTGGTTTGGCAAATCAGGTTACGGTATCCTAAGACTTGTCTTTCTGCCGGATAACCCGGTAAAACCTTAATTTGAATTAGAAATTTAGCAAATGTAGCAAAAACCGACCGAAAGCCGCCGATCAACACGTGCTAGCATTTAGCAATTCCAAAAAATATCACCGCGCAATACCTGAGAAATGACCGGAGACAGATGACCGAAATTCCGCCCGGCTTTTGCGTCCTAATGAGGGCGTAGCACGGAAATTCCAGTATTCCGGCCCCATTTTTATTTCAGGCCCCACCCCCATGCAGATGTTATTTGCTGGAAACGTGTTGCGTACTTTGGGACCGACGGGGTGGGGTTCGGGTTGCTCGCGCCCGCGCAACGCCCGGCAACTTTATTGCGTAGGGTGCTAACTGGGGTCCGGGAATTCACAGAGCCTCGAAATACGTAAAGCGGCCTTCAGCTGGCTACAGTAAACTAATTGCGGAGGTTTTGTCTTGAAATCAAAGTCCTGACATTTATTTGAAAAGGCGCGATACGCAGCGCGCTACGTGAAGTGTCAGGCGACGCGCCACGTGAAGCACTGCGTCATGAAAGCAGCAACCAGACATGCAATACAATATGATACCTAGGTCAATGTTTCAAGTCGCCAAACGTAACGCGTACCCGGCTAGGTTTTCATAAGCGGGATGTGCGAAACGTGTCGCGTAGTGAGCCGCGTCGCGTGTCGCGTTGCGTGCTGCATTGCGCTGCACAACACATACTTGTGCATAGCGTTGCGTCCGTCCTGCGTACCGCGTTATCTACCGCGTGCGTGCCGGTTAGTGCCGCTTTGTATAACGCATCGCGTATTGAAGCTTCTCTTGAGCCTATGCAAACCCTTAGAAATCCTTAACTCCGCATCCCTAGCCATCACTTTCTGGGCCCTTTAAGCCCAAAAATATAAATTTTCCACTGGTGACGCATATAGGACCAAACCCCCAAAAACAGCGGCGGGGTACGGTAGCGGCACACTGCGCGGTGCAATTACTTTTGCATAAAAACCAAATTTCTCGGATGGAAGTTAGGGTATTTTTGGTTGTAGGGGCTGTGGTCGTTAATTTTGCACCTGGGCGGCCTTTTCCGGGGACGGTCAGGATTCGTGCGGGGACAAGAAAACGGATGGATCTGCTGGTTTGGTCCCGGAACGGAGGGTTGGGTGGTTTTTGAGGCTTTGGAAAAGCGGAAGTTTTGCATAAAATGCATTAGGCTTAGGCTTGGGCTTAGGCTTAGGCTCTGGCTTTGGGTTAGGTCTAGGCTTAGACTTGGGCCTAAGCCTGGGGTTAAGCTTCACGCTTGCATAGGCCGCAATTTTAATTTTTGAAGTTTAAAAAATAAATCGAAAAACGAAAATACCCACAGGTTTTGGACTCAAAACATCTCACCCGCTTTTCCTAAAAACCCAAAGTATTTTGATCCGGCTGGTCGGGTAACCGCCATCCCGAAATTCCCCAAAAAAAAGCCACGCCCCGTTGACGCGATTCAGACAATAGCAAGAACGCAAACCTGGCCCCCCGAAAAATTAACCCAATTCATCGTGGCCGAAAAATCGGGAAAGCCGGACCTCCGGCTAATTCTGGGCCCATTCATCCGCCCATGAAGCCGCGCAAAGCCTTTCAGGATTTGGTGGGTGCCCCCCCCCCTCCCCTAATTTTTCCTTCCGCCCCCCAGGCTCGCATTGCCCCCGGCACACCCTTGGAAATTTGACACCGGGGTGCGATGGCTGGCTGGGTGGGGAGGGGCAAATACAAATGAGCCGCAATATGCAATATTTGAGCCTGAACACGGGCGGTGGAAAAGGGGGAGGAAAAACTGCGTGCGATGCGTGGGCAGACGGCAGAAAAAGTTAGATGATGGTAAATTTCGGAAAAATAAAGTTCAGGTAATTCATGGAACTACGGAAATTAGCGTAGTCTAATAATTTATTCAGTCGAAAAGGGAAAAATGCAGTCTGAGAACCCAAAAATAACAATTAAATAGCCGAATTCGGTTACCCTTACTTTGCCGTTCGCTCTCCCTCTCTCTCTCTCGCTCTCTCTCGCTCTCTCCCTCTCCCTCTCTCTCTCGCTCTTTCCCTCTCCCTCTCCCTCTCCCTCCCTCTCTCTCTCATCTCCCTCTCTCCCTCTCGCCAGACGCTTTATCACCAATTTTGCAGCCTAATTACATAACGTCAAAACAACACGCCGATGACACTAATTTCACTAGACTACAAACTTCACGCGTGCATTTTTTGCCGCAAAATTGAGATGAGCAATTCTTTGGGCTAAACTTAATTCTTGGGATGTGGTTGAACCCAGCATGGCGCCATATTTTTTGATTTTTATTTTGTGCCATCCTTCCGAGGTGAAACATGAAATTCGGGGCTGGCAGTGAACATTAAGTCAAAACGACATAAGACACACCTTTTTACTTACCGTAACGACCCAGAGTACGGTATGCGTGCCTCCTCCTCGTTGTTCAGGGAATTTTCTCAGCGCCCAGGTGCTCGGGGTTTTTTTTTGGCTTCTCCTTTGCCTGGACCCCCCGATAAAATGTCTATTTCGTGGCGAGACAAGAAACCCTGGCCAGGCGAAGGCAATCAGCATACGTCAAAATGCGCAACGCTCATGTACAAGGTACAAAAAGGCGATATAACTGGTCATTTTTGTGGGGTAACCACACAAAGTGGCAATTTCTGCCAAGCTCAGCCGGTTTGTTATGGAAATTAGGGAGTGGCAAGTAGAACGAAAAGTTAGAAAAAAAAATTTAAAAAAAACAGCAAAAAACCTTGAAAAAAGAAATTGGGGGAAAAACGGCTATTAACCGGCTTGTTAAAGGACTTCGAAGCCACAGATTCGACCTATGCTGTCGAAGAGGTCTCGACAGTTCCGTGGCGCTACAAAGAACATATTCTTATTTAAATAGGGTCCTTTAAGTTTGTTTGTAAAGTTGTATGGAACTGACAAAAATGAAAACTAAAGTTCAAAAATTTAAGGAAATCTTTAGGTGTTATTTGGAACGTCGCGTAGGTGTCGATACCTCGCGAGTGAATGCGTCGATTAGTACTACCTACTGGCTGTATTAAAAAGCTTTAGAGAATTCAACAATTTTGAAGCTTAAGGTTTTTAAAGTTTACACCAAAGGTTCTAAAAAAGTTAAAGCTCAAAAACAGGTTGAAAATTGAGCAAACCTGCAAATTCACGCGAGAATCTGCAATGAAGCGGAGAGAATCTTTGGTCCAACGTCAGGGTAAAGCCCAATTTAAGCCAGGTTACGTTTGAGGCCATTGAAGCCAGGCCGGCAACTCGTTGACCTAAACCCCGGGGTGTGGTGGATGTCGGCAAACAATTCTTCTTCCTTCACGTTCTTCCTAGCTTTCCCCCTCCTTCCGAGGCCCATTCAAAATTGCGTTGAAAAAGCCGGAACAGTGTAACGACACCTGGGGCGGTTGACCCCAGAGAACACACACTAGAGAGACACTTTTTAAACGCACTTGCAGGTTGGGGAAGTCAGTGGAGTTTTATTTTAGAAGGTTACGGCTTTCAAAAGTTCCGCTAAGCCTTGGAAAACAGAACTAGAGCTTGGTGACTCTAACAAGGAAAGTGCAAGGTGAACAATGGGCGGGTGAACTTTTAGAATTTTTAAAGATGTTTCCTAGAAGGTCAACGCGTTCGGGTAGGAAATGACGTAATAGGATGTAGAACGTAACGGCAAAGGTATTTTGTCAATCCAAAAGATGTAAAATATATGTTTTTAATAATTTAATAATAATTATTATTATTTCGCAATATAACTGGTAAAAACAAAAAAACCACGTTACAAAACCGCATTAATTATACACACAAAATTACGTAAACGCCATTTTAACATTTCGATTGCATAATTTAAATAAAAGATATGATTTTTTCATCTAAGAACTGGTTTTTCAACTAGGAAAAGGCGATATCGATATTTCTACTATGAACTGAAAACATTTTGGCAAGTGCTACCATGAAAGAACGGCTTCACTCCCAAAATCCGGGGCCCAGATTTACGCTAATTCGAATCTGGGGCTCGGGTGTTCATGCAGATTAGGGATTTGTGATTGGTGGGAGGGGATAGCTGACTCCAAAAAATGCGAGATTCCAAGTAAACTGCACGTTTTGTTGAGGTTTCAAAAATAATTGCGTGTTATCGTCGCGGTTTTGAGTACCAGATTTCAGGGTTTAGCAGCAAGAATTAAGGATTTTGGAGCCGAGATGACACTAAACGGGGATAGGTGGGTAGAAGCTGTAATTTTTTTGCACGAGTCTGACCTTTGGGAAATACCAAAAAATTCTGCAAGACATGAGAAGCCCGGTTTAGAAGAAGCCGCGGCAAAATTAAGAGTTGATTTTTTGAACAGATGATGGGAGGGCAAGGTTTGGCGTGAGTTATCCGGCTTCAAATAATCTTTCGGGGGTCGAAAACAGGCCGGTTTTTTGGAAGAAATGGGGTTTTATGAAAGCCATATTTTTTAAAGGACCATTGAGGGCACGGACGCACGGACAAAAATATAAACTGTGCACAAAAATTGCCTTATCACCAGTTTTAAGTTTAAAAAATGAATCGCGTTTAAAGAATAAAATCGCGTTTTCACGGTTTCGAATTTGAAAAAAAGTGAAGTTACCGTAACCCAGCCAAGTTATTTAACCTAAAATTCTTGTAGATATTTGGCAAAATTGATGAGAATCGTCAAGATAGTTGTGAAGTCTTAATTTCGAAAGGAGCACGAACTTTGAAGCCCCATCCTAAACCACCAGGTTCGTAATTTTTTGATCCCCTGAACTAACTGACCAAAAGTGGCTGTTTGCTAGTTTTTGCCACCGCCACAGCGGAACCCCAAATTTTCCACCTTTTCAGATGTCGAACTTAGCCCGGGCGAGAGAGAAAGAGCGAGACAGACAGACAAACAGACAGAGTGAAATGTTTGAACTTCATCGTCAGCGAATCGAACTACGCGTCTGGGGTGGCTAGGGCACAATATTTTCCGCAGCTGAACGTCACACAACCCGTAACCGGAAATCGCGAATTTTTCGGAGACCTGGATGGCTGGGTATGTGCCCTGAGGGCCAGCCCTGGGACGCCAGGGCGGAATTTTCAACACCTTTGGCTGGCACAATGGATTTTGGGGTGAGGGCGTGCGAAAATTCTTGAGGCGGCGAAGGACTTCCTGGAATCAGAAAAGCTGGGAGAAAGCATTAAAAGAATCGCTAAAAAGCGGAAAGATGCCCGATGTTGGGGTTTTACGTGATATTCCGAAGAACACTCCCGGGGCCTGGCTTGAAGTATGAAGCTTGAAAATACGGGTTTCCGGTAGATGGTAAGAAGGCTTGAGCGTACCTGAAAATTTAAAAATGTTTTCATGGGGAAAGAGAGAACGTCGATAGGAAATAATGGCGAGAAAGAAAGAGATAAAGCGAGAGAGAGAGAGAATGAAAAATTAGTGAGCAAAACCGAGAGGGTAAAAGAAAGACATTGAAAGCGCGGAGGAGAGAAGAAGAGAGAAAAGAGAGAGAGAGAGAGAAAATGTCTAAAAATACATTTAAGGACAAGGGTATATAAAACACTTCAAAAAAAAGAAAGAAAAGACGAACAAGATAAAAAATCCACTAACTTTTTTCTAAAATTTCTTTCATCTTTTAACAATTTCTCAAGCAAAAAACATTGTTTTCCGTATTCTGGCCCCAATCAAAGATGATCTGGCCGGTGTAATTGCTCTACAAAAAACACTGCCGGATCCGGTTTTTGGCCGCGCGGACAAAAAATGCCCGAAGAAGAAAAAGAAAAAAATCCACCTGGTCGTACAGCCAGTCACCGACCGGCCAGACATCCATTTCTTCTTTTCTTTGTCTAAGGGCTTCCCTGTTTTCACACTGCCTAATCAGCCCGCCCCCACAACCGCTTCGAAATAGGGGGGGGGGCAAAGATTTTTGGAATTACGGGAAGCCATTTTGAGGGCTAGACTCGACTTACAAATCACTAAATTGAAGATTTGGGGATGGAAAACTATATGAAATCATACTTTAAAAACTATACTATTCGGGGCGCTCAAATTGGATCCAGTCACCCAACACGAAAATAAGGTTTACGTGCGGGTAATGAGAAATTTCCTATGGGTGGCACATAACACTTCCAAACAGTGAGTTTGGATGAATGAAGCGAGTCGAGGATGGGTAGGCTTGGGCTTAGGTTTATTAGTTTTGGGCTTCACTTGGCTAAGGCTTAGGCTTCGACTTAGGCTTAGGTCTTGAGGCTTGGCTTAGGATTAGGCCCAGGCTTAGGTTTAGCAATAGGCCTGTTCTAGATTTTAAACATCTTAATATCCATGAATGTCAAGACAATGTATCACGACAGCTCTTGAAACGGCCTTTTAAGTACGCCCCGCAATCCATCTAGAACAGCTTATGTGGCGTTAGGGGTGAACCGGAAATTCGGGTTAGAGACGCCACCAGAGCAGGTGCCTAGAGTTGGACCCTGCTTTTTAAGCAGTAGCTTCGGAAATCCTTCGGCCTTGTTAAACCTTTATCGGAATTAGGGACGAAATTCGGGGAAAGACGTCTGACGGCCGGATGCCAGGTGGAGTTGTCCGGAAAATGAGTAAGATTTTGGTCTCAATATTTGTGGAAAGACATCGCACTTATCGGTCTTTTTTTAGAGAGAAAGACAGAAAGAGAGCGAGAGATGGAGAGAGAGAGGGTGAGAGAGAAGGAGAGAGAGGGAGAGGGAGAGGCCATGAAAAAAATCCAAAATTTTGAACATGACAGATTGCAGCGAATCTGTTCAGGTACCGCTCCACGAACATCCAAAGAACATCTGCAAAGCCCCGCACGCCAGAAAAATCACAGAATATACCCCCCCAAAAAATGCCACAACAAACAACCGGATTGAACATTCGGAACGAAATATGCTCGGCCAACACACCCTAAAGAAGAATCGGGCGGAATTAGGTGTAGGACGGAAAGCGTCGTAAGTCTTCTTCGAAAATCTCATGACTAGCCGCAAGGGGTAGAAGCCAAAAATCCCCGGGAATACACCGGTCGCACTAGCGTTCCGATCGGATTTGTGGAATCAAATTTAAATTAGGTTGAGGTGCTAGTAGGTGTGTGTAGTGGTGGGAAACACGGCAGGGGCGATGGACTAGTGGGATCAGTGGCCGGTTTTGCGGTCTCTGAGGTTGGCGAAAAAAGCTTAAAATTAATTTGGGGTGCCGAGACGTCGGTGAGGTGGAGTGAAACCAGGCATGTTCATTTTCGAAAAAAAAATGCAAGAACGAGAGAGTCAAATCCAAATTTTCTGAATGGGCCAAAAATGGTTATTGGGGTTTGTCCAAAAACAATTGTTGTCGAAAAGTTGCCGAAACTAGGTATTTTTGAAAATTCCTCGTAAATTTTTTAGCCTTAACTTTTTAGGAGACCACCCAATACAGCTAGGATTTTTCCTTTCCCCTACTACACACCATTGACTAATTCCGTAGTAGTGGGAATAATTTTTCCGGCGCTAAAAAAATTGAGAATAAGGCAAAAACGACGTGCAATGATGGTGATGATGACCTATTTTACGTGCTTGTATACCTCAACAGCCAGACACAAAAAATTCTAATCGACCAGTCATTCTGAATCCAAAATTCCGCGTGAGGTCACGGCATCAAAATAGGGCTCGGGGCCAGGGCGTTAAGATATTCTGGATTGGTCGTGGTGGGACCCCAAAACAAGATTTTCCACAGATTTACTTAGAATGATTCAGAAAATTAGAAAATGCAGTACGATTTTTTGCTAGCTAATTAAAATATTTAGAACCTTAAAATTTAGATAAAAGCGAAATGAAAATTTTGATGAAGTTTGCTGTGAGGTCAAAACTACAGAAACTTTATTTAAACTTTAATTCAAAAGATAAGTCAAAAACGTTCAAATAAGCTTTCGCATGCGCATGCAAGTTAAACTACCACAAAACCATTCCTCAAACAGGCGAGCGGAAAATAAAATATGACCTTTATCTGCGTTTTAAAGTTAACAAAAAACTTTAACCTAAAACACAAATTCTCAAACGTTAATATGAACTTTGAGCCAGAGTTCTCTCAGACACCGTGCGATTCCCTGGATGAAAATCCAGCGGTAAAAAATGCGCCCGAGCGGCACCATGCCGCCAAGCTTTCCCACAATCTGCCCGGCAAATCTGGGCCGTGAAAATGGGTATGCGGGGGGCAAAGGTGATGGGATGGGTCTTTAGAGGGCCAAGGGCCCAGGGATGGCCATTGGCCATTTCTGGATCCTCTCGGGAATTTATCTGTGCAAGTGTAAATAATTAGCGGGGATACGGTAATCTGGTACATGACCTTGTTCTGTAATGGAACGTTCTGGAATTTTGCACATTTTGGAGTTTGGCCGTAAAAACAAAATAATATTTTTTGACAAGAAGATGGCCTTGAAATGGTGCGTTTGCCATTTTAGAATCTTTACCTAAATAGTCCGTAAAAATGTATCAAACGAACAGAAAGCGAAAAAGTGAGACAGTAACCCCGAAGCGCCTAAAAAGCACCGCGGCTACCGTACTCCAAAAGTGTTGTCTGCTTCATAACAAAAAAAAGCGTAAGTACAAGATTTAAAGTTAAATATTTTTTCGCGTATTACTGTAGCCTCGAAACTACAGATAAAAATTTCCAAGACAAATAAAAAAATTGAAACAAAAACTTTGCTTACGATATTATTTTCCACTTTCGTACTGTAGATTTAGGCTAAAATTTTCTATAAAAAATTCATGATGAAAAGGTAGGTAATACGGTAGCTGGTTTTCTGCATTTTTGATTTATCAATGTTGAATCTGGCTTGGATGGACAGCCATCAGGCACTCATAAACTCATAATTATTTACGGGCACATGGTAGCACTTTAACAAAAGTGCTACCATGAAAGAACGGCTTCACTCCCAAAATCCGGGGCCCAGATTTACGCTAATTCGAATCTGGGGCTCGGGTGTTCATGCAGATTAGGGATTTGTGATTGGTGGGAGGGGATAGCTGACTCCAAAAAATGCGAGATTCCAAGTAAACTGCACGTTTTGTTGAGGTTTCAAAAATAATTGCGTGTTATCGTCGCGGTTTTGAGTACCAGATTTCAGGGTTTAGCAGCAAGAATTAAGGATTTTGGAGCCGAGATGACACTAAACGGGGATAGGTGGGTAGAAGCTGTAATTTTTTTGCACGAGTCTGACCTTTGGGAAATACCAAAAATTCTGCAAGACATGAGAAGCCCGGTTTAGAAGAAGCCGCGGCAAAATTAAGAGTTGATTTTTTGAACAGATGATGGGAGGGCAAGGTTTGGCGTGAGTTATCCGGCTTCAAATAATCTTTCGGGGGTCGAAAACAGGCCGGTTTTTTGAAGAAATGGGGTTTTATGAAAGCCATATTTTTTAAAGGACCATTGAGGGCACGGACGCACGGACAAAAATATAAACTGTGCACAAAAATTGCCTTATCACCAGTTTTAAGTTTAAAAAATGAATCGCGTTTAAAGAATAAAATCGCGTTTTCACGGTTTCGAATTTGAAAAAAAGTGAAGTTACCGTAACCCAGCCAAGTTATTTAACCTAAAATTCTTGTAGATATTTGGCAAAATTGATGAGAATCGTCAAGATAGTTGTGAAGTCTTAATTTCGAAAGGAGCACGAACTTTGAAGCCCCATCCTAAACCACCAGGTTCGTAATGTTTTGATCCCCTGAACTAACTGACCAAAAGTGGCTGTTTGCTAGTTTTTGCCACCGCCACAGCGGAACCCCCAAATTTTCCACCTTTCAGATGTCGAACTTAGCCCGGGCGAGAGAAAAGAGCGAGACAGACAGACAAACAGACAGAGTGAAATGTTTGAACTTCATCGTCAGCGAATCGAACTACGCGTCTGGGGTGGCTAGGCACAATATTTTCCGCAGCTGAACGTCACACAACCCGTAACCGGAAATCGCGAATTTTTCGGAGACCTGATGGCTGGGTATGTGCCCTGAGGGCCAGCCCTGGGACGCCAGGGCGGAATTTTCAACACCTTTGGCTGGCACAATGGATTTTGGGGTGAGGGCGTGCGAAAATTTTTGAGGCGGCGAAGGACTTCCTGGAATCAGAAAAGCTGGGAGAAAGCATTAAAAGAATCGCTAAAAAGCGGAAAGATGCCCGATGTTGGGGTTTTACGTGATATTCCGGGGAACACTCCCGGTGGCCTGGCTTGAAGTATGAAGCTTGACAATACGGGTTTCCGGTAGAAGGTAAAAAGGCATGAGCGTGCCTGAAAATTTAAGTAAAATGTTTTCATGGGGAAAGAGAGAACGTCGATAGGAAATAATGGCGAGAAAGAAAGAGATAAAGCGAGAGAGAGAGAGAATGAAAAATTAGTAGCAAAACCGAGAGGGTAAAAGAAAGACATAAGCGCGAAGAGAGAGAAAGAGAGAGAGAGAGAGAGTGAGAGAGTGAGAGAGGCGTGAGAGAGTTTAAGGACAAGGGTATATAAAACACTTCAAAAAAAAAGAAAGAAAAAGACGAACAAGATAAAAAATCCACTAACTTTTTTCTAAAATTTCTTTCATCTTTTAACAATTTCTCAAGCAAAAAACATTGTTTTCCGTATTCTGGCCCCAATCAAAGATGATCTGGCCGGTGTAATTGCTCTACAAAAAACACTGCCGGATCCGGTTTTTGGCCGCGCGGACAAAAAATGCCCGAAGAAGAAAAAGAAAAAAATCCACCTGGTCGTACAGCCAGTCACCGACCGGCCAGACATCCATTTCTTCTTTTGTCTAAGGGCTTCCCTGTTTTCACACTGCCTAATCAGCCCGCCCCCACAACCGCTTCGAAATAGGAGGGGGGGGGGCAAAGATTTTTGGAATTACGGGAAGCCATTTTGAGGGCTAGACTCGACTTACAAATCACTAAATTGAAGATTTGGGGATGGAAAACTATATGAAATCATACTTTAAAAACTATACTATTCGGGGCGCTCAAATTGGATCCAGTCACCCAACACGAAAATAAGGTTTACGTGCGGGTAATGAGAAATTTCCTATGGTGGCACATAACACTTCCAAACAGTGAGTTTGGATGAATGAAGCGAGTCGAGGATGGGTAGGCTTGGGCTTAGGTTTATTAGTTTTGGGCTTCACTTGGCTAAGGCTTAGGCTTCGACTTAGGCTTAGGTCTTGAGGTTTGGCTTAGATTAGGCCCAGGCTTAGGTTTAGCAATAGGCCTGTTCTAGATTTTAAACATCTTAATATCCATGAATGTCAAGACAATGTATCACGACAGCTCTTGAAACGGCCTTTTAAGTACGCCCCGCAATCCATCTAGAACAGCTTATGTGGCGTTAGGGGTGAACCGGAAATTCGGGTTAGAGACGCCACCAGAGCAGGTGCCTAGAGTTGGACCCTGCTTTTTTAAGCAGTAGCTTCGGAAATCCTTCGGCCTTGTTAAACCTTTATCGGAATTAGGGACGAAATTCGGGGAAAGACGTCTGACGGCCGGATGCCAGGTGGAGTTGTCCGGAAAATGAGTAAGATTTTGGTCTCAATATTTGTGGAAAGACATCGCACTTATCGGTCTTTTAGAGAGAAAGACAGAAAGAGAGCGAGAGATGGAGAGAGAGAGGGTGAGAGAGAAGGAGAGAGAGGGAGAGGGAGAGGCCATGAAAAAAATCCAAAATTTTGAACATGACAGATTGCAGCGAATCTGTTCAGGTACCGCTCCACGAACATCCAAAGAACATCTGCAAAGCCCCGCACGCCAGAAAAATCACAGAATATACCCCCCCCAAAAAATGCCACAACAAACAACCGGATTGAACATTCGGAACGAAATATGCTCGGCCAACACACCCTAAAGAAGAATCGGGCGGAATTAGGTGTAGGACGGAAAGCGTCGTAAGTCTTCTTCGAAAATCTCATGACTAGCCGCAAGGTAGAAGCCAAAATCCCGATACACCGATCGCACTAACGTTTCGATCGGATTTGTGGAATCAAATTTAGATTAGGTTGAGGTGTTAGTAGGTGTGTGTAGTGGTGCGAAACACGGCACGGGGCGATGGACTAGTGGGATCAGTGGCCGGTTTTGCGGTCTCTGAGGTTGGCGAAAAAAGCTTAAAATTAATTGGGGTACCGAGACGTCGGTGAGGTGGAGTGAAACCAGGCATGTTCATTTTCGAAAAAAAAAATGCAAAAACGAGAGGTCAAAGGTTATTGGGGTTTGTCCAAAAACAATTGTTGTCGAAAAGTTGCCGAAACTAGGTATTTTTGAAAATTCCTCGTAAATTTTTTAGCCTTAACTTTTTAGGAGACCACCAATACAGCTAGGATTTTTCCTTTCCCTACTACACACATTGACTAATTCCGTAGTAGTGGGAATAATTTTTCCGGCGCTAAAAAAATTGAGAATAAGGCAAAAACGACGTGCAATGATGGTGATGATGACCTATTTTACGTGCTTGTATACCTCAACAGCCAGACACAAAAAATTCTAATCGACCAGTCATTCTGAATCCAAAATTCCGCGTGAGGTCACGGCATCAAAATAGGGCTCGGGGCCAGGGCGTTAAGATATTCTGGATTGGTCGTGGTGGGACCCCAAAACAAGATTTTCCACAGATTTACTTAGAATGATTCAGAAAATTAGAAAATGCAGTACGATTTTTTGCTAGCTAATTAAAATATTTAGAACCTTAAAATTTAGATAAAAGCGAAATGAAAATTTTGATGAAGTTTGCTGTAGGTTCAGAAAATTAGAAAATGCAGTACGCTTTATTTAAACTTTAATTCAAAAGATAAGTCAAAACGTTCAAATAAGCTTTCGCATGCGCATGCAAGTTAAACTACCACAAAACCATTCCTCAAACAGGCGAGCGGAAAATAAAATATGACCTTTATCTGCGTTTTAAAGTTAACAAAAAACTTTAACCTAAAACACAAATTCTCAAACGTTAATATGAACTTTGAGCCAAGTTCTCTCAGCACTGCGATTCCCTGGATGAAAATCCAGCGGTAAAAAATGCGCCCGAGCGGCACCATGCCGCCAAGCTTTCCCACAATCTGCCCGGCAAATCTGGGCCGTGAAAATGGGTATGCGGGGGGGGGGGCAAAGGTGATGGATGGGTCTTAGAGGGCCAAAGGGCTCCAGGGATGGCCACTGGCCATTTCTGGATCCTCGGGGGAATTTATCTGTGCAAGTGTAAATAATTAGCGGGGATACGGTAATCTGGTACATGATCCGTGTTCTGTAGTGGAACGTTCTGGAATTTTGCACATTTTGGAGTTTGGCCGTAAAAACAAAATAATATTTTTTGACAAAAAAGATGGCCTTGAAATGGTGCGTTTGCCATTTTAGAATCTTACCTAAATAGTCCGTAAAATGTATCAAACACGAAAGCGAAAAGTGAGACAGTAACCCCGAAGCGCCTAAAAAGCACCGCGGCTACCGTACTCCAAAAGTGTTGTCTGCTTCATAACAAAAAAAAGCGTAAGTACAAGATTTAAAGTTAAATATTTTTTCGCGTATTACTGTAGTCTGAAACTACAGATAAAATTTCCAAGACAAATAAAAAATTGAAACAAAAACTTTGCTTACGATATTATTTTCCACTTTCGTACTGTAGATTTAGGCTAAAATTTTCTATAAAAAATTCATGATGAAAAGGTAGGTAATACGGTAGCTGGTTTTCTGCATTTTCATTTATCAATGTTGAATCTAGCTTGGAATGGACAGTCATTAAGCACTCATCAACTCGTAATTATTTACGGGCACTGGGAAGGACAGGAAATTACGAGTCTAGACCTCCGGGTATCTATTTTTAATGCAGATTGAAAAGTGCATCGACTGAAGGGGGATAGTTGAACGAGACGAGGTTGTTTTGGGCTCCAAAAACGCGTAAATTGGGCCTTTTACGCGAGGGCCAAAAAGTCGTCGGGGAGTACGGGATAAACATGCCTTCCAAAAGTTTCCTAATCTGCCCATTTTTCTCTCTCTCTCTCTCTCTCTTCTCTCTCCTTCTGAGTAGACTATTATGAAGTACGCACCCCCTCCCCAAATTCAATTATCAGAGGTGCGTGGTGTAGGAAAATTTGTTTGTGTTTTCGCGCACTAGCAGCGTGGGTAAATGTTCAGGCCCCAAAAAAATTCATGCATTCCAAGAAAAAGGCCCAGTTTCTCTGGGCCAGGGCCATGTCTACCACCCGCCCCGGGCGGCTATGATTAAAAAGTGCCAACGGCAGTAATGGGCGCGTAAATAGGAGTGGAATGGAGTCTGCCGGTTCCGCTAGGCGTGGCGAACTTTCATAAGAATTGGGAAAAAATTGCCCTTAAATGCCGGGAAATTGGTGGCGGAAGATGATTGTTGCCGCGGGTGTGTCGCGGCAATTAAAAATGGAAAAATAGTTGCGTCATAATTTTGGACAATTTTCGGAGCAGAGACCGTTCAAAAAACGGGAGCAAAGTAAAGAAAGAGGATAATGGCGGAAAGGAAATAGGGTGGGCTGGTGGAGCTACCGTAATCCAATTTTTTGGGATTTTTGGGATTAAAGGCAGCGTGAATTTGGCTTGGGTAGACTTATTAGCATTTTCTAATGCTTTGCAATAATTTAATGAATAAAAATTGGAAATTCAGGCGGCTTAATATCGTCGCATTTAGTAAAATTTAAGCCAAAAAAGTTCAACACCCACATTTAAATTTTGGTTACTTAAATAAACATAAAGTATCGCTTTAAAATTTTCACTGTATGTTTTCGATCCCGATTTTCTAATCACAAAGCCACATAGCCATAGCCCAAGATCAAAAAGAATGAATTTTCCAGCTGCCGCCTACGGTATTTTTGCCAATTAATGAGGTGGGCGTTGTGTCGAACCTACAGACAGCGGATACAGATGCTTGCTGATTTGCCAAAACCGGTCTGAAAAAATATATCTTGGCTACAGAGTCGAAATTGCGCAGGTAGAATCGGGGGAGGGTCCTGAAATTTTTGGTTTTAAAAATTTATATCAATGAAAAATGGTCGAGATGTCTGAAATGAAATAGCAGACTCTAGTCTGCTATGAAACCTGCAGGAAAGCCGAATCCAAGACCTGAAACAGGGTAGGCTCCGGCCTAATTAGGCTTAGGTTTGGGCTCGGGCTAGATCTGGGCTTCGGCTTGGGCTGAGGCCTAGGCTCAGGCTTGGGCTAAGGCTTGCACGTGGGCTTAGGCCTACCTAGGTTAGGCTTGGACCTTACGCTTGAGCCTAGGCTTTGCATTACTAGTTAGTCTCGGAACCAAATTGCCGACAAAACAACGTGCAAACAAAGTCGTGAGCTGAAAAGAGCAAGGGCCTGCATTGTTCCCTGAAGGACCAATTGAAAACACGAAATGTTCGGAGCTTGAGACAGCAGCAAAAAAACTTGGAAGCCCTTGAACTTTCCGAAAATGTTTTTCGGACCAAGTTTTCATGCGTCAGTTTTTGGCCCGTTATGGAAGAAGCTAACTGAGCCTACGCATTAATGAAATCGCACGTCGCAGGAAATTAGGAAATGACTAAGAAATTAGGAGGAAATGGCATCAGGCGGAAATTGCAGAAAAAAATATCCTATTCTCCTGGAATTTAGCGAAGGAAGCGATTCACCTCCGAGCTTTATGGGAAGGTCGCAACGAGAGAGACAGAGAGATAGAGAGAGAGAGCGAGAGAGGAAGATAAAGTTTTCAAATCTTCTCAAATAAAATGTATTTCGCGTAGACCTGCCCCTTTAGGAACCTAATGCGGCTGGTCTGCCCCGGAATCGTGCCCCGATCTGGTCCCACCCTAAAAAATGGACGTCCTTCTTTCTCTTTCTCTCACTCTCTCTCACTCTCTCTCACTCTCCCACTCTCTCACCCTCCTCTCAAAGTAATCTGCAAAATTGAGATGCGTCGCCGGGAGGTTCGAAAGATTAAGCACACATAAGAAATTTGGTTTTGCAGCGTAAATTGTACTTCCATTTTACTAAACTCTTTCGTGATGAAATATTCATCGCCATTAACATGAGAACCTCCATTTCAAGCTGCTTCAGTAATCTGCATACTCAGAAAAAACTGCTCCTAATGGCGATAGAATATTTCCATATGGGAACTGGTGCTTACGGAACGAGGTACGCAGTACTGCAGCATTAAATATTTGTATATGCAGAAATGCGCAGTTCATCCGAGAATCTATTACCCAGATTTCCTACTACGTGCAAGATCCGGAAGCGCATCGGAACGTCGTTTTCGAACGGTTGTTTTTTGGGGTATTTACCCCTTTTCTACTACATTTCCGGATTCTGAATTGCAAAGAACGGCTTTGTGTGGGGGGGGGGCAGGAAATGGAATGGAATTTAAAACGGCAAATGGAAGTCGGGGTGTGTTTGAACTATGATCAAGTGCAGGGAGGGCAAAGATTGTTGAAAGCTTTTGAACGGAGCTTGAGGGATTTTAGATGCTTTAAAGGGGCTGGAAAGCACCAGAACCGACTTTACTCGTTGGCTGGGTCTCGATAGTTCCGAATCGCTTCTAAGCTAAAATATTCCCTCCTAAAACTCTTAAAAAACTCTTTTTTAAAAGTCAACCAGACCTGGATTGCAGTGAAACCAAAAATTTATGAACCGACTGGGTGGGGCTGAGTCGTCACGAAAATCCTCGAGAACGGAACGGCTCGGCAAAAACTCGGAATAATGGCCGAGGGGCCCGGAACGAAGACTTTATTTCCTCGAGGGCTCGCACGGCTTTTCCGTCGGGTGGGGTTAGTGAAATGGGAAACGCGGGCTTTGGTCAAATCAAGAATTCATGAAAAATAAAAAAAACCTGCACAAAACCGTACTTCTCACGAATTTCTCAAAAACCTCTGCTAGTCTGCCAGAAAATTTGTTGAAAAACAGTGGTATTTTCTAGCCACCAGCCTGCCATTCGAATGCGTAGACAATCTATTCTGATTTGGAATTTAAAAACAAGGCGGACACGCGACTGAATTTATTCTCTCTCTCTCTCTCTCTCCCTATCTCTCACTCGCCTCAATCCAATCGTTGAACCCCGAGGGGCTTAGGTTGAAAAGATTAACCCGTCCACCCAAACAAACAAAATACGTGACCCCGGTGTGCTCTGAAAATGCCGTCAGCCCCGAACACCGTGCGCCCCGCTTTGGACAAATTGCCCAGGTTTTAGGCGGCGGGAAAGGGGTCTGCGGCGGCGGTTCTTCTCAGGTTTCGGCGGGGGCCCGGTTGGACGTTGGCAGGGGAAAATGATCATGGGTTAGCTGAGATCATTGGGGAGGTCTGGGCGAGAACTTTTGCGGTTGAAGAAATCGTGATTTGTTTATTAATGAGAGCTAAAAAAAGGTTCAGAGAAAGGTGTTTTTCAGGTGTAAGTTTATGCCTCCAACCATAGGCTATTCGAGGAGAACCGGATGGCGTGCTAGTAGAGACCGTTTAGGAGCAGAAATTGTGTTTAAAGCGCAGACTATGGTTCGCATGCTAGCAGAGAGCATTGGCGTACTGCAGAGAAGTTGGAGAAGGTTTTTTTGGAAAGGGCAAGTCGCAGAAAAAATTTAGGAAACCGGGTTTTCATCGTTTCCCCCAAGGGTTTTCAAGGCAAGTAGAGAGGTTTTTGGGAAATCGGGCCCCCCAAAAAAGATCTGAATGGTAAGATAAAATACGGTAAAATTTTCGGCAAGTCCGGCAAGTATTATGCAGATCTTAAGACGTAAAAGCTTGGCCAAAAAAAAAAAGAGATTTCCCAAAGAAAAAATCTTTTAAGGGGAGGCCTTAAAGCCCTAGATTACTCGAAGCAACCCCCAGTTTCCCGCTTCTAAGAACAAGGAACTGCTAGCGGGGTGTGTGTGGGTTGGGCTAGTAGCGGCTTGGGCTTTTCGTTTAAAAGAGGGGAGGGGACGAATACTTGGTTTGGGGAAAACCTAACCACAAAAATCTAGTCAAAACCCCAAAAGTTATAAAACCCAAAAAAATGTAACTTTTTTGCAGAGTGCGACAACGATCACGCAAAAAAACTCCCGGCGATATTTATTCCCCTTTTTTCCCCCCCCCGGGGAACCTGCCACCACTTTTCGAAAATTTTTTTGGATAAAGGGGCCCGGGGGAAAACCTTTCGGTCCCCGGGCCAAAAATGCCCCCAAATTGTTTTTTTTAATTTTTTGGGGGAAAGGGCATAAGCCGGGGGGAAAGGTTGCAAGATAGGTTTTTTTGACTGCGTGGTTCAAATGGGCTTTTGGGGGAAGGAAGCGTACGGAGGTAATTTCCTACGTCTCGTCAGTGTTTGGGTAATGGGTAAACAACTTTGGGCATTTTAAATTTCCGGAAATGCGAAATTTCGTACTGAACGTATTTGGCCCTCGTTATTACGCGTAACTGTAGCAAAAGGGGAAAAAGGTACGTGCTTTGAACGAACATAAGTTGTTACGATTATCAATAAACATCGGCGAAAAGGCCAAGTCAAAAAGAAAGATAAAAAAAAACATAAAGGGGAAATTACGTTGCTTAATTTAAATGGGACTCGGAAGTATGAGTAAGAAAAACTTCTTTTTGTGAAAAACAAAATTTTGTTTTTCCTTTTTTGCAATTTCAAGGGGCACCTAAAAATCCTTTTTTGCCCCCTATGCGAAAAACTTAATTTAAAACCGAGAGGAGAAAATTTGTTAATTTTTTCCCTTCCCGAAAATTAATTTTTTAAGGCCATAAAAATTAAAAAACCCCTTTTTTTAAAAAAAAAAACTTTTGCGAAAAAGGGGCCACCCCGGGTGGGGGGGTTTTTGCCCTTTCAAATTTAAGGGACTTCCGGACCTGCCCCAAAAATTACGAAATTTTCATAGTGGGGGCACCGGGTTTTTGGGGGGCCTTTTTTAACCCCTGGCCCCCCCCAATTAGAGGTCTTTTTTTGAAAAACCCTTTTCCATCAAAAAGAAAATCCCCAGTTTTATATGGGACGAACTTCCGGCGTATGCAATTTTTCCAAAAAGTGGGCGGGAATTTTCAAAAAACGATTTAAGTCAAAACAAATATTTTAAAAAAACCCCTTGGAGCATCTAAGCCCAACCTCAATGCGTTCAAAACCCCCTTGCCCCTTTGAAACCCCCCCGGGGACAATTCTCAAAGGCTAAAAAACAAAAATTTTTTATAATAGTGGGGTATCAAGGAAAAATTCCGAAATTTTAATTATGGGGGGTCAGAAGAAAAAAAGCAAAAACCCTTTAGGAGGATTAATTTTTTAAAACACAAAAAAATGGGATCAGGCTGAAAAAGAAAGCAATAGAAAACGAAAATTGTAAATGTCGCCGCCTGTCAAAAAAGGGTTTCCCCAAATTCCAACCCAGAAACCAGCCCCCGGCGTTTACTTTTGGCCTTTTGGAAAAACAAAGATCGGACTTGTTTACTAAAAACTACAAAAGTCGTAGCTTCAATCCTTTTTTTAGAAAATCGAGGAAAGCGTCATGGGGTGTAGCTCGGAATCGGAACCCTCAACTACGTCTAATTGCTCTGGCCAGTCAGGGGGGAAGGGATTCGCAGGGGGGTGACTAGATGAAGTTAGAACCGCATCAAAAATTAGGTGCATTTCAACGTTTAGGCTTAGGCCGAGGCTTACTATTTGCCATAGGCGTTCCAAGCTCAAAACCACCAATACTTAACCAAACCACCCTGCCACAATCACGCAACTTTTAATGAACCACTTTTCCTCATCACGTCCAGACAGTCATTTTCTCGAAATAATTAGCCACTCGGAATACATTCATAGGCATTGAAAAGGCAGACATGAGATGAGGGGGGACCTTTATGATGGATATTCGCTGCCCCGGGAGAACACCAATCGGAAGCCGGCCAGCAAAAAGAAGCAAAGAAGAGAAAAAAGAGCAAAAGCTCACAAATCGTGGCGCCGACGAGAAATCGGGGCGGTCGGTGATTAGGTGTTTTTTTAAAGGAGTGGTGACATCAGGTTTTTCAGGGAAATTATTTTGAATGGACGGCCGCGAAAGAGAAAGAGAGAGAGAGAGAGAGAGAGAGAGAGAGAGAGAGAGAGAGAGAGAGTGAGAAGAGAAAAAGGTGAAAGCGAGAACGAGAACAAGCGAGAGCGACTGAGAGAAAGTGTGTGAGTACGAGGTAGAAAATTTGTACATTTTTAACAAGGTCGTAAAGGTCAATAAATCCGCAAAAAAATGTTAATTTTACCCTGTTGAAAATTTTTCGGTTTTTCGAAGCTTTTAAAGCCAATATTAGCCCTTCAAAAAAATTCCAAAAAATTTCGGATCAGAATAAAAATGTCTCCGAATCTGGACATCTTTTTAACTTTATAGTGACGAATTGAAAAAGACACCTTAAAAAACTCTTAAGACCGTCGAAAGAGCAAGGTGAGGTCAGCGGGCCCAAAAAATACACCCCACGCCTGGGCATTGTCCTAGAAGAAGCCATCGTTGTTAGAGTGTGCCCTCCAGCATAAAGCCGGCCGTTCACCGGAAGTACCCCGGTGCTCAAAGTCTTCCGCCAAGGTATTGGGCCGCTAGAATGGGGGCCCAGTGGTTGAATAGAAGCCCCTTCTATGTGTGTGTGCGTTTCTGTCTACTCTTTCGCTTTTTCCGATTGCTGCGTCCCTTCTGAATCGCCGTGAATAATGTATTGGGTGGGCGAGTGTGGGCTCAGGGCATCCGATGGCTCATTCACCGTATGCCACAAGCGGTAAAAAACCGAGTGGGCAGCTTTTGCATGGGAGTGTATGGGAGGAGTCTTTGGAAATATTGATGCCAAGGCTTAGTCTGGGTTTTTTTGGAGGCTATTTAGGGGTTTTTTTGGGCGGTGACTAATGGGCCTGGGTTCGGTTTTTATGAGGGGTAGCAAATAAAAGCTTAAAATATGGTTTGAGACTGAAAACTCTGGCTGTAGTGTTCAGCATAAAAACTAGCTACGAAGGTTCTAAAAACATCCAGAAGATTTGGCCGACGCGTAAGCTTAGGCTTAGGTAGGCGTAGACTTAGGCGTAGGCTTGGACGTTGGCTTAGGCTTGGGCTTAGGGGGGGGCTTGGGCTTGGGCTCAGGTTGGGATGGGGGAAATTTGGTAGGCTCAGGCTAGGCTCAGGCTCGCCTTCCCACCTCGCTAATAATTTTGCAATTACATAGGTATCAAAACATAACAACCTGCTGGCCAGCAATTACCCTTTGGCATAGTTCCAAGTACATCTACACCACCATTTTTAGACCGCTAATCATGTCCAATCAACCAGAAAAAGCCATGTTTTGCTAATCCCCCAGCCCCAATCCCCTTCCACGACGCTTCGCTGCCGCGTCAGTGGAAGACAACCCCGATTTTTGGCATCTCCCGATTGCCCCCACTTCCATACTAGACCATCGACAAATTCAATTAGTGCAGGGAATCGTCCAAGAGTCCATGCGTGTTTCGCTGCAACGCATGCTTTCGAGCGGCAGGAAGTTGGCGAAACCCAGTTGACCGAGTCGATTTCCCCGCTTTAAAGGAACGTTTAAGGCGGATTTCCGAGTTTGTTCTACATTGGTTCCCTGTCTAAATACCAATCACGCGTTCGACTCGAAGTATTCTGAGCCGCTACGAAATCAAACCGTGCGTACACGTCGCGTGTTGCGGGCAAGTCCATTGCCCTGCCTTGCCGATTCCTTTAAAAAATGCCTAGGACGTCCTAGGGCCTCAACCCCCGCAAAATCTCTGTTTTGCTAGGCTGAACCCGGATGGGTATCACTTCCAATCCGCGACATTCCCAGAAGGTCACCATCGGTGAAAAACGAACCGGCCCTCACTATTCTACGGATTCCGAGTGCAGATGCAAGGCATAACACACGCGGTCTGGGCCCCAGTTTGTGCGTAACCAGAAAGCTGCAAAATAATAGGGAGAGCGGATTAGTGGGACCAAAGTGATATGTCACGGATACGGTAGGTTTCCGAGAAATATCTGGGATAGGATGTACCATGCACACTGGTGGGTTCGTACTTTTTTTTTTTTGGGGGGGGCTGTGAGGAAAGAAGAAACCTTGGCCTGGTGAGGGATCTGAAAAATTTTTGGGGTGTCGTTTTTTAAAGGAGCTGGAAAGTGTCAGAATCAACCATTTAGGTGCCAAGATCGAGAAGTGCAAGACTCTATCCCACTTTTTACTAGATCTAGACGGCTACACGCCACTGCAAAAGACACGCAATTTAGATCTTACTGGTTACTGGCATTTCTAGCGTTGCATTGCATTGTATGCGTCATTTGGCGCCACCCGTAGTTGCCAAACCTAGCCCACTTCAAAGGTTGTTCTGAGATTTCTACTCCCTTTACATGTAATTTGGCCATCACAAAAGGCACAACCCATAGACAAACAGTCTCTAATCAACAAACTATTTCTGGCAGCTTCTGAGTTTCATTTTTGCAAAAATTGTTCTCTACACCCGCAGCAAACATCTTCTTTGTGATGCACGGCGAAGTCACCTGTTCGAAGCGTGGGAAGGTGGAAGGGCATTCCGAATTTATATTGAGCACTGGCAAATATTATGTAAGAGGGCGGGGGAGGGTTGAATTTCAGCCGCCTCTCGAATGCGAAAAAAGGGGAGAGCTCGATAGCGGGTTTTGGTTCAAATGGCTGGGGGCTTTGTCTGGGATTTCTGGAGTTCAAAGATCCCAATTTTGGGATGGCGTCTATTTTGACGATCGTGAAAATCAAAATGGGGTAGAGCTTTTAATCTAGGCCCTGTAAAATTGCAACCGCCAAATCCAGAAAAACCAGTCTGAAATAATTCCGAGTGGAAACACGAAGAACTCAAAAAGCCGAGAACCCCTTCGCGACGGCCAAAACCCGGTCACCTAGCACGCTTCCTAAACCGTGACATTTCCCCGAATCTCACAACTCAACCGGAAACCCGCCTCGCGAGCCGAGCCAACTTCCCCGACGTGAACGGGCCGCCGCCAAGTTTTTCGAGCGTTTTTTAGGGACGCGGCCCGGGTTCTGAAAGGGAAACCCAATCCAATGGACAAGGCGCCGAATATGATTTAAGGGCCCAGGATCGGGAGGGATGGTTTTGGGGGTGGGCTGAATGGACTGTTTACCGGGTTTTCCAGGAAATGAATTAGGATGCTAGGCGAGGATAGATAAGGAAGATACTAGGAACGGAAGTAAAAAAAAATGGGCACATCACCTGGTTTTAAAGGGAGCGTGCCAGGAAGCGGAAGACGGGGAGTGAGAGAGGGAGCGAGCGAGAGAGTGAGGGAGAGAGAGATTTTGCGTAACTAGGCACTTTATGAAGCCACTTGCCCTTCGATGACGTCTCAAAAATTCTCGCCAAAGTCCTATTTTTGTCCAAAATCTCAGGCCAGGCATAACCACACCAGCAAACCGGAAGTTCGAGTCTCTCTTTCTCTCTCTCGTTCTCTCGCTCTATCCCTTCTAGCTATTGCTTCCTGCTTTTCTAGGCGAGCTCTTAGCTCAGCTTTTCGAGGCCTACGCCGCCCTACCGGGACATTGTTTCCCCTGCGGTAATCCGGAACGTGAAAAATGTCCTCCAGGGCCGCGGTCGATGAGTGAGATCCTGGACTTTTTAGCGGGACCGACCGGTGAAAGGCCCGGGCAATTAGGGGGAAAAGTCATCTGTCAAAGTCTGACCATTCAGCTCTATTTGGGTTCGGGAAATAGAAGAGTAGGAATTTTTGGGCGGATGAGTTATGCCTTTTTTGGGAAGTCTGAAAATTTTTGGACGACTGAATTGACTTCGCATTTTAATTTTTGAGGTAGAAGTTTAGAGTTCTTTTAGAATTCTTTAGAATTTTAGAAGTTCTTTAGAATTCTTTCCCGCCATTAGGAGGCGGAATAAAAGTAATACCAACAAAATAGTAAGTGTTTCCAGTGTTCTAGTTTTCTGCTAGACGATTTTATCGTTTAAACCCTTTAAAAAAATCGGAAATTGGCCCATTTGGAAAAAAAATAGGTCACTTAAAAATTGAATTTTATAAAATTTCCGTTTAACGAACCAACCTTCCTGTCACGTTCCCTTTAAAACTACACGCACCGGAAGTACCTGAACTGCATAAATTCAGCCAATAACTTTCGTAACCCCGGCGCGGGGGTAGTAAATGCATCCAAATCAGACGGGCCATCCCCACACTACCCAAATCTCCAAGTTAAGTAGCTTCTTCTTCCAAAAACCCCCGGTGGAGCCGACGCCCTCCGGCACTCCTACGGTCATTGACGATTCAATAGACGGGGGCTAAAATGGGAGGGTGGGCATTCACGTAACTTTCAGGGTGGCGATTGGAGGCGCACGTAGTTGTGGAGGAAGTGGCGGAAAGGTTGAGGCTTGGATTGATCCGGAAAGAGGATTAAAATGTCGACAGCTAACTCTAAGTCTAACTTAAGCCTAAGCCTAGCCTAAACCTGCACCTCAGCTGAATCCTACGCCCAGTCCTAAGCCAAAGCTGAAGCCGAAGCCGAAGCCTATGCCTAAGCTAGCGCAACCAAATTTTTCCAAAAATACGGAAAATGCGAATAAGTTCTTTCCATCCCATTTTTTAGGTGTTGACTGGAACATCAGCACCACTTATCCATAATTACAAGATTAAAAAACTTTCAGAAGCAATTTTCGCGCCGCGGGACGCATTGCATAAAAAGCACCCGATTCGTACTCGGAAGCCCCCCGCCTGGCGCCGGGGAAGCCCTACAGCACCCAGCGCGCCAGCTCACCACTACCCACTACATTTACGTTTGTCGATTGGTCATTGGTGTAATGTAGGTCTTACCAGGGTTGAAAAGTCGCTTCGCGACTTTTCAACCCTGGTCCGGTCCCAAAACCTTGCAATTCTACACTTTGCATAATTCGCCCGAATTGCGATCAGAAAGAATGAAAAAGGCTGCCTCCCTCCCGTTATGTAGCCTTCCGCCACTTCCGGCGCATGCTAATCGTCTCCTAACAAAGTGGGGTGACCAATTTTTCATGAAAAACTAAATTTTAATGTCGAAAGCAGTTGATTTTCAAAAATCTGATATGTGTGCAGTCATCCCTAGACCATTACGCATCTAATGACGTATCAAACATACCTTTAAGTCCTTCCCCTAATCCGATATCACTGGAACACGCTGACGGAAGTTGCATGCAAATGCACACACATACATACACACACACAGGAACTATTTTTTTATATATAGTAGGATGACATATATGCAGGTTACGGTACGAAAAGAGACCTCGACTAAATCAGGTAACCAAGAAAAAAATGTTGCGTTTGTTGCGTTCATTCCTGGAACCTGACTACTAGACACCAGGGCTGTATGCAATCGTCTAATTGTGGCCACAGCACCCGCGGAGACACGGAAATGGAGACGAGAAATCAACGTGAGGGTTTGGGCACGTCTAGAATCCCGATGAGCCACCCCGGGAAAAGAGGAGGGGGGCAGAATAGCGGGTCTCAACGAGTCATTAGGGTGTCTTGAAGACGGCCACTCATTCCGGGCCCCCTGGCTTGGGCCTTATTGTTCTTGAAAAGAGGAAAATCTAGGCTCTACTCCCGGGTCCGGGAGCCTCATGGGAAAGTTGCA
Source organism: Mesorhabditis sp. LJ9110 (assembly GCA_038088335.1). NCBI lineage: Eukaryota > Metazoa > Nematoda > Chromadorea > Rhabditida > Rhabditidae > Mesorhabditis > Mesorhabditis sp. LJ9110. Next base: position 148,693 of record JBBGBA010000153.1, on the reverse strand, counting down.
AAAGTGTTTTGTTGAATTTTTAGGGATAAGCTGAAAATACGTTAAAAAGTTTCAAGGTTCAGAAACCTGTCCTGGAGGCCGATAGATGGAAGGGCAAGAGAGAGAGAGAGAGAGAGAGAGAGAGAGAGAGAGAGAGAGAGAGAGAGCGAGAGGGTGAGAGAGCAAGAGAGAAAGAGAAAATGAGAGAGAGAGCGCTTGGGAGAGCAAGAGAGAGAGAGAGAGAGCGAGCGAGAGTGAGAGAGCGAGAGACAGTGGTAGAGAGAGAGCAAGAGAGAATGAGAGAATGAGAGAGAGAGCGCTCGGGAGAGCAAGCAAAAAATTTATAATCGTAAACTTAGATAAGTGGACGGGAGACTGACTTCATATAGGCTTGGCTTCTTAGGCTGAATTAAACCCAGAACTGGCATGTATAGGTAAGAAAAGCAAGAGAAACGCCGTATTATCATTTCCGGAAAATCCATCAGATCAGTGGTCAGCCACTCGATAAACAATTTAATAATTCAGTCGTCCACATTGTGCCCCTGGCTTTTCAAGGCAGGATCCGGATTTAGATATCCCCTAGGCCCCGGGTTCCTGGAACGGAGAAGCCCGGGTTTTTGATAAGGTAAAGAGTACAAATTTTGTTATAAGACTCTGAGGGGGAAAACAATCTGCCGAAAGTACATTAAAAACGCGCCCCGGAAGGTCAAGGGTTTCTTCGGCTTCAACGTTCCAGGGTGGGTGGAAAAATAGCTGGTCAGGAAACGGATCTTTGGATTATGGAGGTTTTTGGCCAGATAGATAGGGAATATTCTAAAACAACAGAGTACAGAAGCTCTTTGGTTTGTTGGAATATCAAAATTCTGGATGTTTTGAATTATGAAGATCTTCTAGCATCGAAAGCCCTTCATTTTTGCCTTCAAGTCTCTCCTGATTATGGTTTTGTTCAGACTTCATCTACCATCTAGCTATCCGAAAAAAAGCGAGAAATGGCCAACACGAATTCTTCTGTCGACTAGGTCCCAACACAGGCGCTTGGTGCCAAAATAAGCTCTAAAATCTCGGAATTTTACGTTTTCGGCATGATTTTGCAGAAGCCGAAGTAAGGGCATGGGATTTGGAATGCTGTGTAGTTGTCTAAAACTTTGAAGAAGATCTATGGATTCTAGAACTTCCCAGACTCGCTAAAATCCGCAAATGGTCACCGGACGCTTCGAGGCTGTTCGCTTACACCCCCACCCTTAATCTAATTCCTCCAGAATGAATCGCGGACTGCCCCCAAACAGATCCAATCTAACAAATTAGACAGCCACCGAAAATAAATGGGGCCCTGGAATAGATGCCTGAATAGAAGAAGAAAAATCGGCACTCCGGTCGGATTCGGTGGAATTTGGGGCTGGGGCACCTGACGCGACGGCTTCACACGTAGCTCTCTAGGGTGGACAATAAAAATGAAATTTAGGAAAATAGGGTTAGCGGGCTTGAGAGAGTTTTTAGGGTTGAGAATTCTTTGTTCGCCAGGCGTTCCAAAGCCAGAAAAGGGTCTTATGTATTTTCTTGTAACCACCGGACAAGCAAGGTTTTTTTGAGGGATTATGAAAGTTTCATGGGCGGCAATGCTGAAAATACTGAAAACACGAGAAAAACTTCCGAACTTTGTTGAGTAAGAAATATAGAAAAAATAAGGCAAACTAGCAGAGAGAATCTAGGAAATTGCCACAGTGCAAAAAATATATTGGAAGATGGGTTTGTTGGAATTACGAAAAAGAATTGGAAACTAGCAAGCTAGCGGAGACTATTTAGTTTTGGTACTGTAAAGGGTTTTTATCAACCTGGAGTTTCGTTTTTAATTTTTTTTTTCGTTTCCAAATTTTGCGGAATTTTATTTAAAAAGTTTTTGAAATTAAGCCTAAAAACGGCGATTCGAACCTCCGCCTTGCGCAACTCCTTTTGCTTTTTGCATAAAAAACTATGCTTTGTCTCGTAAAAATCATTTTTTGGGCTGCAAAGAGCTATGCTAGCCAACTCTGAGGGAGAAAACCATCAGAAAGGGGAAATTTAACAAGAAATCTTGATTTTAATGAAAATTTTTGACGTAAAAGTGGAATAAATTTTTAAATATCATAAAATTCCGCAGCAAATTTGAAAACCGGGTTCGGAATCGACGAAATATTGCACAAGATGCACTTGCTCCCAAAAAGAAACCCCAATTTGAGTAAAAATACTTTACAGTTATGCAACCAAAAAAAATTTAGCTCCAAAATCGTCCGAAAGCTAGCAGAGAATCTTTAGGAAACAATTATCCGCGTCTATGGTTCTAATGCGAAATCGAAAATGATCAGACACATCCCCGCTAAAATTATAGAATCCCTAGAGTTCCAAAAACAGACAGATGGGGGAGTTCCTCTTCCCTGCCAACCAAATTTGCGTCCCGCGCTTCCATTTCTTCGCGCCGGCCCCTAGAGGGGGTGATAGACAAATAAAAACCAGGTTCGCAAAGCGCTTTCCGAACCAACCTGGGCCAAATTCGCGTCTGCCTAAAAATTTCGGGGCCCGGACATGATGTCATTTTGGGGTTCGAAAAGCGGATGGGGTTAATGCGTGGTTCATATGAGATTCGGGGTCGGTAGAAAAAATCTGGAGGAGCACGTATAGCAAAAAATGCACTAGCACAATAACATTTTGCTACTGGGATGTGGAAATAATGTTGGAGACGGAAATGGGGAGTTTAAAGGGACTGAAAAGCGAGTGTTACGTTTGGGCTTTTTAGAGCAGGGGGTTAAAATTAACCTAGGCATAGGCTTGGTTTGGTTTAAAGGGCTTATTTTAAAACGGCTGAAGCTTTCCAGAAATTTTTAGTTTCTATGTACAAATTCTGATCTTTGCAAAGCCAAGCCTGTCAACAACATAACCTTTAATCAGACCAAGGTCCGGAAAAACAGGAAAAGCTATTGGCCCGGGGGGCCTTCCCCCTTTTTGTGTCCCTATTTGGGGTTTCCCTTCAAAAAGGAAAAAAAACCCGAATTAAAGGAACCAAGTTCCCCCCACCCGTTTGTCCAAAGGGTTTCAAAACCCCCAAAACCCGGGGGGGGAATTTTTAAAAAAAATTTTAAAATTTTAAAAATTTTTATTCATTTTTTCGAAAAAAATTTTTTTGGAAAAGGGTTTTGAATTTTTTTAAAAAAAGGGCAATCGGAAAAGGGGTACTGTGGGGTACAGTTCAAGGGGAGTTAAAAAACCCCGAAAAAAACGTCCCGGGGCCAAAAAATGGGAACCCGGGACGAAAAACGTCATGATAACCAAACTGTACCAAAACTGTCCTTTTGAATTTTAGAGGCTCGGTCCGAAATCCACCTCCTCCTCCTCGTCCTCCTCCCCAAAGCTGCCAAAACAATTACGCGCCCTCACGTCGCCACGTCCATTCAGCTGGCCGTTCCAAGCCGGGGGATAGCAGGGGGCCGTTGAGGGCAATTTTGTCAGGGAGCCAAAGAAGAAAAAAGGGGAACATTGGAGAAAATAGAATGTGCACAATCATCCCGGCATCATGGCGCTGGGCCCCGAAAAACCTGGCAAAATATTTTTCCCTTACTGGTAGGGGGAGGGCGACCAAATAAAAACAAGGGTGGGGGATGAGAGGAGAGCATCAGCGGATGGGAAAACAATTTGGCACAAATTTAAAAAATTTTTTTTTCTTTTTGATCACAATTTTTGAAAATCCCCGGCAGCTCGAGCGTGGTGGCAACTTTTTATTAACATCAAAAATTGTACAGCGCCAGATTTGATTTTAGATGTTATCGTCCGAATTGATGTCAAGCGGTAGGGCCACGGGTGCCTGGAATATGGTATATCTTTTTTTTATGCTTTTCCATAGGCTAGACAACATTGTCGGTCATAAATTTTTGAAAAACGGAATTTCTTCAAAATTTCAAGCTTTATCGAATCAGTTCTTTCACATTGCACAGCTGCAAAATTAACTAGAAAACGATTCCGCCTGAGCCCATGGTAATCACAAAGGAGGCAAAATACATTATTGTGCTTATTAAACTCGAGCAACGGTAAGTATTATTATTATTACTTCCTTTCCGCACCGCTACAAAAGCCTGGAATCCTTACGTTTCCATCTTTTTCCAGCTCGTTTTCCTCATGCTTTTTCGACGTCATGTGCAAATAGTAGCCCGGGAATTTGCTGGAAAAGGGCAATAAAGCCACAAGAAAACTTTTTCTGATTTCAATTTTAGAATAATCTACCGCCAATTGCCGTCAAAAATGCTACACTCCGAAAAGAATCAGGATCACTCGCGGGATCGGGCTTCTAGCTTCCCTGCTAAATCCACCCATTTTTATTCTTTACACAGCAAACTATTGTGAACGGTTCCGTTTTTTGAAGAATTTAGGGCTGTGTCGTAGGGCAGAGCCTCTCTCGAGTCATCTTAACGAATAATTACATTCTAGATTATCTGGAAAAGCCTACCATATTTCATTCCATATTTCCCTGGTTGGATCCGAAGAATGCCACCGTTTCTGTTAGTCCGTCGGTGGAATCCCGGCTTCTGTGCAGCTCAATAGCTGAGACAATGTGGGCTTACCTACTAGTTCACTTATCGATACTATCCATACTTCATTACAGTTGAACGCGCAATTAAACAAGGGGATCTATAATCCCGCTAGATCAGAATACAAGGGGACCCGCTAGATCTTACTTACTAGCATAATTATAAGTCTTCTACTTCTGGCCCTCTTTAAGCGAGTCCATAAGAGGAGCAGACAGAACGCCTGAGGAACAAGCGGGGGCGGCTCCTCGGGCAGGGACGTGTCCTTTTCCTGGAAACTGGAACACTGCTGGAGGGACATTATCCAATCTGCCTTGCGTTCCAGTATAATTTCTAATTATGGAATTTACGGCTTTGAGGTTAAGACGGAGCTCACCATAAAATCTTCATCTACGACAAAGCGAAAACGACGCAGAGCGTGCCTTTGCATTCTTCTGGCTCCTGGCGCATTTTGCGGATCTGCAGATTGGAAGTGTAGTCGGAGTGTAGGTGGTCAAAACTATCTACTATAATAATTTTCTTGAGGTGTCTGTCTGTCCGTCTGTCCGTCATGTCCCGAATTCAACTCGAAGGGGAAAGGAGCTAGAGCTTAGGTCTCTTCGGATTCGGATAGAGCGTGGTCAGAAACCCTCAAACTGATAAAAAAATTATGAAAAAGTTTTAGTTTAAATTATTAAAACTAACTTCGAACGTTTTTTCCTTAGCAAAAAGCGTGGGGGACGGAGGTTGGGGTAATTTTGGACATAGTGAGCCAGGTGGCGCGGGTTTCGGCAAGGGGGAGGGAGCGCAGGGGGTAGCCCGAAGTCAAGCCGCTTGCAGCGGCGAAGCCGCTGGAAGCGGCTGGTTTTTTAATGATTTTCCTACCCTTTTGCTGATTACCGCCAAAATCCAAAGTCGCCTTTCGTGAAATCCTTGAATAATCTCAATAAAAGCAAATAGTTTTTAATTTTATACCCTTACCTCTCCATATTTAAATCATTGATAGAGTGTGAATTACTTTGCAAATGGATGAGAACTCCATGTAGTCTTTGATAGATTTTATAAATTTCCTGAATGAGTAGAAGATCATTGGAAGGTCGAAATTCGTGACTTGCATAGTTTGGACGACCTCAGAGTTGCATCATTTTTTATTTTGCCGCAGCCCTCCAAAATAGGAAGTCTAGCCAACATCACCTTCGTTCCTCCAACGGCCTAAAGATAATAATAAAACCTAGGTAAGGCAACTTACCTGTCTTCGACATATATCACCCTTGAAACGAGGTTTATCCTTTGGAAATGGGCTCCAATCAGAAAATTCCAGGTTCTTAAAAATGGCATTTGATGTTGCTATACGAACAATGTTTTGGAAAAATATTTGGCAAGCACTAGCGGTTGCGTTTTGAATTTTACTTTACTATGAACGGGAGACTGATCGGATAGGGTGCATACGGGCACAAAATGTTGGCAGGCGATTTCAAGGAAGAAATTGGTGCAGGCAATTCTATGCTAACCTGGAAATTTCATAAAAAAATAAAATAAATTTAAGCTTACCACATAATCTACAAATGGTTGTTCGCGTGTCCTTGGGCTTGTCAGGCGATTTCAAACGGGCTGCAAACCCCTTCGAAAAGTGGTCGTTGTCGAGTTGTTCCTTTCTCCGTTAATCAGCCACTAAACGCGTCAATCCACCAAAAACAAGCACTCTACCCTTCTTTTCCATTTTCAAATTGTCTTCAGCACTTGTTTTGTCAAGGATCTTAAGATCCAGATAGCTTTTCATGAAGCTAGACAAATGGTAGAATCACCCAAGTTGAGCATATCATCTGCAAGTTACATTTTATAGATACCGAAAAACTTCAAGATCGATCGATATAACCAAAAATAATCGGCCTCGAGCGTTATAAATATCGAAAGCTAATGGTTTTGCAGGGCCTTAGGCGAGATCTTATCTTGACAACGCAGGGATGGAGCGGAAATGTTAGGGGCGGGCGGGGAAGATCGTTGGTCGTGAATCATCTATTTTCAAGTATTTTTTTTGTCAAACATGAACTTATCAAAATAATAGCGATACAACCTTTTTGCCTCTGTTAGCGACAGTTGCGAAGGAAAACCAAACTTCGGCTTTGTCGGTCATGTAACTGGACGAAAGGGGGAGTGACATATGAGCTGTAAAGCCATGCATATATGCGCCAAAAATATACAAAAGTTAAAATGCATTAAAAGGTTGAACAGGATTTTGGTTATTGGCTTTTCAGTTTACATTTTCGACGCTTCGGAGGGCATTTGCTGCTTCAAAATCCTGATGTACTGCAAATACTCGTGATACTTCTCTCTCTCTCTCTCTCTCTCTCTCTCTCTCTCTCTTTCTATCTCACTCTCGCCTCTCTCTTTCTCTTTCTCTCTCTCCGAGTCATCGCTTGTTAGAATATTTGGGAGTGCATCTCCCGTGTTTTTCAGTAGTCTGTTTCCTGTTCTCAAAATTGTGTCGACTTGCACGCGTAAAATTGTATTTAAGAAAGCGTAAATAAAAAATGTACTGTAATACCAATCGAAAATTTCTTTATTTTTTAATATCAGGTCCTGCCGTGCGAATATCATCGTGTATTCCTATGATCTGAATGCGCAGAATATTGGGGTTCAATTTTGCTTTTACGTTTACGATGACATCGTCGATGTCAGTCACGTCACAGATGTCGGTTTTGATTTTCACGTTTGTTGAAAATAGATTATCTCGTATTGCTGCGCACTACTAAGAATATACATTTTTGTAAAACGAGCCCCGCTGTTTCTCTCACCGTTTCAAGGGCTATCGAATTGTGATGTATTAGGTTGTACCATAAGTAACTGCAGTTCTTTGATCGTAAAATTTTCATGTAAGCCACCATTCATTCTTTCCAAGTTTTCAAGATTATGAAGGGTCATGTGTTGCCTGCCTGCGGTTATAACGGTAACCCGGGACTCCCACAACTTTTCGAATTATCCGAAGAAGACTGCGCGCAACCCGACTTTTGAGTTATTTCGTTTGCGTGACGGATAGCGTGGGTGATCGTAACCCTAGCGCTTTGAATAAACGGCAGTAGATAGAGAAATTTATGCGCTATAAAGCGTATTGAACAGAATTTTGGTACCTAGTGGCATGACTTTTTTCCAGGTCTTTTTTGAAAGATGTCAAATTGGGTTTTTGGGCCCCGAATCGTCAAATTCCTTTGTTGACGGTTTTCTCCGAGTTTTGTAGATAACTTTTTGAGCAAGGTTTAAAAAAATGGAGCTTAGTTATAGCTGCTTCAAGCTTATAGGTTATTTAAAAACGAATGTACCATATCGGTCTCGCAATGAAAGATAACCCGGAATTTCGGGTACATTTTCTATGAATTTTTGTTTCCCAGAATGTTTGGGTTCCGAGCATCGGAAATTTTAGTACAGTATTCACTGCCAATGCCCAATTATAATAAATTATAGAAAACATTTGATTGGCAAGGATTAAAGAGTAGCGACCGCAACTGTATGTCGCCAGCACATCTGAGGGTTGGTCAGTTGTTGATCCACTAATTGGCAAGAATTGTCGAAATAAAGGAGGGAGCGATGCAAGCTGGTATTAGAATAATGTTTGTCATTGAGTGTTGCTTAAATGCAATGGGTCAGCTTTAATTTGATTCGCCTCAAAAAATTGATGAGATCCTGTTAGCCAAGCGCATCGGGAATTCAGATTTTTTTCCAAACTATGGTGAATATCGGCTGATTAGAAATCCGTGGGGCCAATTGAGCACCACAGCTAAGAAGCTATTAAACTGGCATTATATATTGCAAAATACGGTTGGGGGATTTCGGTGCTAAGAATTTTTACATGGCTCGAAAGGAAGAGAGGTCCGGGATGTCGCTCCCTCGGGTCGAAGGGCGCCTCGGGGAAAAACATTTATAAAAAATGTTTTAGAGGCAGGAATTTTTCGAAACTTTTGGGGTAGATAGTTTCCTTCTAGGCTAAACAGGGGGGCTAAAAACGGAACAACCGGCTGGTGGCATTAATCTGAAAAAGGCGGCCGAAGGTCGTCTGCAGTTACTTATGGTACAACCTAATAAAATCACCCCGGCCCAACCTTTCTGCGGGCCACTGGATGGGGCCGATCTATTTTGGGGCACCCTATAATGCCGCTTTTGAAATCCAATTACGTAGAAATATTAAAACTTTAAATAATCGAGAGTAACACTCATCAAAGAAATCTTTATTTACCCACTTCTCACTTCAGTTTGTCTTCGTACACGTAGGGCAGATATTCACCTCATAGTCAATCATTTTCTGAACGTTTAATTTGAGGTGTGGAAACCGTTTCTTGAGCTTCTCGGGCTTCATGGTAACCATGCAGCACGAGAGCACGAGCATAACACCGAAATTCTAAGCAAAAAAATGGACTTTGGAAGTGTCGACATTACGAAAATTGGATATTATGTAGTTTCGACACACCAGGGTGTCCCAAAAAGCGCGTTTCGTTTTCTGAGATGTAATCTAATTCCTGCGATATTTAAGGCTTTTTAGAAACCTGTAATTTTTTAGCAGGAATTTTGCAATTAGCATGCAGATTTTGCATAAATCAGCAGTTTCACGGTTTTGGACATAAAAACAGCGAATAAAAATACATAATAAAGAAGATGTTGCCAACGTTTAGATTTGGACCACCTCCAATTTGGTGTTTTTCCTGATCGGCCCGGCCATAAAATGACATAATTTTCACAATTTTGGGTGACTCCACGGATTTTTGAGCCAAGCGGATGCATTTTCGTAATTATAGTATTACTTCGTTATTCTAGAGAGCTACTTCTTCAATATACTTCTATTTTTCTCTATTCTTGTTTTGACATATATAAACGTTTCAGTAATTTTCGATTTTTGGTCTTGGCGCTATATTATTCGAATGAACAAATGTTGTTATAAAATACTTACTTTTACAAATTTTTTTTTCGTTGTTGGCGAAGACGTGTTTTTGGGTGTCGGGCAGACGCCTGAAATTTTAAGGTTTTTACAAGATTTAAATAGAGGAAATAAAACCATTGTTGCTTTCTTTTACAAATAGCCTACAGCTCAGCCATACTTTTACGCATTCCAAAACCCCAAAAAATGTCGAAATAGAGAAAATTCGATTTTTAAATAATTGCCGGGCCATTTTTCCGAAAGGCTGTAAATTTGCTCACGCTCGCTCACCTTTAAAATTTCCTTTTTTTCTCAGCCCCAACTGTGTGCGTCAAACTTGTATGTTGTTTCATGGAAAGTGGCGATATCTAAACCGTGTTTTACGGGGTTACGATATCCGCTGCTTTCCATTTTGTTTTATTTTTCTTTATAATGACGGCCGCCCCGAACTTGAGCCCTTAAATTGTTTGATTAAGAACGCATTTCCGATACCTTTAAATTTCCATTTTATTAACGTTTTGCCGATGATATTCTGACTGAAAAACCTCTGGAAATTCATTATGGGTCCGTTTTTGATGACAATAGCATGTTTAAGCATTCAAATCACATATTTAGAGACCTAAAACAACGAATAAAAACTTTCTGATTCCTTAATTTGGTACGCTTACGTTTTTATAATCTTTTTCTTTTCGCCCTCAGCGGTGTGTCAAACCTGGGTTGTCCACTACGTTGATCTGACACCTTAATCATGCAATAAAGTTGTCATAAAGTCCTTACTTTATCTACTTTTTTTTCCATTACTTGGTTAAAAATCTTTCTCCGGTAATTGGTCAGATTCGCTCTCACGGGGATTAGAATATTCTAAATTTTCATACTTAATTTATTTAATTATTTATGAAAAGGCCTATTTCCGCCGGATTTTCAGTGGACTAGTAACTTTACTTACAGCTTCTAAAACCTTGAACTTGATGAAAGTAATACAAATCCTACCTTGATCCCGCTGTTGAAAAGTAATTTTTCGTTCACCTTTACCTTCTTAGAAATTTCCTATAGAGAAATTCAATTGTCGTTGTTTAGAACCAACCTCTCAATTCACATGATGTCGCAATGCAGTGACTTTTTCTATAATACTTTTTAAAGCTAGATGTTTCGTGACTTTTACCCCGTAGTTTTTCATCGTATCTGGTATAGATTCTTTCTTCTTATTCGTTTCAACTTGTAATAGAGTTCGACGCATCGCCTTAGTCGCTCAAGCATTGGCTTTTTTCCCTGAAATCTGCAAATTTTAATTTTTTTAATTTAAACCATTTCGCACCTAGTGGCCAAGGGATCTTATGAAATTCGTGCTTGTGGTACAGTTTATGCGCCTCAGCTGCCAACAACCATCATATCTTTGCTCCCCCGTTGTGCTACGTGGCGGTAAAGTATACCAAAATACCAGCCAAAGCAAGACAAAGATTTTGGTATATCTTACACCCCTAAAGACAAACCGGGCGCAAAGATACCAAATTTTGGAACGAGTTGGGGCAGGCAGTTGACTATACTACTCAGTGATATAAAAATTTTCAATTAACAATTTTCAAAATGCTCAAAAATATGCTGTCGCAACTTAGAGCTTCTACTTACCACGGAAACGCATTTTCTCAACAACCATTACGGTCTTGCCGTGTAGAATGTGATGAAATTTTTCTGTTTAAACTCCTGTAAGGGGTATTTTTCAACTTTAAAGTTTGATTTTTGCCTACGCAGCTTTTTTTAGTTCAGACGGCAGCGTATTTGTACGTAGTATCATGGCGAAATCCGTGATTTGCATAGTTTCCCTATAATATTACGTTCGGAACATTACTTATACTGACCCTCCATAAAACCATTTTTCTTCTTTCTAGAACAGTTGAATTCGTTGTAAGTTCAGGCAAATTTCGGTGCAGCTATTCAGGGGTCGGCAAATTGAGGAACTGAAATGTGGAGAACATATTAACAAAATTCCTACAATTTATCCTTTCAATTTCACATTGCTGCAGGCAACAGCTTTGGCCGCGCCATTTTCGTTGTCTAAAATTGTGTGCAAATAAAACTATATAAATAATATCAAATTCTAAAACATCAAATTTGGACATTGGCTGTACCGTTGGTTTGCTGTTAGTAGAAACTGCACAGCGCAAAGCTTTTCTTGTGAAAAACTGGGCCCTGGAATTATGATGTTTTTGTTAGATGGTTAAAACGACGTTTGATCTCCAGAGCTAAGGCTCTTGAGCGTGGTATTAAGACAATAACAGTTTTTTAATCTATTTTCATGAAAATATAATACTAACCAGTCATCTCCAGGATGACGTATTTTAACGGCTCACGTTCGGTCCAGACAAAAGAACTCAGAATCCCATGGAATCATAAAATTTTTCCATTTCCAGGGTTTTTTAGTGTTGCCAATTGTTGAAGTCGTGAATTTCGCTTAAAATTTCTGAACAATATTTACAATATTTAAGCGCTTCTGCTCACCGGCCAGCTGTATCAAAGGGCACAAGGCGTTCCATATTCTTTCCTAGCATTGAAAATTCAATTAATCCATAGCAGCATTCTTTAAGGACATTTTTAAATTACGTTTACGTAGCTTTACATGAAGCTATATAAATGGTAGAAGAACCCGAGTTGAGAAGCAGATCTGAAATGTCAATTTTGGAAAATGAAAGAGCAAAAGATGATACATCAAAAAAACATCAAAATTAATGATATTTAACGGTCCTAGAATTATAGACACTAACTATAGGGCAAAAGAAAAACCAAACGCTTTTTTGCTTTCAGTCCAATCGATGCCATCTTGATAAAGGACCGCGAGGAAATCTCGGGACGCGAGAGGGAGGATGTTGCACTTGATCTTGGCATTTACCGGGGAAATGGGGTTCGACAAGAATGCAATTCAATAGGAACCAGGAACAAGTGCCAAAATCAACTAATTCTACCTATCGGGTCTCGACAGCTACGCGTGGCGCTAGAAAACGCCTGGAAATTAAATTTTGATCTCGGAAGAGTGACTTTAAGACGAAGCAATTGATGCCTTTGAAAGTAAGTAATTTTCTTAGTGAAATGCGTAGCTGTCGAGGCCACGCTGGGAGAAGGGTTGGTTTTTCGATATCGATCTTGTTCGGCTATTTTTCAACACATCGAACTCCGCCACGTTTCGCGTCGACCCTGAACCAAGCGAAAGCTTTATTTCGAATTTAGGTTAAAAAATATCGGTCGCTCTCTTTTGTTCGTTCTCTCTCTCTCTCTCTCTCTCTCTCTCTCTCTCTCTCTCTCTCGCTCTTTTCTAGCATCCGCTTATTTTCTGCCGTATACAGTATACATACAGTTCTATAATTTTTCTGATTTCAAGTTTCCAGACTTTTCGAGCTTTTCCTACCCTCAGGCCATTGTTTTCCCCGGGGAAAATCCTCTCAAAGCCAAGGCCCTGTCCTGACTCGGGCCAGCCGGCGCGGCAAATCGAGCACATTACAGCGCGCCAGCCAAATCCCTGGGGCGCCCGAGGGGGTGGAGGGTGAAGCCGCGTTACACTAGCCCAGAGACGGTAGAGCAGAGTCCGACTCCTCTCTCCTCCCTCTCTCTCCCCTTCTCTCTGCCTTTCGATCCGTTTTGGTGGACCAAAGTTTCTTCCAGTCCGTCTTTTGTCTTTTTGTACCACCTGCCCAACACCCACACGGGAAATCCCCTGCTCCCCCGGTTGCCACTCCCCTCGCCCTGGAGGCCCAACTTTCGGATCACATTTTTATTGGGTGCATCGAGCCGTGGAGGTTGTTGCTTTTTTATTTTTTTTATTTATTGGCTATTTTTAGAAAATCATATAATGGTGATGGATAATTCGTGGGCTATATAACGGGATGTGCGGCTGGATATACTTTTCATTACTGCTCTTACGTTCCTACTCTCTTACGTCTTTTAGAAGATTTTATTAATTCATAGCTCACCTTAATGTTATAATGCTTTAGAATCCAATTTGCTTCAGTTAAGCCAATTTAGCGTCTCGCTCTTCTTTCTCGCTCTCTCTCTCTCTCTCTCTCTCTCTCTCTCTCTCTTCTTCTCTCTCTATCTTTCTCTCCCTCTATTTATCTCTCTCCTCTCGTGCTCTCTTTCTTTCTTTCTTTAGCTATCTCGTTTTGAATAGGCAAGCTCATCTTCAATTTTTAGGTATAAAATCGGCAGCCATGGTGTTCAAACACTACCGCGAGGAGGACGAGGAGTAGTAAGTTTTTCGGATATCTCCCACTCTCTTTCTCTCTCTCTATCGCCCTCTCTCTCTATGCATGTATGCATAAACTCTCAAGCCCCTTCCATTCCGACGTCCAAACTCCTTTTCAGCGAGGACGAGGAGGAGTACGAGGACGAGGAGTATGAGGAGGAAGAGGAGGAAGACCGAGGCCGAGGTCGCCGCCGCTGAAGCTGAGCCCGAGGCTGAGGAGGCCGAGGAGGCCCCAGTTGAGGAGCAGAGGTCAGAAATTCTCGGCCATACTTTTGATTTGCATAATCTAGGTCTCGCCCTGCCCCACCACCCCAGCGCACCCCGTCTCCCGTCGAGATGACTGAGGCCGAGCAGGCTATGCTTGCCGCCAAGAAGCGTCATGAGGAGGAGGAGAAGCTGAAGATGCTCGACTACGAGGAGCGCAGGAAGGTCGAGAAGGCCCAGATGGAGACCGAGCTCCGTGAGCTCAAGGAGAAGCAGGAGGTCCGCCGGTGAGTCATCTACTGAATCACCGTCCTAGCCTTGGGGAAGTTCGAAAGCTAAATCTGAATTTCAGCCGTGAGCGCCAACAGGAGGAGCAGGAGTTCGAGGAGCGCCGCCGCCACGCCGAGGAGCGCCGTCGTCAGGAGGAGGACGAGAGGAAGGCAAAGGTAAGGGCGAAGCGAGCTTAGACTTAGGATGAGGCTGAAACTTAGGATTATCCTATTGCGCCCCATTTTTTTGCATCAAATCCCATAATTCCGAACGACACCCATAAACCGCAGATGTTCGGGGGTTTGTGTAGCCGGACGGAATGCTGTCATCCAAAAATAATGAGCACACATATCTTTCCAGTCCGAGGCCGAGAAGCGCGCCAAGATCGAGGAGAAGCAGCGCCGCTCGCAGATGATGGCCGGCGCGTTCAGCGCCGCCGCCGCACCGCTGGAGCCGGCCGCAACTTCACCATCGACTCCAAGGTGGGTGGCGGCTGATCGTCTACTTTTTATTTGCCTAAACCTTAAACTTAATAATCTGGAATTGCAAAACTAACTTAATCTGCTCCTTCCAGGGCGACCAGGCCAACCAGTTCGGCAACCTGACCGGCGCCAAGCCGAACAAGCAGGCCGTCAGCGCCGAGCAGGCCATCGCCGCCAAGAAAGCCTTCTTGGACGCGGCTTGCCGTCAGATCGACATCTCCGGACTCCTACCCAACGACTTGAAGGAGAAGATCAAGCAGCTGCACGCTCGCATCTGCCGTTTGGAGGCCGAGAAGTGGGTTTTTTGGCAGTAACCCTCCGACTCCAAGAAACCCAACCGAAGCCTCAAGCCAAAATTCAGGTACGACTTGGAAAAGCGTCACGAACGTCAGGAGTACGACCTGAAGGAGTTGAGCCAGAGGCAGGTGCAGGTTGCCCGCCAAAAGGCTATCGCTCGCGGACTTGACCCGGAGGAGGCTGCTTCCTCGGTTCACCCGCCCAAGCTCCAGGTTGCCTCCAAGTTCGATCGTCAGGTGATTTTTTATGCACTGCTTGAACTTGAGCTTTGGACATTAGTACTTCAGTTTTACGCGTATAAATCTTCTATCAAATGCTTATGCTTGAAAGTCACTCGTTAGAAATAATTCAAAATCCTAGCAGCAGGTTTTGAACTGCTTGAACTCGAGTTACAGAACTTAATTGTCTTTGAACTCCCTGTAAATGAACGCCAGCTGTTTTCAGAAATCGCATGACAATTGCCTTTGAACTATTTGAGCTTGCGTTTCATAAAGCGATCAAAGTGAGAGGTTCATTCCTGAACTCCTTGCAAATGCGCAAAGCTTTCATAAGAAACGATCGTGGCAACCGTCCTTAAACCGCATGAACTTTAGCACTAGTGGTTGACCATATTTAAATCGTTTTCAGATCGACCGACGCAACTACGGCGACAAGCGCGGCCTCTTCGAGAACCCGAACATCCCCAAGCCGAAGTCGATCGTCCGTGGAACCGCCCGCCCGCCGCCGGAGTGGGGACGCAAGAACAACGAGGAACTCGAACAGATCCGCAAGGTATGCAAAACTTGAATATTTCATTTTATCATTTTTTTAGAACCTTGAGCCGCCAAAGTACGTCGAGCAGGCCCCCGTTGAGGATGCGCGCCCGCCAGTCAACCCGAGCCCGCTTGTCATCCCTACTGAGGACTTCGACGTAAGTTTTTGGAGAGAGCGAGAGAGAGAGAGAGAGAGAGAGAGAGAGAGAAGAGAGAGGGAGAAGAGAGGGAGGAAAAGCGCGTATTTTACCTATCTATATCCAATTTTTCAGGAATCCGTCCCTCAATACGGACAAGATGACGGTGAGGAGCCGGCCGATGGTGAGGCCCCCGAGATCCTGGCCGAATGAGCTGCCAATTACTGTTCTAATAAACTTTGACTATTTTTCCTTCTTCCAACGTGCATATCATGGGCCTACAGGCCGCTCGATAAAGAATATTTTATCGCTTCGCCTGAGGACTCAGTTGCATAATAAAGATGTTGTTGCACAACACCATAAAAAATGCCATTGAAGTAAGTGTGGAGAATCCTAGGCGCCCCGTCTTCGACCAATGCTTAGACTTAGGGTTAGGATTAGACTAGGGCTTAGGCTTCGGCTTAGGCTTTGGCTTAGGTTTGGCTTAGGCTTAGGCTTAGGCTTATGCTTCTGACATACTGTATACCAATGTCATTAAAGTAAGTGTTCGAGACCCCTAAACACTTTTACATCGGACAATGTTTAGGCTATAGGCGTAGGCCTTTGCTTGCTGAAGCTTATGCTTTGGCTTAGGCCTACGCTTAGGCTTAAGCTTAGAATTAGGCTTCAGATGCCCATGCCCAGATGCCCATGGCTTAGTTAGGCTAGGTTAGCTTAGGCTTCAATTTACGCGAAATACAAATGACATCAACATAACGTATACCAAGTTACGATAAAAACTTTATTTTGCACAATAATCCGATGTTGGTGAAGCAGGAAAAGATAGTATTTTCGGGAAAAACATCTTGTGTTCAGGAGTTGAAAGAATTCTGGAAAAGCTCAAGGGAACAGAGGACAAGCCTAGAGAAGCAGAGAGACTAAAAAAACTACAGCAGCGCATGTACCGGGCAGTCGATGGGGAAATTCGTGGAGGGGAGGGGTGGTAGGATGCAGAAATGTTGGAAAATGAGTTGGGGGGTTGTTGGTGCTCTATTCTTCTTCCTCTTCCTCCTCTTCTTCGGCCTAAATCGAATATTTTACAAGTTCGGGCTAAAGCTCAATTTTTATGATCTGCATTTCGTAAACTTCGCTTTTTTATTAGCCTAAATTGTAACAAATTGAAAAATTCAATCAGGCTACACACTACAAACTATAAAAATCGAGAATATATCGTCATTGTGACGCTTTTTTCATTGAATTATCTCCGATTTAATTCTAATTGATTGCCAATACTGAAAACAAAATACACGCTACAAACTGTGTAAAATATATATTTGGTGGTGCAATAAAAAGCTTCCAAATTTTTTATTGATTCTTATCTGCTGTTAGTGGTGATTTTGAAGCTAGAAAAGTGTCGGAAACCGCTTGAATCTTTAGGAAGCTCACCATCATGTTAACGGATGAAAGCTTTTAATTAGAAAGTGTGCTGCGAAAAAACGTGCCAGATCCGTGAAATTAGTTGTAAGCCAATTTGTGAATTTGGTAAGCTCACGCTTACCTTGAAAACCCGGGATTGAATAAAAACAGTGTTGTTACGAAAACCCGGAGATCGAAAAACCGTAAGTCTCAAAATCGCCTTGAAGCTAAGCGTTAGGAACCTCCGGCTCGGCTGCAGGTTCGGGCTCGGCCTCGGGCTCGGGCTCGGGCTCGGCCTCGGGTTCTGGCTCGGGCTCGGGCTCCGCAGCGGGCTCAGGTGCGGCGGCCGGGGTCGGGTCGACCTACAGGACAGTGAAAGGCGACAGATTAAAGAACAGCATAGAAATCCAAACATTTTGAGGTTAGCTTACGTCCTGAGGTGCACTCTCGTTTTCTAGGGCTCCTTGGCTGGGGACTCCGAGCATGTTGGCGGCTCCTCCGGCTGAGGGGAAATCGTAGACGGGCTTCACCGGCTCCATGGGGATGGAATCCTGAAAACGGGAAAAATTAAATTAAGTTTTTCTAATTAAATGACCCGACCGTGGAAATAGGAGTAAAAAAAAGTTAAATTTTCTAGAGCTCGACAAATTTTCAATCAAAGCGGAAATGGGAATGTGACTTTTTTAAACATGTTCCAAGGTAGAATTCATACATAACGTTTACGCCCCCTCCCCCCCCCCCTCCCCCGACAATAGATTTTCTAATGAGCGCTGAAAATTCAAGGAAGGGACTGGAATTCCCAATTCTTGAAAATGCTGTTGCTCCTCGGCTTTTCTAAAGATAATGTCTAGTTTCCAAGACAGAATATTCTCGAAAACACAAAAAAACTTGCATCAAAGTCCTCGGTCGGCATCTGGAGTGGGATGGCTGCAACCGGGGGCTTCGCGGCATCACCCTCAGCCTTGACCTGCTCGATGTACTTCGGGGGCTCGACAATCTGTGAAAAATCTGAGTAAAATTTGCCAATGGTGTTCTCCACCTTCCTGAGCTGCTCCAACTCCTCGTTATCCTTGCGGCCCCACTCGGGCGGGGGTCGGGCGGTGCCTCGGGCGATGGACCGGGCCTTGGGGAGGATGGGGCTCTCGAAGATGTCGCGCTTGTCGCCGTATGTTCGTCGGTCGGTCTGAATTCGTTCGAATTGGCCAAGAACCTCTGCTAGAACCCAGCCGCTTCCTCAAGAGTCTCTGCTAGCCTGCCCTCTCCTTATCCTTAAAATCTCTGCCAGCTTACCTGTCGGTCAAACTTGGAGGCGACGCGCTTCTTCGGGGGGTGCTTCGAGTTGGCGGCCTCCTCGGGGTCGAGCCCGTTCTTCAGGGCGCGCTGGCGGGCTCCCTGAAAATCAAAATTTGTAGCCTGTAGTTTAGTGTATTATAGTCTAGGTCCAAAAATGCCAACAACTACAAAGTACAAACCTGTCGCTCGCGCTCGTGCAACTCCTTGAGATCATATTCCTGGCGCTCGTTGCGCTTCTCGAGGTCGTACCTGCATTTTATTTTTTGACGTTTAAAGTCATTTCTTTTCAGATTAAAGTCAGAACAAAATTAGATGAAGCTCCCAAAGCTGCTGCTCACTTCTCGGCCTCCAGCCGGCAAATCCTGGCGTGAACCTGTTTGATCTTCTCCTTCAGGTCGTTGGGCAAAAGTCCAGAGACGTCGATTTGTTTGCAAACGGCTTCAAGGAACGCCTGAAATGACAAGTTTATAGAGCCCTAAAAGCAAGGTTTGGTCAAAGCTGAAGCCTAAGCTCAAGCCAATCCAACGCCTAAGCCCAAGCCAAGCGAAAGCCTAAGCCCAACCCAAGCCTAAGCCTAACAAGGAGTGCCCTTTTAGTGTCATCGGCAAAACCTTTCACGACATAGCTCATTCGATAGAGAATTGAATTCTGAACAAGCTCCCGTTGTTCGTTTTTGCGGAATGGCTGTCTCCGATTTTATAAAATTAAAAAACTAAAAACAGCATTTTTGGACCTCGATGCTCGCGCCACCCCCAAGAGGGCCGCCGGGGGAACAGCCTCTCTGACCACTCCACACCACCAGTAAGCGTGGCGCAGTGGCTAACACCACGGCCTACCAAACTTTTTTGCGATTCAGGCAAAAGTTCGAAACTCACATCAACAATTCTTTTTGCTTTTTGAATTTTGATTGCGCTGGGTTCATAGGTCAAAGTCAGTTTTATTTGAAGCAGAGACAATCGAACAGTCCTTTGTGAAAAAGCCTATGCTTTTGAAAACCATGCGCTAAATAAGAATCTAGTTGGTGCAAGCCGGCTTTTCTCAAAATGCACATGAAACGGCCACAGGGGGTTTCAAGCGTAACCTTATTCAAAAAGCAAAAAGAATTGTTGATGTGAGTTTCGAACTTTTGACTGAATCGCAAAAGTTTGGTAGGCCGTGGTGTTAGCCACTGCGCCACGCTTAATGGTGGTGTGGAGTGGTCAGAGCGGCTCTTCCCCGGCGGCCATTTGGGGGTGGCGCGAGCATCGAGGTCCAAAAATGCTGTTTTTAGTTTTTTAATTTTATAAAATCGGAGACAGCCATTCCGCAAAAACGAACAACGGGAGCTTGTTCAGAATTCAATTCTCTATCGAATGAGCTAGGTCGTGAAAGGTTTTGCCGATGACACTAAAAGGGCACTCCTTGTAAGCCCAAGCCTAGGCCTAACCGTAAGCTTAAGCTACGTTGAGCCTGACCCTCACCCTCTTAGCGGCCTCCCTCTGCTCGGCCGACACCTCGTTGGCCTTCTGCTTGTTGCCGGCCAGGTTTCCGAACTGCTCGGCCTGCTCGCCCTAAAAAAGCACCTTTTTCAGGGTACACCAACTTACGCTCGAGCTGATGGTGAAGTTCTTGCCACCGGGGGCAGCCGCTGCGGCAGCCGCATTGAAAGAGCCGGCCATCATCTGCTGACGGCGCTGCTTCTCCTCGTAGCGGGCGCGCTTTTGGGCTTCGATCTGAAGGAGGTCAGAACTGGATTGCGTCCGGAATACCGACATTCAAAATGCCAAGACTCCAACGCCGGCAGGCTAAAATTTCGATAGCGAAAAAAATTTCGAAATTACTATTTTCGATATTTTAATTGTCGATATCTTAATTTTTTCTCTCCGAGTTTGCAATGTCGTCTGACCTTCTGCTTGCGCTCCTCCTCCTCTTGGCGCTTCTTCTGCTCGGCGGTGCGGCGGCGCTCCTCGTACTCAGCCTCCTCCTTTTGGCGCTCACGACTAAATTCCGGGATGAATCTTGGGCAAGTTAATCAAAAACTTACCGACGAATTTCCTGCTTTTCCTTCAGCTCGCGGAGCTCGGTCTCGTACTGCGCCTTCTCGACTTTCCTGCGCTCCTCGTAGTCAGCATCTGAAATTTGCAAAACCTTGAGCTTCCTCCTCCTCTGGCGTTTTTGGCGCGCCATGGCCCTCCGGCCTCAGTCATCTCCGTCGGCTCAGGAGTTCGAGTACGCGGGGCGTGCGAAGCCCTAATAATCACAAGGTAGGGAGCGGTAAAGCCAGCTTACTTCGGTGCTGGAGCCGCTTCCGCTTCACCTCCAGCTTCCTCTGTTTCTTCGGTTTCTTCAGCTTCCTCGGCCTCTGGTTCCTCGGCGGCCCTATACTTGCGGTATGCAAAATAAGGTTCTATACTAACTCCTCAGCCGGAGCAGTTCCTCGGCGGGAGCATCGGCGGCTTGGACCTCCTCCTCGTCCTCCTCTTCTTCTTCTTCCTCCTCCTCGTCGTCGCTAAAATAAGAATTACTCTTGCGACAGTGCCAGACAGATTCAAAACTGTAGCCACTGACAGGGCTCGTCCTCCTCGGTGTACTCGAACTCCTCCTTTTTCACCATTTTACCTGAAATTTGGGATTAGGGTGTTTGTAGCTTTTTTGGGTGATTTATAAAAAAAATTTTTACTGAGTCGATGTAATGGCAGTTGTAGAAAGCACTTTTTGTAAGAGAGAAAAGAAAATGCCAAAGAGAGCGAGCTAGAGAGAGTGAGAGAGAGAGTGCGAGAGAGTGAGAGGGAGTGAGTGTGAGAGAGCGAGAGAGAGAGAGAGAGAGAGAGAGAGAGAGAGAAGAAAGAGAGTGAGCATACTAGAGAGGAAAATATAGAGATAGAGAGAACAAGAGAGCGATTTTCTCGACATGGTTGCTCAAAAGGTAGCATCCGGGTCGGATAAAAATTTTATAATTTGAAGATACTAACAATTTTGACTTTTATGTTAAATTCGAAAAAGGACATTTAAGTAAAAAACCATTCTCCACTAACCGCCCCGAGCAGAAATCTAGGAAAGAGCCCCATGAGCTACCGTAACCCGCAAGCCGGAGAGAAAGCTCGGACCTTCCAACCAGGAAGCATTAATGAATATCAGCTGATCGCCGCAGCCCCCAGTCAATTAATGAGGATCTTGCGGTTTCCATGGGCCCCCGAGGCCCGATCGGTGGTGATGGGGAACCGAACCGAGCATGCGGCAATAGAGGGACCCCATTTTTTGAGGCCCGGGTCGAAAAGGGAAGAGGGCTGTAACCAAAAGCCTCAGCTCGCGGTTCAGCCACACAGCCACACAGACCCCTCAACTCCCCCTCCTCCGCAAAAGCCCGGCAACCCCGGGCTTGTCCGTCAGCGAGTCGGGATCCTTTTTTGCGTTTACTGCTTATTACTCTGTATGCCTGGGGTGGAGGGGAGGGAGGGGATATCCGAGAGGGTCGGTGGAAGGGTTGAGCATGAGCCGGCGGGGAGGATGGGACAATGGGTCGTTGAAAAGGGCTTAAAGGAATCGATTATTGGGGTGGGAAGATGGCTAAAAATAGATCATTAAAGGGACGGTAAATCATGCATATGTGTTTGTTGGCTATGGAATCGGTCGCGAGAGCGACATAAAATGCGCAGATTTTCCCTCTGCTGCGCAAAACAGCCCGCGATGTTATACGTGTCTTCCGGTCCCTATGGAATCCACCGCTAAAAACTATGCCTTGCCCGGCCCTTTAAAATGATTGAGAAGCCACGATTATCGCCTTGTATTCAGCGGATTGGGATTGGCAAGGCGCTTGACACCTCCTTCAAAGCGGCGGATGCGTAGCGTGCCGCGGCCTCAGAAAAAAATCCAGAAGAATCCATAGCCATCGGTGTCCCTTTAGTTGTCTTTAGCTGTACTCTAGTTTGTCCTTAATGAATTAGCTGATTCCTTTTCATGTAATGCCGCCGAGGCCTACTCTAACAGAGCCTACGCCAAAATACGCCCCCGAAAACCGACCGAACATCTCTGTCTGGAACGACGACAAAGCAGACGACCCCCTTTTTGAGCTGTCACCACCGCTATGAACTGGCGTCAGCTGTACTTGATTGGGAGCGAAAAGCCGAGAGCGGCCCGGAATGGTCGCCGCCAATCAGCCCGGTATCCTGAAGTACGTGGGAAAAACGATGATCGATTAGAGGGAAGGGGATTTGCGGCGAATAACGACTGATGGTTTTGCAGGTATGGGAGCAAAGATTGCGAGTTACCTTACGGGATTAAAGTCGTAACAATTTACAATGATTGCGGGCAGCAAGAAACGTTTCTTGTTTAAAAGGGGACAACAGTCGTCGTGATTGATTGCCTAATTTTATAATAAAGAAGGAAGAAAGAATCCAGGATAGAATGAATACTGTAAAGAATTTATGAATAACAAAACTCACGTTTAAGACTATCTTAATAACCAGTCATCGTTTTCCAGAAAAAACCATCATTTTAAAGGAGCCCAAAAGATCGAGATCGCCTTCCTGATCGAGGCTAGGTCTCGACAGGTATCTAGCACGCTCAAATAAAGCGCAAAGTCCAGGAGAAATGCGCTTGAAAGCTACTCTTGGAATAAGGCATATCTGTTGGTACCTTGGGTCACGAATGCATCGTTTCAGGTTCTCCCCAGCCTCCTTAAACCTTAAAACTACAAAAAATAAACGTCGAATTAAGCCGGCGCATTGACAGCAAGCCAAGCCCTCATCTACCACGCGACGACCCGGAGACCGTGTCACCAACCCAAAACCCCGACCCATAAATCGAATGAAAACAGCCCCGCCCGGTATCCCAGTCAGAGCCTATCATTGGAGGAAGTCATTAATCTCGACAATTTGTCGCGTCAAAGGGCCCTCTCTGCTTTTGCCCAGGGCCCAGGCATTTTTCTCGCCTCGCAGGAGGAGGAGGTTCGCATTGTAAAGCCCCGGGGGGTTGGTGCGTCTTTTTGCGTTGCCATCCATTTTTTCGACGCCTCATGTAGGCAGAGAGAGAGAGAGAGAGAGAGAGAGAGAGAGAGTGAGTGAGAGCGGGAGCAAGTAGAAGCTCACGCCGAAGCTAGAGTCGAGTTGACGGAGGTTGTTGATCGGCTAAAGGGAGCGTGCCAGCAATCGAAGCTTGTGCATACCCTTGAAAATACTATAGTTTTTAAAATAACCATTTTCTCTAGTGATTTTCGAGCTCATACTTTTCTTAACAGCAGGGCACGACGCTTCTATGTGGTTTTTCGGAATTTTTGTATCAAGAAATTGAAATATTTTGTTTTTCACGGCCAGTTCTACACCAATGACATGAAGACGTGCACAAAAACGCCGTTATTTCTGTTTTTTTTAAACGATCTGATTTTGACGGTATTCTCTTCCCATTCCTTTGGCCGAATTAGCTCATGCTCGTGCTACTGAAAACAACAATTTTCTTCCATTTTCAAACCTTTTATTCGACCATCGAATCCCAAAACAAACACAATCATTGCGAGTAAGTGGGCCAATTACAAAAATCCATTTTGCACATGGCGCTGGGATCCAACCGGGGATATGGGGGAAGGAGAAGCCGGAGGGAAAAGCCTGGGAAACCCTACCAAAAGCTGAGGTGAGACCGGGGAATGATATAGTCGATGGGGCCAGAGGAAAAGTATTGCGGGTCTTCTCGGGGAGAAGATGGGCAAAAACTTTTACAGTATACAAAGAAGCGAGCGGGTGAACGGCCAACGTTGAGGAAGCAGAAAATCAGACATATTTTCGGGGGAAATATGGTCTTGTGAATTTTCTATCCTTGCTTCCTTCCTTGGGGCGCGGCGAGGAGGGCGGCTGGGGTCGGGGCGCCGGCGGCGACGTTCATCAGCCAGAAGGCCCAATCCTGGGGGCCGGTGGGCAGCCAGGTCAACGGGTTCCACCTGGAAAAGAGGGGTATATGCATATTAACGGAAGCGAAAAATAAATCTAAGTAAGTTAAACCTAAACCTAAGCCCAAGCCCACGCCCAAGCCTAAGCCCAAGTCCAAAAATTACCTAAAACTGATCTGAAGGCCAGGCCGAATCCTAAGCCTAACAAGGGGAGGGCAAGTACACGAACTGGAAATTCGAAAAACGCTCGCGGCTACCCCCAGGTTATCGACTACGGGGAACACGATGGTGTTGTCAGAATTTTCCACCGAGCCCTGTAGAGCGAGATACGGTACTTCCGGAAAAGGGGTGATTTGCATACGCGAAATTGGCCTGCTCCTTGGGGTTTATTGGGGGCTTCTACGTCTCTATCCTCAGCTGCAAGTTAGTCAATTGCTAACTGAACAGTTTTTTTAAATAGCTACCAGGGTTTGAATCCACTCAGAACGTTTAATTTTTGCTTTTTGCTTTTTGGAGGGGCGACCCAGGTCGTCGTTTGGAGGGCCATCATAGATTGAAATTTTTGGGTTCGACTTCGGATTTCAAAGAGAAATTTTGCTCCAAGAACAATGAAAACACAGTCAAAAGCCTGCAAAAATAACATTCCAAAAAGCAAAAAATTAAAAGTTCTGAGTGGATCCGAACCCTGGTAGTAATTGCAAAAAACTGCTCAGTTAGCAATTGACTAACTCACAGCTGATGGTAGAGACGTAGAAGCCTCTAATAAACCGCAAGTAGCATGTTAATTTCGCGTATGCAAATCACCCCTTTTCCGGAAGTACCGTATCTCGCTCTACAGGGCTCGGTGGAAAATTCTGACAACACCATCGAGTTCCTCGTAGCCGATAACCTGGGGGTAGCCGCAAGCGTTTTTCAAATTTCCAGTTCGTGTACTTGCCCTTCCCTTGTAAGCTACATCTTCATAAGCGTATGGCGACAAGTCCAAGTTATGCCTAAGCTTCAGAAGAAGCCTAAGCCTACGCCTAGGCCTAAGCCCGACCTAAGCCTATGCCAAGTCGAGCCCAGCAAGCCTCCTTTTTCCATCCCCATTTTTCTCTCAACTACCAAACCGTGACAGATCTTCGCACAGATCTACCTCCCCAAATCGAGGTTTTTAGTGTTTCGAAAATCCGCTCCTCACTAGCGCAACGAAACGAGGAGTGACAGCTCGCTCAGTCGGTTGGTTGCCAAAACCGTTCCCCAATTCGTTATCCCAATTTTTGAACACTGACGAGAAGGAGTACGAATGGTGAAACGTGAAAAGTCACGGCGCGCACGTGTCTAACGCCGTGTTGCGGAACATGCAAAAAAGGTTCTGACTGCACGTGTCTATTGGAATGTTGCGGAAAAATCGGGAGCGGGTAGGTGAAACTCACAAAAAGTTGGTGTCGATGCCGACCTTGTACCGGCGGCGCGTGTTCACCGAGGTGACGGCCTTCACGTAGATGTTCACGACTGCAAAAAAGATTTTTCGACTAAAGGGACAGCGGTAGGCGCCGCGACACGCAGCGCGCGCAGGACTTTTGTAGCGTTCACCGCAAGCTAACCGCATGCAGCGCGTGTCACGGGTGCTCTCAAGGAAAAAACGGCTAGGCTTTCACGTGCCCTTAGATTAAAAATGCTACATTACATTTTTTAGTTTTTGTTTTATTCCGTTTTCGATGCCGGTGGAGTTTTTTTCCAGCGTTTCCATTCCTGTAATGAGCTTCCCGGTCCAGACACGGCTCAAAAAAGCTCGCCGTGCCGCACGTTTTTTTGTGTTTTACCCACCGCGATCGGTGTGGTTGGCGCCGAGCCCGTTCATCATCATCGCCTGGTTCTCGCAGGCTAAAAAAATGGAATTTTCCGGAGTTCTAACATTAAGTGGTAGGTACGCAAGACTCACTCTTCTTGAAAAATTCGTATCCATACTCGGCTTTCAGCTCGGGGCTGGCGCGTTCCCAAAGCTAGAAAGGAAGAATTAGTTGGTTAGAAACTAGAAAATCTGGCTATCTATTGCTCTCTCTGCCTCTCTCTCTCTCCGTTCTCTCTCTCCCTTACATGCTCATTATTCTTCCGGATCCTCTCGGTGTCGGTGAGCGGCGTTTTGACGAACCCGGGCTCGATGTGGATCACCTCAACTCCCCAGATCGCCAGCTCCTTTCTGAAAAAGGAGCCATTTTTCCTCAGATGTACGGTTATATAGGTTATATGTTAAAATACGGTAATTTAATCTATGGAACTCGGTGTATCTTGTAGTTCCCATACCGGATCACTTCGGTGTAGGCGTTGGCGGTGAACTTGGAGATGATGTAGGGGCCGATGCCAGCGGCCGGGCAGCGTCCAAGGATTGACGTCACATTGATCAGACGGCCCCTAAAAATGTCATAACAAACCTTAACTCTTTGTTGTGATGTTGCAAAAGAACGGAAACAAAATTTCCTATATTTTTTTTGTTTTTGCGAATCCCCAATTTTTTTGCCCGCGTCGCAACAGCGCGTGATCCGATTTCTACAGATTTTTTGTGAGAGAGAGAGAGAGAGAGAGAGAGCGCGAGAGAGAAATCGACACTCACTTCCTTTGCTTCAGCGCCCTCCTCAGCCTATGCACGACGCGCATGATGCCGTAGAAGTTGATCTCCATCGTCAGCCGATAGTCCTCGTGCTTCAGGAAATCGTCGAGGAACACGTTGAACCCGACGCCGGCGTTGTTGATGACCGCCCAGAGCCCTGGAGATGATCAGCAGGCTCAGTGTTTCTCAATTTTCCATACCTCCATACGGTTGCACCTCTTTCTCCAGCCATGTCCCCATCCGGTCGACGCTCTCGTCGTTGGTGACGTCGACGCGGATCGCCTTGAATTTGCCCTTGGTGTAGTTAGAGGCCTCCTTCTCGATCTTTTCGAGACCCTAAAACTTGTATTTTTTGAAAAAAATCGATAGCTCTATGCCTCCTCCGTGTAGCAGCCGGCGAACACTGGCATGCCCATGCTCAACAGCTTGAGCGCGGTGTCGTGGCCGAAACCTGGAAAAGGCAGGCTTAGGCTTAGAAGTAGGCTTAGGCTTTGACTTAGGCTTAGGATTATGCTAAGGCTTAGGATTAGGCTTATATTTAAGCTTAACCTTCACCCACCAGAATCACATCCGGTGATGAACACCGGCCGATTCGGCAGATCATCCAGCTTCTCCTCTTCCCACTTGATGCGCAGGAAGAAGAACGTCACCCAGGCGGCGACGGCGCCGAAGAAGATCAGGAAGAACATCTACCAAAAGAAATGGATTTTTACGAAAAAATGACAGTAGTAAAAGACGTTCCCGGCGAACCCAATGACCATTTTTTCGCTGCTACGCGTTCCTACCCCGCTTTTTCACGACAAGTTTATGTACACAGTAGTAGGGCAGGCGTAAAAACACACAATTTCTTGCCCGGCAAAATGTTGCCCACCCCTAACAGGGGCTCAAAAAACTAAAAATATAGGACGAAAAAGTACCTCAAAGTTGTAGTGGAGAAGGTTTGCAAATGTTTTTCGCATTACTTTCTCTCTTTTACCACCGGATATGCAAATTAGGCTGTGAAAATATGCAAATAATGCTAAATTTTTACGCCCCAAAAATTTCGTTACCTTTTTTCAACGCAGGAATCTGTAGACAAGGTTGAAGTGATGCGAGGCGGGCCTAAAAAATCAAATGAAAAAACGCATTTTTAAAGCAGAAATTACTAAGTGCTCAGAGCGAAATTTATGGTTGAAAAGTGCCAAATAAAAGTGAAATCTAGCCGATACCGTCTATTCTTCTGATGCAGTACCCTTTCATGGTACTGTAGTTTGTTTTTAAGAGCACGTTACTATATGAAAAGAAGTGCGCAACCTAGGCTCGGCCAAGCCTAAGCCAAAGCCGAAACCGAAGCCCAACAAAACCGGCGCATCAATCAAACTTACAATTCTGGCCGGGGACCAAGTTCGGGCTAACCAAGGTGTGACTACCTGCGCGCATCGGGACCAACCGCCGTCGGATTTTCGAGGTGAAAAAGAGTGCGGAAAAGACGCTTTTTGGGTGGCGATGAGCCGACGGTAACAAGCCCCCCGGTCGATCCGGATGGTTCATCACTCGCTTTATTCCTCTGCACTTCTTTCTACTGTAAAAGTTTTTTCGGGTTTGGTTTCGGGTTTGCTACTCGACAAGGGTGGGTTGTAATTGGGCACGAATTGTATAGTTTTGGAGTGGCGGGTAGGAAGGCGGGGTAGAGTAAAATTTGTACTTCACCTTAAAATTTATATCGCGCCTTTAGAAACTCGGTAATTCATTCTGCATAGAGAGAGAGAGAGAGAGAGAGAGAGAGAGAGAGAGAGAGATAAAAAAGAGAGACAGAGAGAGAGCAGCGACAAAGACAGAACGACAACAAAACTTTGAAAGCTATTCGGCACCAAGAATACCGTACCACTCCAAAAATACCCCCGCCCGAGCCAAACCTAGCCCCATTCCCTTCCTTTAAATGCGATCGAAGGTCATTTTCCGAAAACATTTCTTTCATCCGTCAATGCCCGTTCGCCCCGTCAGTTTCCCAGGTTCTAAAGGAGATCAGACAGCCAGATTGAACCGAGATTGTTGCGCTCCCGACAACCAAAAACCCCTGGGTACCATCGTTTTTTCGGGGGTTTCACTATTTCGACCGGAAACCGATTTTGTAGATACCACGAGGGAAGGAAACAAAAGAGTGATTGCCATCGAGGAGGGCAAAGATTATTTATTGTTATTAGATATTATTTATTACTTGCTATATTTGTTAACTACCATAGTTTCAGCGCGTTTTTGAGCCGGATTACGGTAGATTTAGTGCAAACCAACTGACCGAACGGGCTAATTGGTATCACTTTATTGACCGGCTGGGGAGGTTCTATTGAACGGCATGAAAAGACACAACAAAAAAACCCTCATTTTACAGCCTATAAAGAGGATCTATAAAATCTATAAAAATCAAAAATCTACAAAAAGCAAGGTTCACTAGCCCAACTCCACCGCAGTGCTCGTAAATCTTTTTGATTTATTGGGCGCGAGTTTTTTTTTGAAAATGGCGGTCACCCAAAGCAATTACCAAGGCAGGAAAAATGCAATAAAAACTTTGAGGCTAATGACTTTTTGGTTGGATTTATTTATCGAAATCTCTAATGACTCCAGTTTTGTTGCAAGTCCCGTAAAAGTATTGGAATTACCAAAATTAACCATTAGAAAATGAGGATTTTGAAGTACAAAACTGAACAGCGCCAGATTCTGAATGATCTCCCCCCAATCTACCCTCTATTTATCACCGACCGCCGTCGCAGCAGGTTTTTGCAACCGAACGCTATCTGTTGACCCTGGCCAACAAGATGGTCTAATCTTACCTACCGCCGAACGGCTAGGGAACTGAATTTGAGTCGATTGGCAAACAAATCAAGCAAAAACAACTGAAAACCTATGCCTGAACGCCGAAACCACTGCATAATCCGGCCTGACACTGAAATTGAGAGGTGCTTGATCGTTGAGGCTTCTTCTTTAGCTTTTTCTTTCAAAAGCAAGTCTTCTTTAATTTGATTATATGTTTATTTTTATGGACTCGCTGCCACTTTTTTTTGCAATATATAGATTTATTCGACTTTTTCGTGCAAGTTAAGAAAGTGAGAAACGGTACCGGCAAAGAACACAACCAGGAATGAGGTAAAATGAGATCAGATTGTGGCGAAATGCTATAAAAAATGGATCGCTTATAGGAAATACGGCTTCGGGTCGGTGAACTCTTCGTAGAGGTCGATATCGGTCAGCCACATCTCGTTGACCAGATTCGTGGATTTCGGGAAGTCTTTCTTGATTTTGGCGGCTCTGGAAAATAAGTCTGTTCTTAATAGTTCTAGAAGATAAAAAAGAAAGATGGTTTATAAAGACGCACTCATCTTTCTTGCAATACTGCGCGGGCACCACAATAAGTGTGGCCTTCTTGGCGCCGTCTTCATCAACGATTTCCGTCCCCCGTTCTTCAGCATATTTCCTAAAAGAAAAGTTTTTGAACTATTGACAAGAAAACCTACATCAATGCAGCAAGTTTTGACTCCGAAAATAGGTCCTTCTCGTAGAGGTGAACGGTTTCTGATTTTCCATAAACCTTTGCCGTTGGTTTTACTAAAATGGAATTTTCGGACTCTTTTGAGAGTTTACCTCTAACTGGCGACGCTTCTTTTTTAGCTTTCTTAGGCGCCGGCGATTTCGATCGCTCCTTTACTTGAACGGGCTTCTTTCTCTTGACGACAATCTCCTCCTCTTCCTCTTCTTCTTCCTCCTCTTCAGATCCAGATCCCTCTGATCCTTCCGCTTCTTCATCACTTCCTGAAACACTGGTTAACTTTTTGCCTAAATATTTACCATCCTCTTCCTCCTCAGCGTCTTCTGAATCAAAAGCATCTTCGCTTGAATCATCCTCAGACGAGATATCGGACTCCTCGTCGTCAGATTCAATCTGAAACACACAAAGTATCGGGTTTTTGCGGAAAAGCATACGACATTCGCGACTTTGACCTTTGCGCGGACGCTGCGACGACCGCCGCCACTGCTTTCGGCCTGAAAAATATCGCTGAAAATATTTGCGTGAATTACCTTGCGACGATACGTGTAGACGTAGGTGGGGATGCCAAACGCCGGGCCGTATTCATCAACGAGTTGCGCGAATTCTAAAAGAAGGTTTTAATAAATATTTTAAGCTTTACGAACCGTCATCCAGCCTCGACACATGGTAGCTGCACTTAATCGCCCTGTCTTTCATGTTGAACGTGAGATTTTGGAAGCATTTTCGGAGGGTCGGGTGATCGACTTCGTCTACAAAATTCATACTAGAAAATAATATGTTTCACTTACCACGTGCGTCTTCTTTCTGGGCGATCAAAAGTGCAACGGTAATGTTATGGCCATTCGAGTCGGGCACTTCCGTATCGATAAGATGAACGTCTCCATAATGCAGATCCTGAAAAGAAAATTAAATTGTTATATCAAAAAAATCATTTTACAGTTTTCTGGACAAAATTAGCTCACCTTCATTTTTGCGATTCGCTCATATCGACTCGGGACCGCTGGAAATTTCTTTCGAATGGCTTCGAAAACGCCGCCGTGCCCGTATTCACCTAGGAACTTTATTTGTCCGAGTTTTTATGCACTGACCGCTATCATCCACAATTTGCAGAATAATCTTCTCCGTGCTTTTATCGTCTCTTGAAGTAATCGGTTCTGTGACATCGCCTCGCACGTCTTCCGCCTAATATTTCGAAATTAAGAATAAATTAATGCTCGTACCTCAGCGCCGCGATCTTCTGCTTCTGGCTTGTCTTCTACCGACTTCAAGGAACGGGAGACGTAACCTGAAAGACAAATTACAAATTTTTAGAGTTTAAAAGCTTACCATTAGCTTTCCAGTTTTCATACAGCGCTTTCCGGCGTGTTTGCTTCATTGTAGGGTGAGAATTTTCCTCGTCCGAGCCAGAATGGACGCCGCTTTCGCCTTTGTAGTTAAAAACGTCCATCACGAGCAGTTTTCCCTGTCATTAAATAAATTGATTAATAAATAAACATGGAAAAATTATTATAAAACTGCCAAATCCGAATAGTAGCATCATTTTGGCGCCTTTTCGGGTATTTCGAAGGGCGCTAGAGAGATAGGGCATGTGGACTAAACATAAATAGAGGCCTCTTGGAGACGCCTCTCGACAGGTCTTGCCAAGTTCAGTCCGCAAAGAGGGAGAAAAGGGGAAGAAAAAGACCACAAAAAATGTTTGGGGCCTTTTAGAGCCAAAAATATCGCCTCATCTCACAAAGTAGGTTCCAAATACACAACAAAAAGCCAAAATCATATTGAATATCGTTAGAAAATCAATTTTTGAGAATTTAGCCGAATTTTTGCAGTATACAGGGTGTCCCATAAAAAAGCACCCCTCCGGCATTTCGCCATATTACATCCGATCGGTCCCAAATTCGGACCAGAGGTGTATCAGACCCCAAATAACCACAATCCTGACTTATAGCCCGCCAGCTACAGTAATTTCGAGATACAACAAAATAAACTTTATTATCCGTTTTTCATAAGGTTTTCGTCGGAATCGACCCCTCGAATATTAAGCAAAAATGAAGCGGCAAGCGTTCTTTACCCTTGAAAATTTTTTCCTGGTGAAAATTCATCAAATAACCGTTAATTTCAACAATTTTTGTAACCCAAAGACACACCCGATATTAAGCGAAATAGGGATTCGCAGCCGGAAGTCGATGCAAATCGATGCAAAGTCCAAAAAGATAGCCGAAAAAACTGTTAAGAATCGCGTGAAAAATAGGATTTTGGCAATAACTTGAAAACTACTGTAGCGATCGGGCTATAACTCAGGATTGTGGTTATTTAGGGTCTGATACACCTCCACTCCAATTTTGGGAGTTTTGGGATGTAATACGGCGAAATGCCGGAGGGGTGCTTTTTTTTGGGACACCCTGTATACATATACATTTTTCGTTGAAAATTGTTGGGTCCGTGTTACAACACCTAACATGTTGACGTAGTTTGTAGTCCGGAATATTACTTCCCAATTAAAATAACTTAAGAAAGCACAAAATTATTAAAATTTCTTGCTAATTCCAAATGAAAGGTCTGCAAGGGCATGTTACTGTTACAAGTGTTGCATCTGTTCTATTTTTTTTTCCAAAAAAGTAAGGCCCGAAACTGATCCCTATGCTTTGTTGACCTTTTGTTTTAGTTGTGCCATTTTGGCGGTAAAACTATCACGGTTCCGCAAAGGTACACTTTGCATTTGGGCACTGCGGAGGCACCTCAACCAATTTACCCCTCCCTGACCATCGAACAAATTTTTCGTTATAACGAAATTTGAAACGCGTTTTGTGCTCTCGTGCCTGATCGCCCGATCGGCACTTGAACCCATGCTTTCCCTATATTGATTACTGAAAATCGCCATTTTCAAATTATACTACTTTTTCAGAACCCCTGCTGTGAGAATGGCCGCGCTTTTGGCTGGGAAGCTTGGCGTTGTTACAGGTATTTACTTTTTGAAAACAATATTTTTTGTTTTCCGGCGGTGGCTCCGGAATTGGGCGGGCAATCTGCAAGCGGTTAGCCGATCAGGGCGCAAGGCTTGTCGTTGTGGACAGGTTTTACATAGTTTTTCAATAATTTTTCCCATTTAGACACGAAGAATCGGCCGCCACCACCGTTGCTGAACTTGGAGGAAGCGGGCACCTGTCCTATGTTGGGGATGTTAGTAAGGTAAGTCTAGAATTTTATGAGATAGAGACCGTTTGTTTTTCTGAACATAATTTTAGGCGGCCGACGTCGAGCAGTTGCGCAAATTTGCCGTAGAAAAGCTGAAGAGCGCCCCAAATGTGGTCGTAAATTGCGCCGGAATTACGAGGGACGCCACTTTGCTCAAGATGTCCGAGCAGTCGTTTGATGAAGTGATTGCCGTCAACTTGAAGGGCGTTCATTTGGTAAGAAAAACTAAAAAACATCAACTTTTGTATTTTTAGGTAACGCAAGCATTCGCCCGGGAAGCTGTCGCAAATAAGGCGCCACTTTCCATCATCAACGTGTCCAGTATCATTGGAAAGGTATAGGTTCATCCTTTATTACTATTAAAAAGCGGTTCAATGTTTGTATTGATTTTATACCGATTTCCAATTCAGGTCGGCAACTTTGGGCAAACGAACTACGCAGCAACCAAGGCGGGCGTGATCGCGTTTACAAAAAGTGCCGCAAAAGAGCTGGCGAAGAAGGTTTTATCGCAAAAGATATCGATTATATCATTAAATTCCAGAAAATTCGCGTGAACACCATCCTTCCCGGCTTCATCGAGACCCCTATGACACAAGCTATGCCGGAAGACGTGCTGAAGTCGATTTGCGCTGGGATTCCGATGGGCAGAATGGGTGAGTTATTTAGAAAAAAGGCGTTTAAACGGTTATATCAATCGAATAAATTTCCAATTTTCCATTTTCAATTTCCAGGGCATACCCAAGAAATCGCTGATGGTGTGCTCTTCTTGGCCTCCGATCTGTCCTCCTACGTCACCGGCGCCCAGCTCGAGATCACCGGCGGACTTTACATGTGAAAAGGTTTTTTTAGGTGCTTATCGTTTTGTTTATGGCTACTTTCTTTGTAATTAGGCTATCCAGATTATCTACTGCTTTTCCGCATTGTTAACGTTACCAGATTTTAATCAAATTTTTTAGTTTTGACTTGTACATGTGATTCGCCTTGTGTGCCTTGACTTGATTCGCCGATAAAGTATTAGAAAGTGACGTTTTTGCTTTTGAACATCATCATAGAACCAAACTAGCAGCTAAATCAGGCGAAAATAAGACTAAAATCAATCGCTCTGGCGGCCGGAAATGAAATTTCAAGTTTAATTTGTTGCCCTGGGTGGAGGGTGAGCACGTACTCGCTGTATTAGATGCGATTAGGTGCATTATTCGGGTTATTCACTGTCAGCTCATGGGCGGAACTTATTCGCTATTATCACGTCGGCAAAATTTGTCGATAAAGGTGAGTCACTTAACTTTTAATTAAAAAAACCTCTAGAAACAGCGTCATTGCAAAAGTGTACTTTGCTCGAGCAAAGTGATCACGATATGTTTTCTACCACTAAGTAATAGGTAAAAGCAAATAAACCTTAAAAAACCGCACACAAATTGGCCCTTGGGGTATGGTATTTTCAATCGGGAAAACCTGCGTTTTCGCGCCGCTCGTTACGGAACCAACGATCCTGGGCAAAGGCACAAAATGGAAACTTTCATCTGGGGGTCAGAATCCGGCCTTTTGCGCCCAATTTACTTCCCGATAAATAACCAATTCGGGGTATTGCCGGGTTAAATCAGCCTTTTTTTGTGAGAGAGCACGAGAAAAACTCAATTCTATTAAGCGCGCCGGCCACACATTTTGCACCAGCCCGCAATAAATATCCAAGTGTTTCGCTGGCCAATTTCCGCCCGGCGCACCCGCGAGCCCCGCGCGGATTCGTTTTATGTGGATCTATGTTTTTTTGTGGTCTCTGTACCGTGAAGTTGCTGCCAAAAGTTGGATCGTGATATGACCGGGCCGGGGTGGTAGCTGCTGAATGGGGCCGGTGGCGTTGCGGGCAATTTTTGGCACCAATCCCGGCCAGCTCGTTAATTTTTCACCTGGACTCAACTTTGTTAGCTGTTTTTCTGGTCATGACAAATCTTGGTGGCACTTAATGTCAGTTGCTGAGGGCGTGCTGGGTTATTTTTGAGGGTTATATACCTACTGTAACTTTTTGGTTGCAAGCCCGGTCTAACTTTTTGGATTGTAGAAAGAATTCGAACTTTAGAAAGCTTTATATTATAGAAACTTTAGATGAGAGTTGCTAGGCCAATTTTGAGTGCTCGATACCCCGTGCCGGCTCAAGAGCGGAGCTAATTTTAGAGAGTTTTGGCGCCGAAGCCAGATAGAAATCCTATGAGCAAAAACGTCTTGACGTCATTACGGCGCTGGACCAGCGATTTTTACAAGACAAGCTTTTTTATAACTTTTTTCTTTTGCCAATAGATCTCAATATGCATGCTTTTTGATGATTGGGCGCTGAAGCCATAGTGGCTCATTTTTGGTGGTCTGGCCTAAGAACGCCGACGTAAAAATCGACCTACTCTTTAGGCAAAATTGGCTTGTTAAGGACGGCTCATCGTCCGGTTTTACTACGATCACATTCAATAAACAAAAAAGTACGTTAAGGATTTTTCCTGACATGATACTTGCGCTTTTCCGGCCCTTAGTCTGGCGCTGGAACTTTGAAGCTAATTTTTTCCAAACTTGGATTTTACGTTGCACTCGGTTAAACGCAATGTATCTACCTTTCCACTCGTTTTTCGCCCCCAATTGCCCCCGGGCTCACATGCAGCCCAAAGCCCTGCTTTTTTTGTTAATGGCGCGTAGGGTATTTCAATTTGTTGATTTGCGTGAGAACCGCGGGCCCCGAGCCCACTACAGTTTCTGATTTTCGTTGGGACTTTCCGGGTACGCTCTTTATTTTGGGGTGTTGGGTCGCAAGGGTGTTTCTCACTCCCAGGGCCAATCTGCCCATTTAAAAGTCTGGCCGAAGAAAGAACATTTGCACCCCGCGTATATTTTTTCTGCCGGCCCGAGGTTCAGCAAGTGTCTTTAAAAGTCCAGGTACTGTATTTGAGGGTTTTTAAAGGGAATGGAAAAAGTTGGCTACGAACTTTGGGTTCTGGTGTGTTATCGGGGGTAGCAGGGCGGAAAAGAAATTTCTCTATGTTCCGTTGGTCGCCGAATAACAAATATAAACGGTTTTAATGGAATTTTCGCATTTTGTTAGCTATGAAGGTTCATAAAAAATGATGAAAACTTTAGAAAAATTCATTTTCTTAAATTGTCTTAGTTGTACTCTAGACCAGGATCCCCTTAATTGCCCCCACTTTTTCCAAAATCCTTTTTTTAGCCGGAATTCCCTCGAGAAATACATACCTAGATTCTATTGATGTACCCGCCGGCCTGTCTTGTCATACTTCCGCATAACAATTATCCCTCACAAAACACCCCTTCATAAATCGCGAATCGTGTTCCGAAGTGCTCTCCTTGATAATAAATTAGTTCAGGAGGCGGATCAAAAAGCATACACAGAGACCACAAGGGGGAGAAAATGCGACCCACAGATTGGCGATCGTAAATTCGACCAAAATTACTCAGGTTGGCCATAATCGGTGTCGGTTTACGACGAACATTTTGCGGCTGCAGTGGACCCTGAACTCGCGACTCATTTATGCACGACATGGGATTCGAAGTTAACTATGGGGCTTCGATGTTTATGTGTACATTTTATGTATCATTGGGTAGGTGTTTTTTGCTTGAATTTGAGCTTGAAAAGGTTTTGAAAAAAATTCTGAAAAACACCGAACCGCTAGGAAGAAAATCCCGGATCTTCTCTGCTTTTTCTTCTGTAGATTCTTTGTAAAGAAAAGAACCTTCTAAAAAGCTACTATTCTTTAGCTTAAAGGGATGCCCAACCTTTCCGAGAGTCAAAAAGCAAAAACCATGTCGCGGGTGGGGGTCGAACCCGGGACCCCCGTTTTGTAGGCCTGGATGCTATCCATTAGGCCATAGTGGCAATAACTATATATTCCGGGCAGTAGAACTGACGCTCGAATTCCGCGCGGTAACGGGGGGCCCATTGCCATGCCGCGCAATGGCTTGCCACTATGGCCTAATGGATAGCATCCGAAAACGGGGTCGGGTTCACCCGCGCATGGTTTTTTGAGCCCCAAAGGTTGGGCATCCCTTTAAGCGTTTTTTTGAAGCGTCGATGATTTTTTCAAACCGCCACACGCGGCCCTGAATTCACGAATTCTTACAAAAAACATCATAGTCCATTCCGCAATAAAAATGTGGGCCGGGTCGCGCGTGGCAAAATCACGATAGGAACCTTCACCAGCAAAACCATAGTCCTGCCTTGCCTATCCCTCAAACACACCCAATTTCAGGAACAATATCACTACCACTGAATTTTCTGAATATATTTGCGTACAGCCGGCGTCAGATTAGATCAAAATATACGTACCTAATTTTCTACGAATGCTTTGAGGTTTTTGATAGTTTAAGGTAAGGTTTCGAGCCAAGGAAAAACTTTGATCGTTTCAGTTTGCTTCTAACGGGTATCGGTCGCGGCCACTTGCTGTTGACTGGAAATTTGTATACAAATATAACTGTAAATGATTGTTTTTATACGGTAAGCATGGAACTATTTCGATTTACCGTAACTTTTAGACTTACTGGAATCAATTCCTAAATATTGGTATGGAATGGCCGTGTTATATGGTGATTCTCATGTCACTGGAGAGAATTTGCGCAGCGAAAAATCCAGTGCTGTACAAAAAGCTGTTTTCCGGGAAGACAAAGTTGTCCTTCGTACTTTTTGTGGTTTTGGCGGGACTGGTAAGCGCAAACTCTCATAAGTACGAAATCCATTTTTAGACTTCCCTGCTTTGCGCGGCA
Organism: Mesorhabditis sp. LJ9110; assembly: GCA_038088335.1. Lineage (NCBI taxonomy): Eukaryota > Metazoa > Nematoda > Chromadorea > Rhabditida > Rhabditidae > Mesorhabditis > Mesorhabditis sp. LJ9110. Next base: position 110,310 of record JBBGBA010000153.1, on the reverse strand, counting down.
TTATCAGCTCGGGGTGATGATACTATTAATACGACCCGTCATTGCTCTGTTATAAATTCGACGAGTAAAGGTTGGTCTAAAGGCTTAAGCTAGGGATTAGGCTTAGGCTTAGGTTTTGGCTTATGTTTTGCTTAGGCTCATGCTTAGAAAAATGCTATACCTAAACCATCCAAAAAACATTGTACGCCTTTTCAATTGCTGTTAAACGCCTTACAACCAAATTTAGTCTACTCAACCTGGCATTACACACTCCTCATCTGCGGCTACATAATCTCATTCGGCTCGCTGACGATGATTTATTGCATTTCAGCGGTAAGTCACAGGGCGCGCGAGGCCAAACTTTTGCGAAGAAGGTTCAGGGCCAGAAGAGTCGCAACTCACGGGATCAGAGGTTTTTGATAATGTTGCTGGTGTGTGGGATATCCGTCGGTTTCGTGGCGGCGCCATCTGTAGTGCTGGTTGGCATCAGGTAAGCTAGGCTGATACTAGGGTACTGGCTCGTTAGCGGGGGCACGAATGACTAAATTTCCATTTTTTCCCCTAGAAATCACGCCTAAATTATCTTTGTAGCATTTCTTGCATTTATTAGCTATAGAAAGTCATAAAAATCGTTAAAGCCCGCGGAAAATCTTGTTTTGGCAAGATGAAAGTTGCAATATGAGAATTTTTTAATTGGGTTTTTCCCTTTCTTTTTCTGGTTTTCTTGATAATCGGACGCTGCTTAAACTGCTATAAAAATAATTTCTATTTGTTTAACTCCCCTGGATTAAAGAATTCCCCAATAAAAATTCCCCACCTCCGCTAACGAACAAGCACCGATTGTCCTCCGAATCGACTTTAATTAATTTTCAAAAAAGCATTCCCAGAAAATCGACTTGGCTACATGGTTTTTTGCAGGTGGAATTTCTGGGAAGTGAGTGATGTTGTGGTGGCGATTGTCACCGGAATGCCCGGTTTTATGACTATCATAAATATGGGCATCAACCTGAGATACCGACAAGACTTCCGAGACTCATTTCTCAAGATTTTCAAGTTAGTTTTTATGTTCCAAAAACGGTCACTATGCTTCTTTTCAGCAAAAACCACAAAATGCACAGCGAGCTGAGCCGACGCACCGTCACGCAAGCCGTCACTACCTTCAGGATAAGCACTCAAACCAGAGTCGATTAATAAAGTGATGATTTATTTTAAGTGAGGTGTGCTATAAAGATAAATATTTATATGAATGGTGAAAACTTGAAGCTGCAGAAACCTATAAATTTTGCAAGCTCTAGAAGCTAGTTCTCCACTTTTTTGAGCTTTTCCTGACCCTGGCTCGCCTTTCCATCCAGCTAACCCCTTTACTTGGAAAAATGATCGGGAAAAAGGTTTGCATTCATAAAAATCGCAGAAAAAATATCCTGAAAATTGGAGACTCATAGTTTTTGGCAATCTCCGTAGATTCTTTCCGTAAAAGTTTCTCCCCCCCCGCTAAACGAAAAGCTCCCCAATTTTCAAAAGGTCAAAGCACACGCGTCGATTCTATCCGTAAAAGGCATATTTTTCGAACATTTTTACATTTTCATACACCTGGAAACAATCTCAACTGCTAAGAAAATGGCGATATTTTGCTACAGGACCGTGCCGGTGACTAGGTAAATGGGGTTGCCCCCACCCTCCCCTCCGCTAAACGAAAAGCTCCCCAATTTTCAAAAGGTCGTATCCAATCAACACACACGCGGTTTTTTCCGTATTCCGCGTAGCTTCATCGCACTTATAGCAACCAAAACGGGCGCAGAGATTATGGCCAGGATTTTTCAACATCTGCTCGGACTTGGGAACTGCCCTGCGGGGTCAGCAATGAATTTTTCGGAAGAATGGAAGAATCGCACAAATTAAAAGAATAATGCTTTAGTTTTTAATTAACCGTAACGGATCATTTTACAAATGGAATCCATGATAAAATCTCTTGGTGGGGGCGAAAAATATGAAAGTTAGTAGTTTTTAGTTAGTTTTTAGTTTTCCGCCCTTTTTGGGTAACTTTGAAAGCTCTTGTTTTCAAATCATAATAAACTCAACAGTGCAATTTTTTGCATCGATGCCAAAATGGGTCGCATTTAACTTTTCCCGGGCCAGTGGGCCGACTGTATCATAAAAAGGACGGGAATAGAAAGTGTTGCGAGACAGCTAAGCAACCAAAAAGCCATAATAATATAATAATAAATTATCGCTAATAGGTTTTATTACAATCTGCGTAACTGGAAACTATCCATGACCAAACAAAAGTTGGGGAGTGTTGCGCCGGAAACGGAAATCGTGTAATACGCAACCCTTGGTTTTCGCTTATAGAAATCTTGCTGTTATATTTGCATAATGGAGTTTTGTTTGAATTTAGAGAACTGAGCAAAGCAGGAAGCCTTTTGGCCCAATTGCCAGTTTCTTTATGTGATTTTCGGATATTCACGCGCTTTTTACTATAAAATATGCATTTAGAAGCATAAAAAACTATCATCAGTGTTTTTTAGAAATACAACCGTTTTAATTTATGGTTCTCAAATTGCTGAGAAAAGCTTTCCATTAATGCCCTGATAGCTTATCATTGACAGTTCGAGGGCGCTGCCTGGCTACGTGCAGATGGCTAAAAAACATCTGCCCAGTGGGCTCGGTGGAAATCCTGGCCATAATCTATGCATCCAACCAAAACACCTGCCATCACACAACTGGAGACAGTTTTGGCGGGGGGTGAGGCGGCAATTTAGGCCTCATGTTAGCCACTCAATGTTTTACCCCTCCCCAGAAGAAGAATTATGGATCGTGGGCGCCTACTACTTTTTCTGGACGCTTGGCGCGCCCTTTTTCATCCTTACTATATATTTTCTCAACAGCGGCAAGGCGCGCCTAACAAAGGAGTACAAATACGTGCAATTGAATTTGGTGGTGGGTTTTAGAATCAACATCTTTTGCGTTTTTTTTTGGTATTTTTATTTTTGCTACAATTTTTTGTCGTTAGATCGCTGCCGAATTGACCGAAACAACGGTCTGCACGTTGAAGCCGATCATCTACGCGTCGTATCTCGGCGGAAAATTATTAACCGGCTTCCGCCTCACCTTATTTCAGTTTCATGTGATGGCGGTGAGTCAGCGCCGTAATCATAGACAGCTTGTTTAGGGCATCTATCTCACTTTCGTGGTGCATACCGTTTCGGCCGTAGTGTATAACGGTGTGCTCAAGACGGCACAGGCCTCGCAACATCACAAAAACTTCCACGCCGGCGCGCGGCGGTATCTACTCACGACGTATTTGATTGCGATGATTGGCGGGCATTGCGCTATTTGGGTAGCCTACTCACAGCGATTATTGGTTGAGGATAATGCGGAAGTAAGCTTTTTCGATTGTCCACGCTGAAACGTTTTTGACGTTTTTTGTAAAGTGTTTTGACCCAGACGGAACTTTGAAATGCAATCAATCCTCTCTTGTGCAGAATTTTACGCGAATTCCGAATCTGTTTTTGTTTTATCATATAAAAGGACCCTAACTTCAATGTCCCGCAAAAAACGCCAGAAAAATATTCTGGAATTGTTAGTTAGCTGGGTTTTAATCAGAAAAACCCAGGCTTTCAGATCGGATATCTTTAAAATTGGGAAATAACAACCATGAAAAAATTGGTTCGAGGACGGGGCTGACGCAGAGCTGACGTCATCTGCATCCGTTTTGACTTTTTACTATGCGTAAAAATTACAAGACATCTGAAAGCCTACGTTTTTCCAAGAAAAACCTGCTATCTAACGCTTCCGGGAACTTTTTCTGGCGATTTTTACTGGACATTCAAGTAAGGGTCCCCCTACATCGTGGAACACTAAAATAGGTTGTAACTTTTCAAAAACGGTCATTGAGAAACTTTTGAAAACAGACTCGGGATCAGCGTCAAATTCTGCATATGAGAGGTTTGTGTTAATTTCAAAATTCCAGCCTGAGTCAAAACCCTTTACTGTGAGGTCTACCTGTACTTTCAGATTTGCCTGCTAGAGCAGGCCTGGGAATTTGGCGGGCCGGGCCAGGGCCGAGATTTTCGGGATTTTAGGCTGGCGGGCCGGCCCGGCCACCTTGCCAATAAGTTATATTGAGTTTAAATGAGGTAATTTAATTACATTATAAGTTTTCCTTATTGATATTCAACTTCAATCATCTGTTTAAACAGTTAAAAGTAAAAAATCGAGTTTTGGCTTAACTTGATTGGTTCGATCCCGGCCGAGGTCAATCTTTTGCTTTTTGCTTTTTTTGGCCGGAAATGTTCAGAAATGCTGGGAATATGCCTTGTTAGCCTTATTAAGTGTATTAGCGTTGAAACTACACGTGGGCGTCAAAGAAATTGAACTCCACTAAGATAAACAGACTTTTTCTATTGAACTAAAGATGTACTGGTTGTATGCTGCTTTATGAATAAATTCTCGTTACATACTATACCTAAATCGGTTGTGCAAGCCTATAGACGATTAACAAACTTAATCTAACACGTTTTTGTGACTCCGGAAAAATTAAAGGATGGTATATACTGGTTTGATAAAAATGTACCCAAAATGTCGGGCCGCGGGCCAAAAAATTGGCTGCGGGCCGGCCCGGGCCGGGCCGGGCCGGGCCGAGAAAAATGGGCTGGCGGGCCGGCCCATTCCCAGGCCTGTGCTAGAGTACCACTTTTGCGGCATCGAGCGTGTATTTTTTGTTCAACATGTGACTGAACTAATGCCGCTCGCATGGGTCGGCGGCGTCGTTTGCCTGTTCACCACCATTGCATATTTCTACGTGTGCTATTTGAATATTAGAGACTATTTTACGGTGCATACGGACCCGACGATCAGCAAGCGGACTCGGCAAATGCATCGACACTTTTGCTTGATTTTTCTGTTGCAGGTTGGCGCTTTTGCACGTTTCATCATTTCCAAATTTTTGCATCGTAGTTTCCGATAACTTAGCTTATCCAAAATTTCGAGATTGTGAAATTTCAACATGATCTAGGTCCAAATTTGAATTTTTACTTTTGAAAATAGCCCGTTAGACCCGAATTTCAGTCAACGATGGCGCTATCATTCCTGGCGCGCCAATTTTCCTGACTCTCAGTTTTACTGGGATTACAAACAACGAGTTCATAATCTGTAGTAAGTAGATAACAGGATCCAATCCTTGTGCTCAGCTGTCGGCTGGTTTTCTTTGTACCGGGCTCCACGCGTTCGCAAATAATCTTGTGATCCTGATCGCCACGAAGCCCTATCGAATGGCGATCTATCAATTCGTTCGCACAGAACGTATTTGGTAAGTCCGTATAGGATTCGATTTGATGTGATTTTTCGGAGTTGAATTTCCTTTATTTAGAGGCTAAACCCCTGGGCCGATCACACTCCAGTGACTGTGAAACCGGTGAAATGGCAAGCGGCGCTTCGTGTCATGCACAAATGGCCCGGACCGCTTCACATGTTTCAAAAAACTGGTCCGGCTAGTGATGAACGTCCGGCCGTTGAATAAAACGCAGATCTATGATGGTCAACCCATCACCATTCAATACAAAAAATTTGTCTTGCACTGGAAATGCAAAAAAACTAAAAAGAAACATATTTCCTAAAGACGGCGGTCTAGGAGACCTCCATGGCCCCATAATTCCGATCCTTTCAGTGTATTTTTGTAATTGCTTCCCAAAAACCACCTGCCGCCTCGTAGCCGGGCGGTTGGCTAGTTCAGAGAAGTTGACGAGTTGGCGTTCTCAGAACTCACCGTCCTGATGTTCTACCCGTCCCATGAAGAAGAATTATGGATCGCCGGCGCCTATTATTTTTCTTGGGCTTTTGGCTTTCCATTTTTCGTGCTCACTCTGTATTTCCTTCATAGCGGAAAGGCGCACCTGACGAAGGAGTATAAATATGTGCAGTTGAATGTGGTGGTAGGGTTTTGATGTTTTTGATGATGCTACCTGAAGACTTGAAAGCCTAACTAGCCAGAAATCTGGGAAAAAATAAGCTTTTCTCGATGATTCGCAGATCGCCTCCGAACTTACCGAGACGACCATCTGCACGGTGAAGCCGATCCTCTATGCGCCGTATTTTGCCCTGAAACCTTTGAGCGGATTTCGTCTCAGCTACCTTCAGCTGCATGTGCTCTTGGTAGGGTCAGCTTCCTCATCACTAGTGTCCGACAGCACCCCAAGAAACGCACCCCGGGTGCCTTCGAAACGCACCCCAGGGGGTCTTTGAAACGCACCCGGGGTGCGTTTCAAAGGCACCCGCGGTGCATTTCTTGGGGTGCTGTCCGACACTACTCATCACCAGGGTTGGTCATGATGATCGAAAGTCCGTCCGCGTCCGGACGGGTCCGGACCCGGGATACAAATTGCGGACAGGACGCGTCCGGACCGGACGGACGCGTCCGGACGCGGACCCAACGGACGCTTAGGAGTCCGCCGGTCCGCGATGCAAATTGCAGATAACCATGTTAATTCAATAGTCTGCGGCTTAGGAAGGCGCATCACCACAGACCTAATTTGAATATTTCGTGTTGACTTGGATTATGACAAAAAATAATTGTCAGTTGTCCAAATAGTCACACAAAAGTAAGTCGGAAACGAAGAAACTAGTACTAAACCTCAAGAACAATGGAAAATTGAACTAAAATCTTAAAGCTTTTCGTTTGCTCAAACTTTTTTGGCGCTTTCCCTTGGACAGTGGCAGTGATTTTTGTGATTTATTCTAAGTCAACATCAAGGATGCAAATTAGGTTATACCAGGGTTGAAAAGCCGCTTCGCGACTTTTCAACCCTGGCCACCGTCTGACCCCCATACTTCGTAACTTTGCATAAACACTTGAATTCCTGTGCAGAAAAATGAAAAGCGCGTCCTCTCCCCCATTATATAGGGTTCCCCCACTTCCGGTGCATGCTAATTGATTCCTAACAAAGAGTCCGAGCGAGATTTTCACAAAAACTTAACTTTAATATCGAAAACTACTGATTTTCAAAAATCTCATATGCGTGCAGTCGTGTGTTACGCACCTAATGACGTTTCATACGTGCCCTTAGTTTCTTCCTTTATTGAGATACGACTGGAACATACGGACGCAAGTTGCATGCAAATGCACACACACACAAACACTATTTTTTATATATAGTAGGATTCCTACGCCTTCCTAAACCAGGGACTCCTGAATTAGCATCCGCTTCTGTGCTTTGCATCGCGGACCTTCCGGCGTCCGGCGGACTCTTTAGCGTCCGTTGGGTCCGCGTCCGGACGCGTCCGTCCGGTCCGGACCCGTCCGCAATTTGCATAGCGGACCCGTCCGGACGCGGACGGACGCGGACCCCCGGGCATTGTGACCAACCCTGCTCATCACTATCATCAGCCTGTATTTTAGAGCCTTTGGTGGACCTTCTTGGTGCACTCCCTTGCCTCCGTGGTATACAACGGGGTGCTGAAAACGGCGCACGCGTCGCAGAAGCACCGGATGTTGCATGCCGTAGCCAAGCGCTACCTGATCTCGTGCTATATTATTGTGATGATTGGCGGCTGGGGCAGTATTTGGTTGGCGTATACGTTTCGGCTTATGGTTGATGATGGCGTTCAGGTGAGCTATTGTCAAAATCCTTTTGATATGTATCGGCGCGTTGAAGCTGCCGCCATCGCGGTTTCGTTTGATTCGTCATTTTGCCGCCTATGTTTGGAGGGGGGAATCTTTCATAATCTTGCCATTTCATGATCTCGCAATTTTGGAATCTCGCATTTTCATAATCTCGTATTCTCATAATTTCGGATTTGCTATGGCCTAACTGCATTTGCGGGATTCTGAAATTGCGAGAATCTCAAATTGCGAGATTATGAAATTTCGAGATTATAAATTGGGTTTCTGATACCAAATCGTTTGGAGGGCAGAGCCCAATGGCATACGTTCAGATTTGCATGCTCGATTTTCACGTCTGCGGTGTCGAAGGTGCCTACTTTCTGCCGCAAGGAACCGAATTTCGGCCCCTGCTTCGAATCGTGCTGGTCGTTGTCATATTCACATTTTTTGCCTACCTCTACGTATGCTACGCAAATATTGAGGACTATCTCTTGGTCCGTAGGGACCCAGCGGTTAGCAAAAGAACCCGGCTAATGCACGGCACTTCTGTATGATCTTTCTATTTCAGGTTGGTGCTGATAAGGAGAGGTTTTTGGGAGTCGTCCGGACTTTGGGATGGACTAGGCCTATTTTGTGCAGAATTTTGCGCTGATTCGCGACATGGTTACCGTTTTTGCGGAATAGCCATTTCTCGAAGGTCATAAACTATTTACATCTAAAACGCCCCGTTTAGCTACTTTCGATGGACTTCGAAAAAGGTTTTAGTAAAAAAACCAGCTGGTGCATTTGTTCAGAAAAAAATGCTCTACAAATAAGCTACTTCCTCAAAGTTTTGAAATTTTCAAAATTTTGGAAACGTTTATGGGCATCAAATGTATAAAATTTGTCAGATTCCAGTAATTTTGATTAGAATGGTTTATTTTATAGAGTTTCTTTTCTAAACAAAATGTACTAGCTTTCTTGCGTAAAACCTATTCCGAAGCCTCGAATCCATCGAAAGCATCGATTTGGGGTCGTTTTAGGTAAGCTGTGGGTTGTAAAACGTTCATAACTTTCGCGAAATGTCTATGCCGCGAAAATAGTAAACAGATTTGGAATCAGCGCGGAATTCTGCTCAAGTTGGTCCATTCGAAGTCCGTACGGCCTCAAAAACGATTCCTTGTAAGCTTCAGGCCGTTTTTCAGTCGGCGATCGCATATCGGTTCTGGGAGGGCCAGTCATCCTCGCCCTTACGGTTTATCTGGGTTATATAACCGGCGAGTTGCTGATTTGCTGTGGGTGTAGCCTACTACCACTGACTAACCAACTGTGTGTAGCTGCGGGCCTGTCTTTTCTTTCGACCGGGCTGCACGCCGTCGCAAATAATTTGGTAATATTGATAGCCACACGGCCATATAGGAATGCTATATGGCTATGGGTATGCAGGGTGTATGTGGTATGTGCGTTGAGCAATCTTACCTAGAATTATTTTCACGCTCTTACAAGCTTGATTTAGAGGTTGAATCCGTGGGCCGACCACACGCCGGTAACGGTCACGCCCGTAAAATGGCAAGCAGCGCTTCGCGTTATTAATAAATGGCCGGAACCTCTCCATATGGTTAACAAGACCGGCCAATCGAATGATGAGCATCAAGTCGTTCAATAAAAGGATAAAATAGCTGCCCGGTCAGGGCAGTCCCCCTTGCTGATGTTTTCTGCCATGAACGAGCCGAATACTGAACCTTAATGAAACTCAGACTCACAAGGAGATCTTTTAGTGACAATCGGGTTTCCGTATGGGACCAACCTTTTGCAGAATTTTGCGCTGATTCTGAACCTGTTTCCAAAATCTGGAAAAAGGTCTTATGACTTAGGAACTGAAATCTCGAAGGGGGGGGGGGGTGAAATGGTCGGTTTTTGACCAAAAACACTATTTTTTTTCGCTATAGAAAGCTTAAAATCACTCAAAATGGCCCCTGAGTGCACAATTGCAAAAAAATTTTTCAGGGGGTATATTAGGGGCGGGAGCTCTTTTTTTCAACCACCCAGGGAGAGTGGGTTGTATTAGAGGGGTATAATAGAGGGGAGGGGGTTATATTAGAGGTAATACGGTACCTAGATCGTAGAAATCGTACTTATCGGTGCGCGGGTAGCAGTCGATGCCCTAACGCGAGGTTTTCCCCGCGCATTTATCGATTCGCATGCAAATATTCCTCTCTTTAGTGCATCGAACGGTCTGGTGTCTCCCGCATGGGATTAAAAAATTACTTTCCAGAGGCGTGCATTAGAACACACGAGATTTTACGATTTTTGTTGGTAAGTGTTTCCTGATGTAATCGAAAAAGGTGAAATTTAGAACAACTTGAATATGCTATGCGCCGCTTTGAACGCAACGCGCAGGTCCTAACCGAGTTCGTCCATTCCAGACGCATCGCAATTTGAACCACGAACCAGCTGCACCAGCTTTCAGAAGATGGCTTGCGCAAGCCCCCTCGGGGGAAACTACGGAAGAAGCAGGCTAAACAATCCGGAAACCACCTGCGCCATCCGAGCCTGGAAAGACGGGGGCGTCTGGATGGACTCCACTCGGGAATTGATAGCAAGGCTTAGGAATTCAAATGTTTTCCCCGTCCCACGAGGCTCAAGTGTGGATAGTCTGGTTCTATTATATTTTCTGGGTTCTTGGTGTATCCACTTTTACCCTCACCGCCTATTTTATGCACCGCAAGATCACACCACTCAGTCGGGAATATAAGGTGGCACAGTTAAATTTGATGGTGAGTTTGAAGGTTGGCAGTCGCCGATCGAAATCTCCTGATCGAAAATCGCCTGGTCGAAAAATCGCCTGATCGAAAATCGTCTGATCGAAAAATCGCCTGATCGAAAAACCGCCTGATCGAAAATCGTCTGATCGAAAATCGTCTGATCGAAAATCACTCAAAAAATTTAGGGTTTTTTACGCTTCTAACATGTGTTAAAACTACTTTTGAGTTATTATCGATTAGACAATCTCCGATTATACGATTTTCGATCGGTGTCGATCAGGCGATCGATCGATATTTCGATCGAGCGATTCATCAGGCGATTTCGAAAATTTTCGATCAGGCGATTTTCGATCAGGTGACTGGGTATCGAGTTTGAATCTCTCAAAAGCGTAAGCCCAAATGCCGACAGTTAAAATTCCGCTGCAAAATACCGCACAATTTCAAATGTCGACAACCGGAAAGCCGATAAAAACTCTACATTTGGAAAAGCCGGCAAATAAGTGTTGGAAAACGCAGTATAAAATGGAAAATTTAAGATTAAGCCCTATCTGCCATTCAAGCTTGTCGGCATTTGGCTTGCTGCTCTTTAGGCGTATCTTGCTGTGGATAATTTCGACAGTCGCGATTTCGTTTGTCGGCGTTCCCAATTTTGCCAACTTGAGCTTGTCGGTATTTTGGCTCAAACCTTCCTAGCTCTCGATATTGGCCCTTCCCTATGTCGAAATTGTCTCTGAACTTTCGGTATTTTGATTGTCGCTAGAATTTATGCACATTTTTGCCATAGACCTTTTTGAATTTAGAGGTTCACCACCCGCTGTCGCGCTCACGTTGGAGATCCGACGCCAATTATAATCCTGGATCGACCCCCTGCACTTGAAAAATCGGCAAGGATAAGCCAAGCAACGTTTGCAGTTTAATAAGATCATGAAGAATAGGTTTCTTGAAAAACCACCTACCCTACCTTATATAATTTTGGCGTGTAACTGTGTGTGTGTGCATGTCACTTTCGAGGTCCGATTTGAGGGCCTTCCCGTGCATAAAACGCTCCGATTCTTCGTCACTTGGGGGAATCGACACCTCAAACTACCCCTTTCCCTTTTATTCGAATTCCTAACCCACGGCCGATCTAACATGTCCGGTAATTAATTCGGCGGGTTCCCGCATTGTTCAACCGGGCCAGGGGGTGATACGCATCCATCTTGCTCTCCCTCCTTTTGCAAAGGGGGGCCCAAATATTCGGGGTGTCCATTGGCCAATCGTGTAGTGTGACAACAGCAGTTGGCATGCCGACATTTCCTCATTTTTTGCAGGGGGCTTTGGGTCAGGGTCGTTAAGGAAAAAGGTAGGGGTAATTCACGATTTTGTTCAGAGATCAGGCTGAAGTTAGAGGCCCAACTTATTGATCCCATTGATGTGATGATCATAAATCTATGTACGGGACTGGCTCAGTTTGTGCTTGGTTTTGTTTTTGAAAAGGTCTCGCAGCTTGGCTGAAGTTTTTAAAAAAGCAAAAGAGAATAACAATACTTGGAAAGCATAAGTTACGTTTCGATACCTTCATGGTGACTTTAAGTTTAACTACGGTCTGGCTTAGGCTTAAGTATGGGCTTGGGTCCAGGCTGAGGCATTCCGGCTGATATTTCGCATACTTATGCTTTTTAACAGCTTAGCGCCTAACACTAAGACATGCACTTAAACCACAATCGTCGTCATCCCACCTACATCATTCGCGTCAAGTCCGAGCAGGCCACTAATTGACCCCCGGCACGCACCACACCGGCAAAAAAAAACCAGAATTTTCTAACCCAACACGAAGCAGGAGGAAATGTGTAAGTAGGTGTGAAGTCGAGGTGGAAGTCGTGGTGTCGGATAAACAGCCCTCTCCTCCCCGGCCTCAAGGGCCACATCAAAGCATAAGGCATGTGGGAGTTGGCGCGTCGGCGCTGCGTAAAAACCACCCCTCCATCGTGGGTGGGGCCCGTCACTGAACATCCTTGTTTTTTGCCGAAAGACTCCAGTTTCCGCAAGTGGAGCTCCAAAGTTTCAAGCCTCATTGTGTCGTTTCATTTTACTTGTTTTTCGAGCTTATTTAAAAGTTAAAAAAAGCTTAAAAACTATGATCTACGACTAAAAAGGTTTCAATTTTTTCAATCTCTGGTTTCCACTTTTTCTCGTTGGTTTGCTCTTTCTTTCTCTCTCTCTCTCTCTCTCTCTCTCTCTCTCTCGCTCTCTCTCTCTCCTTTCTCTTTCTCTTTATCTCGCTCTCTCTCTCCCTCGCTTTCTATCTCCCTCTCTCTCTCTCTCGCAGATCTCCTTGCAAACGAATCGACACAATTTACGGATTAAACCCTCGCGAAACGTTCAATGGCAACATTCGGACGTCGCATTACAAAAAATAAGTACGTAGGACGCCTTTGAACGCGTAGCAAAAACTCGGGGTCGATGCCTTGAGCAGAATTTAAAGGTACCAATATCCCAAATTAACGTCGGATTTCTCACAAAATTGCCATAATCTTTTAGATCACGTCGAAAAATTCTTAATGGCAAAAACAGTAATATTTTCGCCTCCAGCCCTGCTTAGCCCTCCACCCACTCCAGAAGACGTCCCCTGTCCCATTCCAGAAGTGAGCATCCACTTCCCGTCGTCCACCCGATCCTCCTCCTGCAGCCCCTGACATCTCCTTCCATCCTTCCCCCGCCTCCCTAATTACACGGAGGCCGATTTTTTCACCGCCGTCCCCCCACATGGCCTTCTCGATATCTGGCGAGCCAGGAGGCGCGTGCCTGACTCATTAGGCTCCTGAAAGTTTTTGACACGACCTAAAGCGGCAGTTTTGCGCGTGGCACCTAGTTATTTCGAAATTCTTTTGTTGCCTTACTGTAAAGTGTTTTTACTCAGGCTGGCGTTTTAGAATGGGACCAAGCCTATCTTGTGCAGAATTTCTCGCTGATTCCGAATCTGGTTTCCAAATTTGCTGCCGACCTTTATTTAAAAGGTTATTCGACATTTAAGCTAAAAAAATTGACTAAATCCGGATTTTTTTGCGTTATCTTTTAAGTTGTCGTCACCTCCGACGTTAAAACTGTCTCGGGAACGGTTTTAGAGGTCAAAGAACGATTTTAGACAAAAAATCATGAGTTTTTGTGCAAAAAGCAAAAGAGATTGTGCAGGGCGGGGATCGATCCGCCGCCCTGTGCCTGGCAAGCGAACAGCTTACCAATGCACCATGGTGCCAACTGGGAAGGGGGCTTCGGGAGGGTAGATAAGGGACACAACAATACCTGGACCCAGACATGGAATAGTGGGCCAGCATCCGAATTTATGTCGTTTTTAAGCTTAATTTAGACCAAAAATGACTTTTCAACGCGAAGTCCGCAGCAAATTTGGAAAACGGAATCGGAATCAGCAAAAAATTCTGAACAAGATAGGCTTGGTCCCATCCTAAAACGCCAGCCTGAGTAAAAACACTTTACAGTTAGCTCTGTCTGGGTTCAAAAAGTAGAGCGTATTTTCTTCTCAAGATAATTCGCGCTGATGCGCCATTTGGAAAGCTTCTTTTTGCCGGATATATAGCATTAAATTAAACAAATAACGTCTTGAGCCCGGATGTAATTTTCGGCAATTTTTGCAGAAAAGTTAAAAAGATAACTTTCTCGGAAAACACATGACACATACTTTTGAGGAGGCCAGCTGCAAATCTGAAAAATTTGGCTGCAAAATTTGCGAAAAATACAGGCTGGATCTTGGTTTTTCAAATCTAGGCTTAGGCTTAGACTTAGACTTTGGCTCAGGTTTTGCCTTTAACCATGGTCTTTTCTATATGAATTCATCCTTTTTGTAACTTTATTAAGTAGCTAACAGTACGATTTTCTAAGGTCTTCCCGCGCAATGGACTAAAAATCTACAAAAAAAGTGAAGAACCTGTTTCTCGCCCTTTTCCCGGCGCATCCCCCCCCCTCAAGAGCTGTTCAACCGGAGATTGGTTTTTGGCTAGGGGATGGGCCCCTTCAAAAAAGGCATGGCCCGGCCCCTCGTCTTCGACACACCTCTTAATTTCCAGGTTTTCCGGCGGTGACCTATCGGTTCCCGTTTCCAAAATAGAGGAGCGCCTTTTTTACAATTTGGTGAAAAATAGATGCGAAAACGGCCGTGACGGCTAAAATACGATTCTGTATAAAAATAATGTATTTTTCCGTTTCCGTTTCGTCAGGATTGGCAACTTACTTAGATGATATTTTTGCGTAACATTGAAGGGGTTATTTTCGTTTTGTAGATAATTTGAATAACGAAATTCGTTTTTCGAGATTTCGCTTTCTCGATTCTTTGTCGGATTTTCTTTTCTCGATTTTCATCAACTAAATTTTATTTTCGAAGTGTTTGAGATGAAGATTGCGCTTGGCCTTTCCCAGCATATTTTTAGAACTTGGCAACATCACCCGTCCTTCAGGCTCAAGTGCTCGTTTTCTTGAGCCCAGGCGTCCGGCTCTTCCTCCTACCCTTGGTCAAGCAATTTTTCATTCACAAAACCCAACTTTTATTGACTTTCCTTTGAAGAATAACCTTCACTTTTGAAAAATTGAGAGATTTTGGCCTTGAGGAAAATAGGCAAATTTTTTGGCGGCCTCAAATGACCCGAGCGAACGGAAAATTAGGCGGAAGGCCTTTTTTAGCCTAGACGCTTGGGGGTGGCCACGAATTTGGCGGAAGCATTTGAAACGGGCCAAAAATTTTCCGGTCTAGTGGTTTTTGGGAAAATTTTTGAGGAATTTTGATGCGTCGTTAAAAGACAGGCCTTTGCCAGGTGACCTTACTTTTATAAATCCAGAAGCCGCGAAGCGGTTTTTCAACCCTGGTTTCGCTTAAGAACTTGGGTAATTTTGCGTTGCAAAAATCGCTTAAATTGAAGCTTGTTTAATGAATTTCACTCTGGAGAAACTTCTTAAGGTAAAGAAGGCCTACCGGAGCATTTTCACATAATGTTTAGAGGGGGTCTAATTCCACAAAAACCCTATGAAAAATGGAAAATAAAGTTTGTTTTTTCTATAACTCGAGAACGAATATGGCTACAAGGCTATAAGTCAGGATTGTTTTTATTTACGGCCTGATACACCCCTGGTCCAAATTTCGGACCGCTTGGATGTAACACGGCGAAATGCCGAATGGGTCGTTTTTTTGGGGACACCCTGTAGATATACTTTCCAAATCAAACCCTGAACTTCTGATGTGTTTCGCTTCGATGACTTTCCCAGATTATGAATGAGTGCCTAAGCCCCGTCGTCGGCTAATCCATCCGGTAGGGCCCCGGTCGGAGATACGCCCCAAATTATAGGAACGGATTGCCGGTTTTTCGATGTTCATAAGCCTCTTTGTATCATATAATGTGCAGCCGCCAGGGGAAAATTAAGCCAAATCACCAGGTGGTTCTCCCAATTTTGTATATGCTACTTCTGATTTTCTAGCTCTTTTTCTCGGTCCATTGATCCGAACTTTTTTTTGAGGTCTCACTTAAGAATCCCTATATGCTAATCGCTTATGCCGCCGAGCACTTCCGGTGTGGGAAAAACTATCCGAGCTGATGAATGTTCAGCGGTATAACACGGAAAAATGACATTTTCACTGAATGCTCGGCCCGAACGTCCAATTTGCCGCTATCATCGAATAGCCTCGCCCCGGGTGGTGCTGAAATTTTCATGAGCACCCCCCTATTTTGATGGGCGGCCAATTGGGAGGTTGGGGGTTCACAAAAGCTTTTCGTGGGGAGCTCGATGATGTCTCGTTGCTTCTCACTTTTAATTTTTCGTATTTCTGACCGTCCAGCGGTTTAATGCGACAGATCATTTTTGGCGCAAGGTTCTCTCTATCTCGCTCTCTCTCGCTCTCTCTCGCTCTCTCTCAGGCTCTCTGTCTCTCTTTCTCTCTAGCGCTTTTTCTTTCTCTCGCCTCCTCACTCGGTCCGATCTAGACACAGATTTTTAAGCGGCCTCAACCTTGAATTTCGAACGGATCTCCTGACTTCCTTTATTTTTCCAATTAAAAATTCTCCTCCCTCATTCAGAAAATATTTTCGTATTTTTAAAATACCCAACCAAAAAGGCAACACCCCTTTTTCATCCAAAAACCCCTTTGTTCTATTCGACCGATTTTGAAAGGAAGCCCATTTTCGGGTTTTCAAAGCGCTTCCTCCCCCGGGGGGACAATAACCAATCCGTTCCTTCCCCTGCCAAAAGACGTCCATTTCCCGGAGGCGATTCAAAATCACCCGAGCAATTAGCTGAGGCAAAAACGGAGCCTGGATTTCCTACTTTCGCGCGGCTAGGCAAAAATTGTCTTTTTTGCTGGCCATAGGTCCTCATCGACGACTGCCAATTGGCGAAATGACTCACATAAATGGGAAAGGGGGCCCCTCATAAAATAATTCACGTTCTAAAAAATGTTCGATTTCTGGGGTTGTGTCTTGGTTTGGCTTTTGAACCGGCCGGAAGATGGAATGAAAAAAAGAAAAGAAGGACGGTTTCAACCTCCTGGCGTCATTCGCTTTCTGGATTGGAAAAATTCTAAAGTTTTGTGGGGGGGAGGGTATTGAGAATATTGCTATAGTTCTACTCTCTTGTCTCTTCCGCTCCTTTGCCCTCTTCACGCGCCTTTTAAAGACCGAATCTATCTCTCGCTCTCGCGCTCCTTCTCACTTTCTGTACTTCATCCTCAAAACGCTGCAAAAATTAGCATTGCAGAATTTTTGCATGCCGCTTTACGTGCCACATAAATTCCAAACTCAAAAATTTGGAGAGCCATTTCACGCCCGAGTGTGTAGCTCAGGGCCTCGATGAACTTTCAAGCGCCTCGTAAGCCACGGGGAGGGCCGCATTTCCCCCCGGGTGAGTCCCACCACCTTCGAAATCCACTTCCGGGCGGCCGCCCACCCAAGATGGCCGGGTCTGGGCCGGCCGCCTCAGCGAGTCGGCGTGAAAATATGGAATTCGACCAGAAAGGGTGCCCATTTCCGCGTAGCCAGGCAGATTGCTTGGTAAATAAGAGCATCACGGCCAAAGGGGAGCCAGTGTCTACTTATATTTCGGGACTGGCGTTCGTTATATTGAGGTTATTTCTGCGGGGAGGGATTTCTTGGTATGTATTACTTTAGGGAATCGGGTATCATTTTAGCAGCCATGAGGTTATTATTTTGCTTTCTCACTCTCTCGCTCTCGCCGGCTGTTTTACGATTTTCCATCCGGTGCCGATTTTCAAGCTACTCTGGCATTATCTATGTATCACTATATTCCGTCTCTCTCTCTCTCTCCTCTCTCTCTCTCTCTCTCTCTCCTCTCTGTTTTTTCTTTTGTTTCCCTCCTCTCGGTCTCTCTTTTTCTCGTTCTCTTGCTCACTCTCTGTCTCTCCGCGTTCTTTCATCTTTGAATTTTTGCCATTTCCATACCTTCGAAAAATTCAGATATCCCAAAAAACCCAAATTTCACCATCTTTCCGACCAGACCAAACATCTACTCCAGGCAGGCAATTTCAATCCTGTCTGCCCCCACCCCAAGATTGGCATTCCACCCACCCAACAAATCGGAAAATCCTAGAAGAATCGCCCGGCCCTACCAATCAGTGTTCCATTCCAATCCACCGGGACTACCGTGGGGATGGGATGGAGGGGGAAAAGCTTCATGTTTTCCCTTGGTCCCGTCGGCTAGGGGGATCGGAAACACAATTTGGGGGACCCCTTCCTCCGCGGGATACGCCCACCCTATCCTTTGCGCATCAGGCAAACCTCGGAAAACCCCCAGTCTTTTTGGACACAACGGAGTTCCTGATTTTCCGGTCCGCACGGTTCCCGATGCAGTTTTCGGTATTTGCCGCTTTTATTATCCCACTGTTTTCTCCATATATCTCTCGCTAAGCACAAGATCGCTGCTGATATCAGCTAGAACCCTAAAAATCCAAATCTTCCCAACTTCGATGATCCTCTCTGTAATTTTTTTCCTGCATTCCATTTCCTTACTCAACTGCTATTTATTTCGCCCATGACCTTCTAAATGAATCCTAAAGCTCGCCCTCCAGCACCACGTAAACACACACACACACACACACACACACACACACACACACGCTATTTGTATAGTTTTCTGGCGTTCTGGGGCACATAGTATTTTCGGTGAATACATATGGGAATGGGAATAGGCAAGTAGAGGCAATTTTGTGCGATTTATAGGAAGGAGAGAATTGCATTGCGATAGCCAGCATCTTTCAGCGAGGAAATTTAATTTTATTAATTTTAGAGGGGGTTGGAGGGGGAGCGAGAGAAACAGTGAGAGAGACCGAGAGCGAGAGAGAGAGCGAGAGAGAGAAATAGATGGAGAGAGTGGGATAGCTAGCGAGCGAGAGAGATCGCGAGGGAGACAGAGACGGTTTTTCTGCATGATGTATTTATACCTTTCTTATAAAATTTAACAATTCTGGAAAAAGCTGAAGCTGAAGAGAAAAATTTAGAAATATCCCATAAATTTAAAATTTTGATAAAAAATACATTTTTCTGTATATTTTTCATGACATTTGTGAAGTATTGCAAGTAGCCCCTAGGCATAGTCAAACAGCCGAAAAGCCCTCCTTCATCCAAAATTCAAACAAAATTGGCTACTAAATAAAAGTGTTGGTGTCCCCCCGATAGAGCTTCCTCCTCCCTGATCATGCCAAAGAACCGGCTTCGTCTCGTTTAGACCTTTGAAAAAGGATCCAAAAAGACATCTGGAACAAACTGGCCCAAAACTGGCCCTAATCGACCCTCCAATGAGCACACATTTTCTTGTCTTTTCCTCTCACTCCAGCCATTTCAATCGGCGCGCCCAGTGGCCCGGAAGAAATTAGGAATTCGGAGGTCCTGGAACTTTCGGGAGTTCTTTTCTTTTAAGCATCTTTCTTTCTTCCTTGCCCATTTTTTACTAACCGATGTCCACTTTTGAATGGGCGCAGAGACCAGTCGGGCCCGGCTTCGTTGGGCCCTGGACTGGGCCACATACAAATCATCCGCTCAAGAATGTTGCCGTTCCGAGCGGGGGGCGGTGGTCTCGAGGGCCCATCCCCAACACAAAGGACCAAATTTAAGCCCCTTCGCAAAACCGTTTTTTTAAGCTGGATCATCGTCATTGAGGATTCATTCAGAGTCTGGGCGATTCAGAAATTAAAAAAGGCCATAGACACGTGTTTTTTGGATTAGCTTTTAGGAATTTCAATTCGTAATATGACCGTAGTTTTGGTGACAATTCGTTCCTAAATGGGTTTGAATGATTTGGTCAACGTTCACTCTCTCTCTCTCTCTGGCTCTCTCACTCACTATCAGTCTCTCTCTATACCTCCTTCTCTCTCTCTCTCTCTCTCTCTCTCTCTCTCTTTCTCTCTCTCTCTCTCCTTCTCTCACTGATTCAATTAAACGCCTTTGATTATAATGCCATACTCGATGGCAGTTTGGATCTCTGCAAAAACGAAAACAAACCTCTAACCTAAATTTTGCCTACTTGCACAAATGTCTCTGCCACGAGACAACTTCTGTGTGGGCAGCTTGCAGCACCTGTTGGCTCAAAAAGGAGATTACAATCTATTTTAAACAATCTGGCCGCGGCAACAGCTGCTCCGGAAATTCCGAAAAAGGATTCTGCAGGTTGTAATTTGAATCCTGTACCCGTTTCAGCTTAGCATTTAAAAAACCGGGGCTGGATTTGACCGCAAAATAGGAAATCTAGGTTCGGGTGCAACTTTGCGCTAGAAAAACTCGAAAGTCATCTATTAACAACACTTGCAAAATGCGACCCGTCACCCCCCACGTATTCCAGCGTGCTTTCAACATCCGTAGTAACCCCAATACAAACCTCAAGACATCAATAAATCCTTTTCTTTTCCGGAAATGTCCTCGATAACACGTCGGGCACTCACACTTTCGTGAGCATAAATCTTTCACCCACCAGCGGAGTGGCCTAGGGGGTCCCGGGGTTTTCGAGCATCGCATCTGGGCAAAAACCATGGCCGGATTAAATTTTTAAACACATTACTCGCTCCGGTGGCTGAAGGACGCAAGGTTTACGTAGCCTTTTTTCACGTGTTTGTTGTGGGCGGAAAGCCAAAATTTTTGGTTGGATTTTTGTTATGTTGAGGGTACTTTAGTTCAAACCGAAATGGTATTTAAAAATTTCAAAATTACTGGGAGCTGTCAGAAAATCATCAATATTTAGATAGTGTTTTTAAGTATCAGCTTGAATACTTGAAATTCGCATAGCTATGCATCTCGGTTCAATTACATGAAATTGTAATGATTTTGTAAGCCTGACCTTGCTTTAACTAACTTCCAAATCTACAAAAAATGTAGCCAATAGGCGTTACAGGTGTATTTTCTTTTTTTTGCTTTTTGACTTGTTGGAGCTCTCGAAAACATGACGTGTTTTTGATGAAATTTTCCTGAAATACCGCTTTTTAAGTCATTTTTTTCCGGACATCAGCCATCTTTCTTTGTTTTTCCGCACAGCTGGGACCTTCGTAATATTTTTTCAAAATTCTCACCAATTTTTGTAGCAATTCCCAATGGGAGATCGATGCAAAAATACTCCCCTAGCGGCCGGGTGGCTCATGGTCGGCCGGGCTGTAAACACGTTATGATCGGCGCTAAAATTTTACCGTCGTTTTGGAGTTATGGCTTTGTGGCTGGGGGTTTTGTGGCTGGGTTCGGCATAAATTCAACTTTCATGCGCAGAAACAATATTTCTGTCATTCCGTGTTTATGTTTCTTTCTGTGGTAGTATTCCTATTTCGTATGCTTATGTCTGTGAATACAAAAAATCTTTGCTAGTCTGCAATCGAAGAACCTTTCCAAAATAATTTTTGTTTTAATTTTTTTCCGATTTCGAACTGTAAAATCCGATTTTCCCAAACAATCTCTGCTCATTTACCTATTCAAATTCATATTCTCAAAGAACCTTTGCTAGCTTGCCTTTCCAATTCCTATTTATCAAAAATATATTATGGAAGTCGTAGTTTAAACTTAAGCGTAAATGATCCCTGCCATTTCATCCTGTCTGATTTCGTGTAGCTAATTCCCAAAAAACCTCTGCTAGCCTACCTTGCTCCTTTCTAGCTTCCGGCTTCCCCCTAAGCTCGGAAAACCTGCTTAACTCCCTTAATTCGGATGTTTTCCCTTCCGCTTTCGATGTCCTTTAATTTTGCCAAATTTCGGGATTGACGTCCCGGGTGGCCCGTGAAGTACTTGCTTAAAGCCGCCCTCCCACCGTTCCGCCAAATAAACAAAATCGACGTAGACAATTACCGGGTTTTCCTGATGATGTCCTCGAGCTGACCGGGGGTATTGCAAAGGCTTCTATTTACCGGGGTTCAGGTTTTTTCAGCCAGGCACAAACATTTGATCGGCGATTTTCCAGGCGGGGGAGAATTTGAGGGGCCGGGTGGGCTAGGATTTAGTTTAAAGGAATAAAAATTCATACATTTTTCATGTTTGTTCATGATTTGGCCTGATTAAAAAAGTTTTTCAATCATTTGCTCCCACTCTCTCTCTCTCTCTCTCTCTCTCTCTCTCTCTCTCTTTCTCGCTCTCTCTCGCTCACCCCATTTACCGTACTTCCAGATGTTGATCGTATGAAATACGAACCCCCGTCCGTCCCCGCTGCAAGATGACGGAAATTATTGTGAACGACACACTCCTCCCTCCGCCCTGTTTTCACGAAAAAACATGCGCGGCGATAAATATCGCCCGGCAGGTGAGTGAGCCGAGGGTCGGGTTACATATTGAAAAAGCGCAGCGGAAAGTAGAACACCACAAATTTTGAAGGTAGGATTTGGCCCGAAACAGCTCGAAATGCCTAGAAAAATTAGCTGTTTAGCTGTAAAAACTGTTCAAAATGCCGACACGCTAACACAGTAATTAGCCTTTTGCATGTCGGCATTTCCATTGTCGGGGTTCCAGCGTGGAAAATTAACTTTCCCTTCATTTAGCTGTTAGCGTGTCGGCATTTCCCGTGTCGGGATTTTTGGTCGGGATTTGTAGAATTTTTCCACAAACTTTTCGTATTTCGGCGTTTGTCAGAAAATCGTTAGGTTGGCCTCAAAAATTATTTTTTCACCTTTTCATGCTCACGATGCTTGAGACCCAGGTTCGAAATCCATCCCCGCCTGACCATTTACTTTTGCTCTTAGGAACTTAGCGTTCCTTTAAGAAAACAACTCGAAGCCCCAAACCCAACGACATCCCGTCGAAATTGGCCGGCATTTCTCAAAACACAAGTCCATCGTCCAACCCGAATTAAGAGCCACCCACCCGTCCGGCTCCTCCTTGGGTCTCTCACTATCCGGCTTTCGCAAAAAAAAGCCAATTTTGAGGGCGAAAAGCCGGAAAATACGCGGTTCGTTAGGCACCGAAAGAGCCGGCTATGGAACCGGGAAACCATGGGTGGAAACCGAGGGGCCAACCCGGAGGCCGGTGGGGGCGGGTTTCCGGTCCCGAATTTTGACAATGGTCGGCTGGAGCGATTTTTGAGAGTTACTGAAAAATTGCTAAAGTCGGTGGCCTTACGAGCATAAAAAAGTTAAAACAAGTCTGGGAATTGCTTAAACGTATGTTCTATATTTCATATTTCTTAAGGTGCCACTCGAATGGGCCCTCCCCCTGTACGGCTACCTGATGCCGCTGGTGGTCGCGCTGACGGTGGCCACGAATTCGTTCATCGTCGTCGTACTATCACACAAGTACCTGAGAACACCGACGAATTTCGTGCTGTTGGCTATGGCTGTTTCAGGTATGATCTAAGTGGGATTTAAATCGACTTTTGATGGTATCCTCGGGCTTTCCGTATTTTTTTTTGTTGGTGGCGCGTTAACTTGTCATCAGTTTGTCGGCATTTTAACTTTTTGGGGCCTCGCCTCTTAGCCTTTTTGAATTGCTGGTTTTCATTGTTTTTACTCTGACACTTTTGTTGGGCGGAACCGTTTAAAGCGAGTAATTTCCAGAGCTGCTCACCGGCGTCTGTTGCATCCCGTGGTTTTTGTACTACTACACCTTCGGAGGTAAGTAAGACATATTAAAAGATTTATCTCTCTCTCTCTCTATCTTTCTCTCGCTCTCCAATTTTCTCTAGCTTTCTCTTTCTCCACTTCACTTTCTTATCACCGATTACCTCGAGATTTCCCAAATTTTCAAAAACTACACTGCTCTTTGACCGCCTAATTCCGCTCCGGCAAAGTCCATTTTCTGCAGAAAAATCCTCTAAATGGTCAGCCTGCTTGCATCTTCTGATTGGGCTTTGCGAGACATAGTTGGATTCAACAAAAAAGGAGGGCCCGTTTTTTGGACCTTTTCCAGCTTGGGGGTCTGATGGTCTAGCTGGGACGTGTGTGCCGAGGCTTTTTCCGGTGTGGGCCCCTGCTTTCACCTCTAATTAAGGGGACGGAGGGGGTGCGCCTAATTGGACCAATCAGATGAGGCCATGGGGGGTAGGGCTAGCTTCTTATGTGTCGAAAGGAGTGGAGAAGGAGGTGAGACTTATTTGATCGACATAGCGGGAAGGATATGTCGGACAGGGTTGTGTTACGATTGGGGAATAAGGGAAGTTGGGGAACACCGGGAATTTTTAGGGGTTCAAGCCTAAAAAATCCCTTGTCTTAAAACGCACGGAACGTATGTAGTCGAATCTTCTTCAAATTTAGATAGCTTAAAATTCTTAAAAACCTAGTAGGTAGTAGCTCCAATTTAGGAAGGTGCGGTACGTAGCTGATGAAGTCAAAAAGGAGCGCAAAATTTGCTTGGCGACTGGGAAACACACAATTTTTTGGTCTAAAGCCTCGTGTCGTTGTCCCTTGTGTGTGAGAATAGGTTTAAAAAGGGCTATAAGCCTAATCATAATCCTAATCCTAAGCCTAAGCCCAAGTTTGAGCTTATTCCTAAGCCTAAGCCTGAGCCTAAGCCACAGCCCTTGGGTTACTCCATTTTCTGAATCATTTTTTTGTTCCTCTAAATATCCAAACCAACACCCAGAAAACGGAAGCTAAACAGAAGAAGTGCCGTATGATCGAATAGATACATCAGGCAGAAGCGCAGAAGCCGTGATGTATCTCCACGATCATACGGCTCTCTGCTTCCAGTTTGCAACCTCTAGCTTCACTTGGTTATAAGAGATGGGATAATTTTTAGATTTTTCGGCTTCGATTTTCGCTTCCTCAAGCCAAATCACCCCTCCCCCGTTTTCCACACCAGATGACTAATCGCATTCTCATCTGTCTTAATCCCGACACGTCTAGAGCCAGCCTATGAAAAACTTCTCCAACAGCTGTGCGTGTATGTGTGGGGTCTGTCGGGGTCGGCGGAATTGGATGAAAAACGAAGTGCCCCCCACGGAGGGAAGATGTGCAATGGCATCCTGGGGCTCGAGAAGAAAAGACTGTAGAAGGCCCAGTTGGAGGGCCAGAAGAACGTCTTTTTTGGGCTCGCGAGGGTTGGTGAAAAAGCGCTCACGAGGTCACCCGAGGGGCTGGAAGCAGAAAAAGGGTCGGATCGGAAACGGGGGTTGAGGGAGAAATTGTTGCAACTTAGCAGGCGGCTGATTGCAGGAATATAGAAAGGGAAAAGAAATACAGAGACAAATAGCGAGAGTAGAGAGAGAGAGGGGGAGAGAGCGATAGTCTTGCACTTACTTACAATCTTAAAGCCGCTTCTATCCAACGAAGGCGATCAAAAGAAAAGCGAGAGGGAAGAGGAGAGTGAGAAAGAGAGAGAGAGAGATTTCAGGCTCTATCCTGTACAATTTTGACCAGGCTACAGAATAAACCAATTTTCAGGCTACCACACTGACGCCGAGTCGGGCCTACCCTCAATTTGGTGCCAACTCATCCCATTCATGGCCTCATTCTTCCCTCCATCTTCACGCGACGGCTATCTACCTTACCGTATACCTGGCCATCCAGCGCTACGTCTACATTTGCATACCGACGCTTGTGAGGCGGTTTTGCACGATCAAATATAGTAAGAAGGTAGAGACGGCTTATTGAGCTTTATATGCAAATCAAGGTCCTCATCTTCATCTGGATCTTCTCGACCTTGATCTATGCTCCAGAGGCCTTAGCAAATTACCACCAATCAAAAGTCGTCAAGAACATCTTTACAGGGCGTGAGTTTTTAAGAGCGTAGAGTAGTCACTGCTTCAGAAATATCTCGCCAATGCTACCGTACACAATCAGGATTCTTGCTGTGGATTGGCCCGAATTTGTATTACAAGGTATCCAAAAATTCAAGGTACTTTATTTATCAATTTTAGGTCTTTTATACTATCCAAACCGTGCTGGTCCACTCTGGGCCCTGTTTACTCCTCGTAATTTTTACGTGGAAGCTGGTGTCCGCGATTCGAGAGGCTGACAAGCGGCATTTGCATTTGATGAAAAAGTATGTTTTTATCTATCTAAGACGCAGTTAAGCCTAAATGAAGTCTAAGCAAAACCTAAGTGATGTCTAAACAAAGCTACAAAGCCTAAGCAAACCAAGCATAAGCTCAGTTTGGAAACATTACCGTATCCTCTCGATTTCCATACCCCTAAAATGACCCATGTTGACGGGATCGCACTTGACTTTTCCATCAAAAGCGCGTGACGACCAGTTGACGATCTACGACTAGTTGGGGCAATTTTTCTTAGGGCCGGGATTATCCTATTTACCCCGAAAAGCCCCCGCTTTTGGCGGGGGTCCCGGGAAGGACAAAAAACACCACTAATGGGATGGATGGGATGGGATTTGACTTTTTGAGGGAGGTGACCGGATATTGGTTGACCATTCGTGGGGCGAAGGTATTGGAGTGGCAATTGTACGATTTAATACAAGAGATTCTGGGGATAGGGATGTTTGCATATATTTGGAAAATCTAACTAGGACGTAAAATTTTTTTATGATTTTTTTGAAGCATGAAAGCACACAGGGAGAGAGAATAGAGTGAGAGAGAGAGCACGTTGCTGATTTCACGCTGCCCCCGCCCGTCACTGTCCCTTTAATTGCGACGGGCAATGCATCATCGGTTTTCCATTGCGTAATCGATTAGGAGCTTGTCTTGCCCTTTCAAAAGTGCGCCGTAGTGGACTACCTTTTCCTGTGAGAGAGCTTCTAACGACTGCTTTTCCAATTTACAATTACAACCTAATCCGCAACCTTTAAACGGTTTTCGAAAACCTTCAAAAACCCCGTGTTCCCCAGCTTTCCCTAACCAAAATCAGTCTTTCTTCGACAATCAAAGTCCAGTGACAAGGCCCAGGGCCAAAACCCTATTTGCCGTTCCTCCAGCGGGAGGAACCCCCGCTGGAGGATCTCATTTGCAGGCGGAAATCCTGCGGAATGCCATCGTCGGCGTGCTCGTCGATAATTCGGTTTTGGGGAGGGTCCTAAAAACTAAAGATTTGGATCTCTGGGGCTTCTGGGGATACCTGGGGAGTGACGAGAAAGCAACGGAGAAATACCGCAGTGCTGACGCTGCTGACGAAATAAAGCTGGATTTGAAAAATAGGGGCGTAGATTGTGAATAAAAGCAACTACAGTAGCTTTCAAATTGATTTTCGGCTTTTCCAAATGTTTCGACGTCTTACGAATATTTGCCGTTTTTTCCGTAGCACAAATTCTTCTGGGTTTCTCGTTGGTACCACGCCTTTAGAATGTTATTTTCTGTTAAAACTGACGAAAAGAAAATACCGCATGCCATTCAAGGTTTCTTTGTCTCTAACACAGAAAAATGCCGAAAAATATTTTTCCGAAGTAAAAATTCGCCTTTCAAAGTACCCCCTCGCAAGTTATCGTGCTCGTCTAGTCAAAATTTTCGATTTTTCAAAAGATTTAAGCATTTTCCAACCGAGTTTTTTTCCGGTCCATCCAATCTTTCTACCCCATCCCCCAAAAAAATGCTAACCATATTACCCTTTCCCGCTACGGAAATTGGTTTGCCCACCTCGGGCTCTGACGCAAGTTGACCCCTCTCCCAGGCCCCCCTTGGAAGTTGTTGCATCGCGGACCGTTTTGTGTCTTTTTCGAGTCGAGTTGAAAGGGGTTGCGAAGAGGAACCAAGCCGACCAGACGGAAGTTCATCTGGGAAAATCGGACTGCGAGGGACCCAAGACCAAAGCTTTGCGCCCCGGGGGGCTAACGAACTGGAATTTGGTTCTTTTTGGGGGTAGGAAATGGAAAGGAGATAAAAAGCGCTAGGGGGCGAACATCCAGAATCTGGGAAAGTTCAAGGTAACGAGAGGGAGAGAGAGCGACAGTAAGAGGGAGAGAGCGAACGAGAGGAGACAGAGTGAACCACCTGACTGCCAACCTTTAAAATTGCTTTTCCAGGGTCCCCAACCACCGAAAACAAGACGACGAGGTATCGATCGATTGTGGCAGCATGACGATATCAGTCGGAAATACGTCATCTGGCAATGAGAAGCGGAGGTATTTTGCCTTTTCAGTTGCTTTACCCTACCCATTTTTTTCTTCTAGGGACTACAGCAGTTTTCGGTAAGCGCTGGCTACAAAATACAGCCAATAACGCTCAAAACCTAAACCCTGAGCTTTGCATGAAAAATTATAAAAAGAGAACTACAGCATGATGCTAAATTAACCATTCGTCCTTGGTCGATTGGGTTTTGCGACTTATCATAATTTAGGATTTTTGGTATCCATTAAATCGATATTTTAGGTCGACGCTTGCCACGGACAGCCTAGTGCGGAAAATGTCAAAAATCTACAAGAAAAACAGCAACGAGCCAAAACGGGTACAGGGCTTGAAGCAGGTAAGCAAAGGCATTAAAGCTTAGAGCTTAGGTTTATGTTTAGGCTTGGCTTAGGCTTAAAACGCTTCAGGAACAAACTACCCGAGCAGAACACTCTGGATGCTGGCTGGTGAGGTAAAATCTTGCTCTTCTTGGTCACCGAAATTCCCGGCCGCGATGATCTTCACGGTCCACGTGCTTTCCGTTTCTTTCCGGCTAGGCCACACAAACTATCAGATGCTGAATACGTCGCTTATTATTAGGTATGCATTGGTTAAATTGTCGAAAGCCAATTTTTTTCAATTTGCGCCTTGTTGTCAATCTCGACAAAATCGAGGACTCCTTGTAGTCAGGGAACTCTACGTCTAAAAAATATTTATCTCCCGTTGGTGTACGTTCTGTGTTTTGAAATCATACCGGAAACGAGACTGAAAGCCGGAAATCCTGGACCTTCAGGGTAATCCGGTCGAAAAAGTGGAATGAAATGCGAAAAACAAAACGTTGAAAATGAAGGAGGGGCTTTTCAGGAATGTTCTAATTGTCATCTCGTACCCCTTCCGATTTGCCATCTACTGCGGGATGTCGCAGCAGTTTAGAGAGGTAGGCGAGAGAGAGAGAGAGAGAGAGAGAGAGAGAGAGAGAGAGGGGAGAGAGGCAAAGATAGAAAGACGAGATAAAGCGTTACCTTTTATTCCAGGTGGTCCAACAAATGTGCATCACACGCTTCTTCAAATCCATCTGCTTCCGCACGAAAAAGCGAAAAGATAGCAGCTCGCTAGCCTTGGAAACAAGTTGCCTCAACGAGACCAGGAGGTATTTTTTCTGCCTTTCTATTTTTTCTTTTTGCACGCAAAATCTCACCCCGAGCCAAACCCGTCACCGAGAAATGCCCTAGCGAGCATGGTTCTACTATTTCTTTTGAACTTTTTTTACTTTTTTTGGCTTGCTCAGAGAAAGTTTGTAATAACATTGTAAATTTGAGCGTAGAAAATCTTTTGAGTTTAAGGTTTTTTGAGGATTTTTTTAGTAAAATGGCTTCAGAAAGCCATTTTAGCCATTAGCCATTAAAAAGACCAAAACCGCTTTAAAGATTTCATAAAATCACAATTTTTTTCTAAACAACTTTTGGAAATTGCTTAAAATTAATAAGGGTAAAAATACAATGCAACAATACAACAAAAACTTTTAAAACAAATTTTCAAAAATTTCTGAAGTTTCATGAAATAATTTTAGAAAAGGCTTATTTTTCTTTTTCTCTCTATTATTTTCCCATTTTTCCACGAACAGATCGCCGTCCTCGTCCAGCTACAATGGCCTGTTGTACACCCAGTAGTGGCATGTGGCACATTCATTTTCTAAATACTGCCCTCGCTACCGTATCCACCCCACAATCCACCAACCACACGAAAACTTCACCCTTGCCTCAGGTATCGTTTGCGCGGAACGCTCGGCCTTGCGCTTGCAATTTTCAAGATTTTGATTTATTGATTTTGAAAGTGAGGTTGGCTTTCCGGATTTGTTAAAATTGCATAGAAAATTTATCTTCTTCTTCTTCTAAAAAGGGCAGAGAAGGTATGGCATGGATTTTTTTTGCCAATAAGGCTTTATAAAATTTTCCCGCGCAGCGCAACATATAACGCGCCACGCGCCGCGCCGCGATACGCAACGCGAAGCGTACAGGAAACTCCAGGCGGCCCGTAAAACGCAACGTGACACGCATAGCGAAATGCAGCGCGAGAAGCGACGCAACACGCGACGCAATACGCAACGGGGACCAAGGTCACGAAATCTCGCATTCTTGGGCCATTTGATGGATTAGGGACTGTTCAACGTAGCGCAAATCCTTACAAAATGATTTCCCGTAAAATCCATAGCCTTACCTTCCCTTGCCCTTTCACTCTGTCCGGAATGGGATTGAGATTTGCATATCAATGTTGCTTGAGAAATTCGTTGGCATTCTCGAGGCACCAATACAAAAGACGGGGGAATTTAGATATAGCCGCTGGTCGCCGACGATTATCGTCGAGGTTATTGACGAGAAACTAGACGACAATCAGTCAGTGAGGTGCTTTTTTGACCATTTTTGAGTAGATTAAATACGATATATTCTAGCGTTAAAATACATTTTTCCGACGCTTTACCGCCTAAGGAAACACAAAATTATTTTTTAAGGGGACGAGAAAAGCATCATAGCTACCTATGGATTTGTTTCACCCAGTTCACTGCTTGGCCCAAACCTTGGAAAACTACAATTTCTATTCACACCTATGAGAACTGTGACGCTAAAATATTTTTCTAGAATAAATTTTTTGCATCTTTCTTTCTCTTACTAAAGATTTCGTACCCTCTCCTTCTGAATCATAGCGTATATCCTAAAGCATTTTCTATAACCTAATATTCAAATTCGCGACTCAAATCCGGAAAGTCGACTAACCCCGTACTAATTTTAGCTCGATTTATCCCCCCATTCCCAATTTCCTACAAATCCGGCTTTTCAGGTCGTTCGCTCTGTCAGCGAATAACTCGGATGCATGTCTTGTGATTAGGTTTGTTTCGTAGATTATATAAGCAGTTTTATACCTTTTTTATTGAAGCCGGGTTCCATATCGTAACCGTATCGTAATACCGTAATAATGGAGCATGTATCCGCGGAGAATCTGGAGGTTTTTTCGCGTGATTTCCGACATTTTAGAACAACTAAAAAAGCTTACGAACTAGCTTTAACGACCGGCTTACTGTAACCAAAGTCTATGTCAAAAACAGAATTTCAAAAACCATTGAATGTGTTTAGAGGTACAAAAGACACGGGTGTTCAATGTTCGATGGACAGTCGGCTGGTTTTTGACCCGCTATTTGACGACATGCAGCACCTGGTGGATTCGGATTCTGAAGGTAAGGCAAGCTTAGGGTTAGGCTTAAGCTTAGCCTAGGCTTAAGCAGGGATTGGGCTTAGGCTTGGGTAGGGGCTTAGGCTTAGGCTTGGGCTTAGGCCTAGGCTTAGGCATAGGTTTAGGCATAGACTTAGGCTAAACCTACTGCAACGAATTCTTCTTTCCAGACAGCCACCCGACCCGACTCCAAAAAAAGCACGCGGGGCACGCAGTGCTCCGCAAAAATCGACAAAAACATGTTCGTGCGGCGGAAGAGCTCGCTGGTGGCGACGGCTCTGATTGATGTTACTACTGGGTGCCATGTTCCTGTTGTCATATCGATTGCGACGTAATGATTTTGGTAGAATTTCACCTTTTCTCAATTATTTAATGGTTTTAAAGGGACTGGAAAGGCAAAAAAATATTTAAAACTGCCGGAAAATCGGTCTATATTTTTAGCTGCTTTCTAAGGGAATTGAAAACTTAAAATGCAGAAAATCAAGTGCATAGGTCAAATTTGATTCCGCAGATCCATAGACGCTAGTTTTTAGTGCCTTCCACGTCCCTTTAAAACCGCCGACAACGCTAGCCCCGCTTTCCGAATTGAATCAACATCTCGATGCTGTGACGGTCTCATTCTCTCTCCCCTGCTTCAATTACGGGTCTATGCTTTGTTCAATTTGCCTCCAGATTTCTGGTCGGCCTCTCTGCCCAATTTTGAATATTGTGTTGGGTAGGCTGGGGCGCGATAAACAATTCCATATCACCAGTGCTGCGCGTACGTGTTGTGGATAACAGAGGTGTCGTTGATTGGGGTTAGAATTTTGAAGATTTTCTGAAATAGAGCGTGTTAGAGATCGTTAAATCCGTAAAACTATTCGAAAAATGCTATTTTCGGTACTCTAAAATACTCTAAATAAAAATAAAAACACGATTCAATGTAAACTATGAAGTTGGAAAATTCTACTTTAGCTATTCAAAGTCCGCTTCGCTTTCAAAGTATTTAAGGCAAGGGCAAGTCATGGTTATGGATTCCCATTTTGCCGAGGCACAAAACGCAAGCAGCACTTTAAGAACAAAACGCCGGAATTTATGGAAAAGATCACGCGCAAATGTTCGTTGCTGGGTTGAGCCGAGTATCTCGTCGCAATCTTTTAGGAAAAAATTAGAATATTGCTCACCTGTCGCCGCTTCCGCTGAATATTTCGTAAAATATACAACAGCGTCAAACAACCGATGATTGCATATACGGAGATTAACTAAATTCACTTATTAAAGAACTTATCGAAATTTTTCATATCCTTACATTTATTCCGGCCAATACTGTCCTTCGCAATTCAAATGTCCAAGACGCCGGCATTATCCCTGGCAAATAGCCGTTTAGAAATACTGATCCAAGTCCGATGACCAGGTGAACTACTAAAAACCGGAATTTAACTTGAATTTAATATAGTAACAGCTCGAGGATATAAAATTAATTCCGGTATAACTTACTCGTAAACGGCAACAATAACCTATTAGCGCTTCTGCCTTCCAACTTTGAAAAACTCGCTCCAAGATCGTAGGTTCTGAAGTGAAAATACGAACTCAATGAAAATCATGGAAACCCACTTTTTAGAATTTTTTGTTGTCGCTGCTAGATAGACCATAACGATTACACTAGCAAGGTCGATGGACGGCAAAATTTTGAGCACTCGATCAAGTTGGTCGCCCGTATTCGCGTTGCCCAGCGTGCAATAGGGGACCATCATGGAGAAATCTTCTCGATGTAGACAATAGGCGTAGATGAGAACGGTGGTTAGTAACTGAAAAAGAGGATTTTATTTTCGAATTGTTTTATGATAGAATGAAAACATGGTAAGATAACTTTTAGCTTTCGCTGACTCGCAAACTAGTGTTCAGAGCGCACAATTTCCGGAGACGCAGAGGAGCGTAACGTAGTTGCAGCGTTTTATTCGCAATTTCAGATATTTTCACAGCTTCAGAACATTTCAGTGTTTATAATTTTGGTTTGTTTACGTTTGATTTACGTTGCGGGACGTCATCTTTTTAAAATAACGTTTCAGTTCCTACTTAAAAGGACAAGACAACCGAGCCCCCAACAATCCCCATCCAAAAATTGGCCTCATCGTCTCGTAG
Source organism: Mesorhabditis sp. LJ9110 (assembly GCA_038088335.1). Taxonomy (NCBI): domain Eukaryota; kingdom Metazoa; phylum Nematoda; class Chromadorea; order Rhabditida; family Rhabditidae; genus Mesorhabditis; species Mesorhabditis sp. LJ9110. The sequence goes on along the minus strand of JBBGBA010000153.1, from coordinate 77,211 downwards.
CGCCGCGCATAGTAGCGGGCCATTATTCGCTCCAGGCATAACCCAAAATGCAACGAGGAGCAGCCAAATACAGCAAAATTGGCAGGAGCTCGAATGATGTCGCAGACAGCTTCGGAGACCATCAGCTGACAGCCGGTCATTGTGGAGTAGGCGTAGACATGGTAACTCTGGAAGATGAAAGGTAAAGGGGACTGCGAAACGCAAAAAAATGACGCCTGGCCCTGACTGGGTCTCGACAGCTACGAGACAATTTTTAGGAATTTTTAGATAGCGCTTGCGATACGTGGCCGGTGTTGGCTAGCAAAGCATAATCGATTACGCGATGTAAGGGCCGGGTGCGCGTTGCGCGTCACGAACACAAGCAGATTGGCAACTATTCTAAGGCTCCGTTCTTTCAAGCTTATAGGAGCCAGTTGTAGCTATGTAAATCTGTCGAGAGCTAAGGGAGGATAGGGGTCGATTCCCAGGCTTGCTAGTCCCCTTTAAAACGCACTTTTATAGCATTTTTCGAGTGCAATTTCATCGTCAAGTGTACCGGTGGGGACATGCTCAAAAACATCAAAAAAACTCACGAATGGCACCGATAACCCAACACCATGGGCAATAAATAATGCGACGATAGCGAGGAGAAGGATCTGAACAAAAATGTAATCTTTTTAGAATAAAGAAACCTTGCAGTTCGGATGGAAAAACGATCTGCGAACGACGCCGAGCGAGTAGATGCTCAACGAAATGCCGATAATGCCCAGGATAACATGTGTCAACAGTACAAATCGAAATGGCATGTAGCCCTGAAAAGGGGCCGCAGCTGCTGTGCATTCGGCATCGTTCATGGTCTGGAAATAAGCAGAAATTAAAGACGAGGGTCCAACTGTACTAATAAAAAAAGGAAAAATAATCGAAAAAGCAATTTTTTAAGCAAAAACTAGCAGTTTCAAAATTGAAACGAAAAAGTAATTTCTGAATTTCCACAAGCGTTCTATCGCCTAATTTGTCGTCACCAAGCCATAGCTTTGCTAATTTTCAACCCCAAGGGAATTCCTATATCCGAGAATTTTTAGATTAATGATTTGTAGACCCTCAACAAGCGCAAGCCATGGTGCCGAAAAACAACTGATTTTCACGAGAACTCTTGGCAAAACACCTGCCAGGAGCCACGATGCGTCTTTGAAAAGTAGGTGGGGTACCGACACTAAACCTACTCGATATTATTGTGGCTTAAAAATCAAACGACCAAGGATATAAAATCAGCTTTCTCGAGATGGCTTTCCGCACACAGGCTTTTTAAAAATTATTTTGCCGCAGGATTCGATGTAAGATTCCGATAAATCTGATCCAATGTAACGGTTGTAAGACTCGGAATCAAGCGCTTCCCTGACTAAGGTATTCATTAACTGGCATACCTCTCAAATACCTAAAAATGCGAAGAATTGATCAGTCCGAAATCAAACGCTTACCCGGCTAGGTATTAATTAATGTAGACCCGAACTCAAAGGCCGAACTCAAAGGCTTGACAATCAAAGTGTGAAAAATGCATTTCAGCCAGTCCTCGACATGAAGTCATTTCCACCAGGTAATAGCTAATCTTTTATTGATGCCGAACACCAGAATCCAATTTCCGCCTGCCAAATTGTTTGCCGTGCTGTTTTTTACGCGCCGGCGTGGGAACTAATGAATAAAGGATTATTGCGAAAGCCTAGGTAGGTGATTTTGCAAACTTAATGCCTCTCACTTCGGGGGCACATTTTGGCCGCGGTCTCCAAAATTTCAGTTTAATTTGGGGGTTCGAGGGGTATATTTTTGGCAAAAAAATGGACGGGGTGTCCGGATGGACTCTGAGGCCAAAAAGATTAGAAAGATTAAAAAGATTAGAAACTTTCAGGCATCCATCCGAAAAGCCTTCAAGCCGTACTTCGGAAAACGGTAATGACCATTCCAATTAAAAAAAACAAAAAGAGAGAACGAGAGAGAAGAGAGATAGAGAGCGAGAGAGTGACAGAGGGTGACAGAGAGCGAGCGAGAGAGAACGTGTAAAAAAGAAAGCGAGAGGTAGCGAAAATCCCACCCGGCCGAAATCACTCGATTAAAAATAAATTTTCAATCGACGTCGCCGGCCCAGCAAAATTGCCTTTTGAAAGAGGATCCTCTATAAAACCCTCAGAACGACATGTGGCATGTTTTTTTCCATATGAAGCTCCTGATTCTCCTCGTCTTCCACCTTGCCCTGGTTTTTGGTGGCGGGGTCTGGTACGGACCGTGGAAGAAGGCCGGGCTTGGCAAAGGTAACCATTTTGAACGATTAAGATTTTTTAAATAAATTATACAAATTATTTAACGGTCATTTTTTTTATGCGAGGACTTTAGCTTTTAAAATTGGGAGAAATAATTACAAATTTACAACATTTTAGACGACGCGGAACTGGGAGTCCAAGAACGCGCTAGACAAGGAGCGGTAAGGAAATTCTAAAGAATTAAGTAAAAAAATAGTATAGATGCGAAAATTTCAAGGCGAAAAAGACCCGTAGAGCCAGAATGGTTCCTAATTACACCAGACTACGTTTCGGGGCCACATAAGTGGTACTCATAAATAACCTACTACTACGAATAGCTACAAATATCTGAATAGTAATAATAGTAGTTGTATATACTACCTGTTCTTTGGCAGCAAGTATCACAGACTAAGGTTTTTTCTGATATTATTTAACCACGATATTTTTTTATTAAAAGTTTGAGCCTTCCGATTTTGCTTTATTGAAAATGCTATAAATAATCACTCCCGTGTGGTTAGTATTTTCGCGTTGCTTTGAATTTAGAACAAGCTTTGCGGGTTGTTTTCCGGGGAAGCCAAATTTCCTCAAGAAACTATGACTTTTTAGAGCAACCGGAAGCTGAAGGACAATTCCGGGCCCGTCTATTCCGGTGAGACCGGGGGCGTCGGCGAAGGTGGTGGTGAAGCCGACGAACCTATCGCGCTAGGCGCGCATGAGTGCGACTCACATTCCGAATGCAAGGAGGGAGACTATTGTCATACGGAGTGTCATGAGAAGCGTTGCATCGGAAAGTGTGGCAAGAAACCGGTGATGGCTGCTGGGGATCCGGTGGGTTTAAGAGGAAAGCCTGAGCCTGAGCCTGAGCCTAAGCCTAAGCGTAAGTATAAGGATAAGCCTAAGCTTAAGCCTAACAAAGGCTAATCGCAGCCGAAGCTAAGCCTAAACCTAAGCTTAAGCCATATCCTAAGCCTAAGCCAACCTTTACGCTCTAAGCTCTTACTAGTCATTGCTCCATTAATGCCAGATACCAAACCGATCATACCTTACAGACGGCCACTCGCAAACCAAAGCCGTTTGAACCACTGGAAGGATTGATGGGAAATGCTGGGGTGGCGAAAATTGCCCCGAGAAGACGTTCTGCGATCGCCGCTACCCGGCCCGCTGCCTCAAGGCGGAGCCCTGCTGGAATTGCGTCAGGATCAAGCCGGAGGGAGGGGTACGTCACCAAAAGGAAGGCCCAATAGGTTTCATTAATGATCCTCATCTCAAATAATTATTGCTAAGGGGAAATTTTCAAGGTCAGGCTAGTGTGCCTTTTCTTCCCACACATTTTAACCAGGCTTCCCCTGGTGCTACAGGGCTGACAAATGTACCAAAATGTTCGACTTACGCTGTAGAGTAAGAATAAAGGCATACAAATTAGCAAAGAATGAAAATATGGGCTAAATTGATCGGAATCCCGGGTGTACCCTGCGTTAAAATCTATCGCTCAAAACCCGGTTCAAAGCCTTCAAATTTCCAATAAATGCTCACGATCACAAGCGTAAGCTAAAATATAGCATAATCCTTAAGAACCCATGCTGGACGAATTGGGACTGTTCGGAGACGCAATTCTGCCCGGTTACCCTCCCTAGCTACAGCTGCAGCTCAGTCCATCTTTGCCCCAGCAATTGCAGGGATCGCCCGAAAGCCGAGGCCAGGCATTAAAAGATGGATGATAAATTGTGAAGCACAGTATTAATACAAGGTATTGAACGCACCTTAAAGTCATTTTATTTTTTATTTAGAGTAATTATCTAATCACTAAAATTTGAAAGATTTTCATAAATTTTGTGGATAGCTAGCAAGGTCCAGTGTTGATCGGATAGCAGTGCCGGTCGGCACGATTTGGGCAGCAGACGAAGCCGGGCCGGCAGTTGTTAGGAAACGCGCACTCGTCACTCTAAAATTTGTTCAAAAAAAGTTGCTTTTTTATCGTTTTGGTGTGGCCTTATATGCGCTTGTATTGGCTCAACGCTATTATCGGCTAAACCTCTGAATTCAACAAACTACAGCTATGACAGAGGATACCTTAGAAAAACTGGGTAAGGCGATAGACGACAAAACCCGCAGGAATAGCATTAGAAACACCGTAATTGGACGCATTTTGGGAATCGGGTATGGCAAAGAATCCAAGATTAATAAAATTGTATTTATATAAACTTCAAGCGCTCATCACCTAAAACCTTGTTTTTCATTTCTTCTGCAAAAACCTTTACATGTTTCCACATTTTCAAAAGCTCGACATGAATCACAAGACTTTTACAGAATTTTTCAATTTTCAGTTTTGCCAAAACCTACAGTGTTATTTCGAGCCAACTTGCGCATATTTTCTGAAAATAAAGTTTTATTGCATCCATGATTAAGCAGTAAAGTGTGTAAAAGCCCAGATCGGCGTAAGAAATTTGCAAAAATGCGGGCATCTTGAATTGCTTCCTTTTCCGTCATGCTGGGTACCGTAGTCTCGGTGGTGGGTCTGAAAATGTCTTGATATATGTCGTTATAGTTTAGAGTTTCGCGTTAAAAATTATTTTTGCAGCTATTTTGCAAGATGGACAGTGATTGCGGGAGATGGGAGGACTACTGCCATAGCGGACAGTGCACAGCCAAGGTATGTTGGAGAGAGAGAGAGGAGAGAGAGAGAGAGAGAGAGAGCGAGAGAGAGAGCAGCGTGAGAAAGCGATCGAGTGTGCGAGAGAGATTGACAGTGAATGTGAGGGATATAGCGAGATACAGAGAGAGAGAGAGAGATAAAGATAAAAGTAGAGAGTGTGAGAGAGGAGCTATGCAAAAAATTTTTATCGAGGTCAACCAGATGAGGCCATGGCCCATTTCCAGGTAGTCCGTTGGCCGGGTGAGAAATGCGAAAAGGCGCCGTGGGAAATTTGTGATAAGTCGATCTGCTGCTTTCGAACAAAGAACAATCGACAGAAGCACTGCACCGAAAAGAAACTCTGCCATCACATTCCATAGTCTTTGAAAATCCAACGTTGAGGAAAATAAATCACTCAAGAACCTATTTTAAAAGGTTGGTGTCACTAAATGTCGAGGAGCAAAGCTGCCCGCGAAAATCCGATTACCACATCGAAGCCCCCCCCCATGATCTCTGCTGCCTGGAAATATGCATATTTTGACTGCTTCGAGAACATGGAATTTTTCAGACGACAAAAACACATGAAATTGAATAAATTTGGAGGGTTTTCTATAAAAACCCCAATAGCTCCGCTGGCTTCGGGTGATTGGAAATGGATTCGATGCTCTATTGCCTGTTCTTTGTCGTCGTTCTGGTTACCGTACGCGCCGATATTCAGGTCGGAAATCAGAAGAAATCAGAAATCAGCAGAAGTCTTGTGTTCGAGCGCTTAAGCGATTTTTTGCTTTCTTCTGTTTCTGTAGAGAAACAAGAGTTAGCTCCACTTTCAAAAGCTTGACAAAATCAAAGCAATTCAACTGATCCAAAAGACTAAAAAATTACAAAAAAATGTGAACATTTAGAATCAATGTGCGACGTGGCAGGATTGCCCGAAAGATCATTACTGCAAAGACGGCATGTGCGCGGAGCAGGTAAGTTTGAAATGAGCTTATTTAGATAAGGGTTTGTGGCGTATTTTTAGATAAGAACCAGGGTTGAAAAACCGCTTCGCGGCTTTTCAACCCTGGCCCCGTCTAACGCACACATACATATTTCTTCCTGAACCTTGATTGCAAAAAAATGAAAAGGACTCCTCTACCCCCTTATATAGGCTTTCCCCACTTCCGGTGCATGCAAATTGGCTCCTAACAAAGAGATTTCCGATATCTTTACAAAAACCCAATTTTCATTGGGCAAACAGTAATTTTTCAAAGCTTTGATATGTGTGCACTCATCTCGGCACCATTACGCACCTAATGACGTATCATACGTACCCGATAAACTTTCCCCTGAGGCTGTAGGTGGGAGACAACCTCACGGAAGTTGCATGCAAATGCACACACACAGACACTATTTTTTTATATATAGTAGGATTTACACAAAATGATCGCCAAATTTTAGAAGGATCTGGCTCGTAATACAGTAATTAATAAGCTTTTTATTGCAGAGAAACATTGGACGAGGCGAGTTATGCGGTGGGCGAATCACGGGCGGGTGTACGCTTGGGTACCGATGCTGCAGCCAGGTGAAGGGTGGCATCGGAACGTGTCTCAAGATTGGAGAAGTCTGCGAATAATTTGTTGATAAATATTCAGGATTGTGCACCACACACTAATGATCGGACTGAGGTTGCGGTAATTTGCTGTCGCAAAAAGACTAGAGGAGAGAGAGAGAGCGAGAGAAAGAGAGAGAGAAAGGTAACAAGAGCGAGAGAAATAAAGACAGAGAGAGAGAGAGAGAGAGCGCAGAGAGAGAGGGTGAAAAATGCCCTTGCATCATTTGCGACTCGGATCTACAGAAGCATTTCTCAGGCCTTTTGAATTATTCATCCCTACCAAGCATAAAACACCCGTCGTTATGTCAAAAATCAATTTTGGGTCCGAAGATTGAGCGTGGGATCGTCGAGGCCGTGCCTTATAAAGTCGAAATCCTCGGATTCCCACTATTCAAAATGCATTCCTTTTCTCTCCATGCTGCTCCTGCTGCTGTTTGCCGTGGCGATTACGGTAGTCGAGGTTGGGACGACATTGCCAAAAATTTAGTACTGTATTATTACCGGATCCCTATTTTTTGGTACAGCGGATATATTTTGTCGATTTTGGCAATTTTTTGGAAAATCTAAGCTTCTTAATAGACTCAGAATGCCATGGCAAAGCTTACAAGGCAAAAAATTATTTGGATGTTTGCTTGCAATGTCATTTTGACGATTCAAGGGATTGCCAAGTCACCTGCGGTGCGCTGTGACGTATGAGTGGGATTATATTAGCGAAATAATTATACTACCGATATTGGAACTATTATTGTAATATTGTAATATGGTACTATAGATATTATTCATACCAAAATTTACAGAGCCGCGTCCGTCAAGTCGATATGTGTGACGGACAAGAATGCGAATGGTGGCAATTTTGCTGTTGGACGCTGCAAGAGTGCGTGAGCGGCCCTCAATCATGCCCTCGGATTTGAGACTTGGTTTGTGGGTTACGTGATAAATATGCATAAACGCCCACCGTCATAACCGCTACGTAAGAGACACATGAAACGTCGACATTTTCATTTGGAAATGGATTTCGATGTGCACAGGGTATCTCAATAAAAAATGAGTGATTACGGACTTTTCAAATCAGGCCCAAACGATGATTCTACTTTTCCAAGCTTGAATTTCCCGGGCGCCCCTCACATCTTCCACCCTCATCCGAACCGGCAGACCCTTCCTTGAATCAATTTCCGCTCCCCGTGGAGCTTACATAAACGATTTTCGACCACTAGAAAAGACCAAAGATCCTGGCTCATAATTCACCATTTCGAAATGTGCTCCATTTTCTGTACGTTGCTCCTGCTCATATTCGCGGTTGCGGTAGTTGAGGTGGGTAAAAAGTGTTGAAAAAGGTAAAAGTCATAATATTCGAGGTATTACCGTATCGTTGACAAGTTTTAGAGCGAAAAGCTTTGCGCCGGGGCCATATGTAGGTCTGGCGAATTTTGCTGCCGTCGACAAGCCGTGCCCAGCTGCATGGATGATGATTTTCTGAGTCGGGTGGTTTGTGCGCTTGGATGAGGATTGAAGGAAGTTGGGCAATAAATATTTGTGATATTAAAAACGTAAACAAGTGGAAGTCGGAGAAAAAGAAACAGTGGGAGAGAGAGCGTGAGCGGGAGAGAAAGATAGAGAAAGAGACAACAAAGACAAGCAGAGATAGACTTCGCAAGCCGAACGTTCCTAGCATAAGATCTATTATCCTCAGAATCTTCAGCCCGAAAAATCTCTCTCTAGGGCGCTCTCTCTCTCTCGCTCTCTCTCTGTCTCTCTCCATCTCTCTAAAGGTCCAAGCATCTTTGGTCGAAAGACCAAAGTTCAACGACAACGCTGTCTTCAATTTTCTCCGATCGCGTCACACTTCAAATCAGCAAATTTAATGCCGCTTTGCTGCAAACGTTACAGATTCAGCGAATATATGTACAATCTTAATGCGATTCGACCCTATAAAAGCGCTCAGACTGTCGTGGCCCTCTATTCAAACATGGCCCTAGTTGATTACCTTCTACTGCTGCTTGTTGTTACGACTACGGTAGCGCTGGTGGGTCCCAATGACTATTTACGAATTAGCGCAGCGAGTAAAGAAAATGGTGGATTCCAGGACTGGTGCCTTGACGATAGCCAGTGCCCCGGTGTGGATGGCTACTGTTTCATTAACCGGTGCTCAGTGAAGGTCAACGGAGTTGCGGTTTGTTTTCAGAAAAACAAAAAAATATTGTTAAGTAAGAAACACATTTTGAGCTAAAGTTGGAAAACTTGACGTGCTTTGGCTCATTCGAAAGTGCGGTTTTTCTTAACAAGACGAGCTAATCTGCTTCTCATAGATCTTTTTCTAAACGACGCAGAAATCTCCGCATAAGCTTTTTTAAAGCTAAGTGCCTGGATAAACGTTCACCGATTCCAGACCGATCTCCTTTGCGCAGGCGGACGGCTGGAGTGTGGTGATGGTGAATTCCGCTGTAAACTTCCGCACGTGGCGGACGGCGGCTACTGCGCAAAAGTCGTGGATGGTGGTTGCCTTGCAGGAAAATAAATTGTTCCGAGGTTTGATGCTTAAACTCGAAACTGGTAAACAGTCAAAGTCGGTCACCCACTAGCTCTCTCTCGCTCTCTATCTCTCTCTCTCTCTCTCTCTCTCTCTCTCCTTTTCTTTAAGTTCTTAAGGCACCTGGTTTTTTATTGCTTTAGAAAAAATCGTATCGTCCCGGTTACTAGATTTTGGGCCATTTCTCGATAGTTTTGGATAGTATTCGTGGTTGAATAATTCATATCCAATAACTTTAAAGCCAACGGCCAATGCTGCCTTGTTATAACGATGTGTTGTGTTGGTTATATACTGCTCCTCACCTTCGCCATCGTAGCCGTTACGGTAGAGGCGGTGGGGGCTAGGACGATAACCTTGATCCAACTGTTGTATTCATATTAATGCTTATCAAAGCGAGATATTTTTCAGTTTTGCCTGGCGAATGGAGAGTGCCCGCCGGGCATGACTGCGTTGATTTGCATTGTGTGAAACAGGTAGGGGCAAAAATATCCCTCGCGTTCTCTCTCTCTCTCTCTCTCTCTCTCTCTCTCTCTCTCTGCGCTCCAAATTTGTTTCGAAACCCAAAACACCAAAAAAAAAAAAAAAAAAAAAAAAAAAAAAAAAAAAAAAAAAAAAAAAAAAAAAAAAAAAAAAAAAAAAAAAAAAAAAAAAAAAAAAAAAAAAAAAAAAAAAAAAAAAAAAAAAAAAAAAAAAAAAAAAAAAAAAAAAAAAAAAAAAAAAAAAAAAAAAAAAAAAAAAAAAAAAAAAAAAAAAAAAAAAAAAAAAAAAAAAAAAAAAAAAAAAAAAAAAAAAAAAAAAAAAAAAAAAAAAAAAAAAGAAAAAGCAAAGGGGGGGGGGGGGGGGGGGGGGGGGGGGGGGGGGGGGGGGGGGGGGGGGGGGGGGGGGGGGGGGGGGGGGGGGGGGGGGGGGGGGGGGGGGGGGGGGGGGGGGGGGGGGGGGGGGGGGGGGGGGGGGGGGGGGGGGGGGGGGGGGGGGGGGGGGGGGGGGGGGGGGGGGGGGGGGGGGGGGGGGGGGGGGGGGGGGGTCTCGTCGGCGTTCAATCCGACCCGAAATGATACCATGACATCAATGCCATGCCAGCAACACAAAGATTGCGGCGATTGGCACTTCTGCAACGTGGGCTACCGTTGTGAGCCTAATGTATGGCCAGAACTGAGCTCGGGCTTAGCTTAGACTTAGCTTGGCTTAGGCTGAGCTTAGGCCTTAGCGTAGGCTTAGCTCAGGCTTAGCTTAGGCTTAGCTTAGGCTTAGCTTAGGCTTAGCGTAGGCTTAGCAAAACAGCTAGTGGTGATCCTTTTCAGCAGATGATTTGGCCCGGCCATAAATGCTACCCTAATGCGGTCGCGGACCGCTGCCCCGATGGGTATTTGTGCTGTCGCGTCACCTCAAAGTGCCAGCTGGAGACCAAAGTTTGCGGGAAAATAAATAGGAAATAATGATAAATTTTGGTCGATACAGTTTAAATATCATACAACCAGCCGATTACAGCCGCTTCGCGACTGTAATCGGCTGGCCTTCGGGCTGCCCTCCATGTTCTACGCCACCACATTACATCTCTATCTTCACCAATACCCACACCAATCGCTTCAGACACCCCTATAGCCACCCCTGCACAAAATTAGCTACTCCTTGAAAAACTACTTAAAACCACTTAAATACCTCCCTGATGGCTTCAGATACCCCCCCGATAGCCGAAATCCCCTGAAAAACTACCTAAATACCTCCCTGATGGCTTTAGATACCCTCCCCCCCATAGCCGAAATCCTTCAAAAACTACTTAGATACCTCCTGATGGCTTAGATACCCCCGATAGCCGAAATCCCTTCAAAAACTACTTAGATACCTCCCTGATGGCTTCAGATACCCCCCATAGCCGAAATCCCCTTCAAAAACTACTTAGATACCTCCCTGATGGCTTCAGATACCCTTCAAAACACTTGATACCTCCCTGATGGCTTTCGATACCTACCCTAGGCGAAATCCCCTTAAAAAACGAAAATAACGACCGACCGGATGGAATGAGAGAAAAAAAGAAATGGAATCCTCCCTGAAAATTTTCATCCACGAAACGCGCGCGACCTGGCTCACTATGCGAAAATCATGCCAACCTCCGTCCCCACCCCTTTTACTAAGGAAAAAACTTTCAAAGTTAATTTTAATAATTTAAATTAAAAGTTTTTCATAATCAGTTATCAGTTTGGGGGTTTCTGACCACGCTCTATCCGAATCCGAAGAGAGCTAAGCTCTAGCTCCTTCCCCCTTCGAGTTGAATCCGGGACATGACAGACGGACGGACAGACACCTCTACTTTTTATTATAGTTGATACGAAACCGATTAAGGACAGACCACAGGCCGGCCGGAATTCGCATGTCGAAGTTCGCAGTTTTACAAATTAGTATACTGTACTGCTTAAATTTCAATGGGGTCAATTTTTACACCTAGCATTCGGCATTAAAAAAAGCGCCGACATTCCGATTCTCGAAATCCACTTACGCCGACGCTCGGATCGCAAAATTTTAAATTTCGGTATTCTGAAATGTCGACATTCGAAAACTTCGACATTATGAGGGCTTTCTGACGGCGTGAAAACATGCGCGGCCAATGGTCGGCGCCGCTCTCAATGAATTCGCACATTCGTACAGTCTCGTACGGCCTGAAAGTCTGAAAGGCCAGCTGCAAATCTTATGTGACGGCAGCGGCCAGCGCTGACGACTGCATAAAATACTGTGGAGTGGTATAAAAATAGGAGACCATATTTTTGCTGTCAGGTTGAAAATGCGCTCGGTTTTCTGTCTGCTCGTGGTGGCCCTACTGTTCGCTACTGTTACCCCGGTGATGGTAGGAATTTCTACTGGGGTAGTTGAACTACGAATTTTATAGGACCGGTGCGATAGGGATCGTGACTGCCGCGCAGAGATGTTCTGCGGCAAACGTAAACTATGCGAGCCTAGGGTATTTTGAGTCGGGCGGGGTTGCTTTCCAGGGAGAGAGAGAGAGAGGCAAAGAGAGTGAGAGAGACGGAGAGAGACAGAGAGGGAGAGAGCGAGAAACAGAGAGAGAGAGAGGAGAGAGAAAGAGAGAATGAGAGGAGAGAGGAGAGAGAGAGAGAGAGGGGGAGAGACAGACAGATAGACTGAGAGAGAGAGAGATGATCTTTTCTTCTAGCAACTTCTGAATTTGGTGTCTATTCCATCCCTTTCCAGAGGCAAAATCTGCCCGGCGAGACTTGTGATGGAGTTGGCGTAGGCTGCACCGCAGGCCATTTCTGTGTCATTTCCGTCGCTGCGCCAATGATGGGTCGCTGTGCTGAGGGATCACTAAAGATGCCCTAACAGGATTAATGGTAAAAACCAGAACGTCGTGTCACATCCAAACTAAGGCGTCCAAGATCGAACACGCAACTACAAGACTCAACCCTGCTCTCCCAATAATGCCTAGTTCCCGAGATCCCGAGACCTGACGGGACTAAAAATGAAGCGCTTAATTTGCCTTTAAGCGGTGGGAAAACACAGAAAAGTTCAGAGTCAGAGGACGGAGTACTAAAGTTAGAAAAATGCTGTATCTGAGTAGCAAAAAAATCAAAAATATGTACAGTATCGCTTTCCAAATCGCTATTTTTTGGAGGAACTTCGTTTTTCAAATTCTAGCCAAATAAATTACGTTGCTCTCTGGGACAAAACTCCCGTAACTGAAATAAGCCAGAAACCACGTCGGGGAATTCGACGACCGATGATGATTTCGAAATCGTCACCCTGGATGGGCACTAAAAATCGAATTGTAATAAAACATATTGTTTTTCCGATGTTCGAATTTAGGCGATAAGTTACGACATGTAAAAAAGGAATAATTCAAAAATATTGCTTTTAGAGGCGGGATCTCGCGTTTGACGTTTCAGTACATCTTTAAAAATGCCGCTAAGACTATTTCTGCTCTTTCTTTTCCTTAATTATGCAGTTTCCGGAAATTACCTAACCAACAGCAAATTGCCGGTAATTTCCAAAATTTATATCGATCGAAAAGTGACAATTTAGCCACTCTGCCAGGGGCAGGGCGATTGCCAGACCAACTTCTACTGCGCGCAGGTCTCGATCTTTGTCCGGAAGTGCATTCCGAAGGTGCTTTTGGAGGTGTACAGTGCGAGGGCAGAATTTAGCAAATCGTCTACGGTCGGTGCAGTCTGGCAAATCATATGGAACGTTGTGCGGATGGGTTTTTCTGCTGTGCCCACGCCATTATCGGGTTTTGCGCTCGGAATGGGGAACGTGAATGTTTGTAACTCGGCAAGTTGTGGAATTTGATAAATTGTTGATCGATCGGAGAGACCACTTCTTAAGCAAAAAGTGAAAAACATCTCTCTCTCTCTCTCTCTCTCTCTCGGTTGATAACTTTGTTCTGTAGCGTATTTGGTGGTGTTGCAGCGTGGTACCAGCAGCGTACCGTAGCGTAGCGTACTGTAGCGTCGTACGCTTCACCGTGGTTAATCCAGCGGCTAGCGCGTGATTTGGGTATTGTGGCTTAACGCTGCGTGATGTGCTCTGGTTGTACTACGTATTTTAGTATCCTCTGCATACCTTCCGACGACATTTTCCCACCCAAAAAATTTATTCGAAGCCACGGACGCGGGGGCGAAAAAACAGGATGCGAAGGGAGGGGACATACAAAACGAGGGGAGGGGAAAGAGACACATAGGGTGCATTCGAGAGATCTAGAAAAGGGGGAGTGGCATGTGAACTAGAGAGGGGGAGGCGTCCCGGGCGTTCCTTGGTAGATGACCGCTCGGATGTCGTCGTCGCGGCGTCTAGCCGCGAAGGTCGGCCTCCTGCTGGGAGAACTGCTGGACGAGCTGCTGGCCGAGGGCGATGGCGTCTGAAAAAAACCAGGTTTCAGGTTCCGCCCAGGCTTGGGCTTAGGCTTCGTCTTAGCTCAAGCCGATCACTCACCATCCTTCGTCTTCAGCCGACCCTCCTGAACGGCGCTGGCCAGCTCCTCGCCGACGCCGTTGATGAGCCGCAGGTCTGAAAGCCGAATTCCAGAGCACCACTCGAAGCCAACCATCGCTACGCGACGCCATCGACGCGGTCAGCTCCTCCTGCTTGCGCAGGCAAGCGGATGGAGGGGAGGACGGGTTCCTGCTGGAGGCCAGTTCGCGTCTCGACCACCAGGGGGGGGGGCCCCCGGAGATGACCTTACCTCCTTAAAAGGGGAAAATTCTCCAGCCACTCCCTCTCTCCCTGGCGGTCTGGAAAAAGGGATCATTGGCGATGACTAGTGGATTCTATCCCTCATTCTCTCTCTCTCTCTCTTTTTCTCTCTCTCTTTTTCTCTCTCTATCTCCCTCTCTCTCTCCAACCCTGCGGTCCGAGGTTCATCCACGGGCGTCGTCCGTGCGTCAACTCGAACAGCGTGGAGGCCACCTTCCGAGCGGGTGTTTGGACACCTAAATACTGAGAATACACGACATTGCAGCATACCTCGTTCGCCCTGCTCCTCGCTGCGCAGCAACTGCTCGGTGAGCCCGTTCAGACGCTGGAGCACGGCCCTCTGGCTCTCCGGCAGCCCGTTCCGCCCGAGGAGGCCCTCCTCACACATCGGAATCTTGTCGCTGTCCATCGGGAAGTGTTTCTTGACGACTTTTTGGGACGGGCAGCCACTGGAAAAACCAAGGTGGTAAATAATTCACCCCTTCCACGGATCGACAAAGCCGGCGAAAACGCAGACGGTAAACGTACAGGAAACTCCAGCAGGTGCAGGTGACGTGCTTGTACGTCGGAGGATAGCGCGCTCGACCTGTTCCTTCGTCGTCGTCCCGCGGCCGCGGCCTCCTGCTCCGTACAAAATTGTAAAACAAGGTCAGTCGGTTTTCGCCAAAATTTGTAAAGTTTTTTTGCTCCGGAATAAGCGCATTTGCTCTTCATATTAACAAAAATGGGGCCAAAAAAAGTTCTTTCAACCACATTTTAATATATTTTCCAGATATCTAGCTCAAAGTTCGCCTACAGCATGCTGGTGACGGCAATCTCCATGAGGCGCTCGATGACGTGCTTGCGCTGCTTTCTGAATTAGGAGACTTTAAGTTTCAAGTTTCAAATCTCGTACATGTCCCTGATGCGGGCCGTCTGACGCAGACCCGGCGGCATCACGATCGGGATCTTCTTCTGCTTCAGGAAGTTCATGGTCACGTCGAAGAGGCCATCCTGGTCGAGCAGGGATTGTTGGCTGAAAAAAATGTGGACGCGCTAAAGGCGGGAAACGGCAAATTTTAAAATTGTTTCGATCAAGGTTTGGCGATATTTTAGCTGTTAAAATTACGAGAGAAGCGTTCAGGTCTAGATTCGAAATTGTGCTCGTAAACATTCAATTTGTAGTCGAAAAAAATCGTTTTAATTTCTAATT
The DNA here is from genome assembly GCA_038088335.1 of Mesorhabditis sp. LJ9110. Lineage (NCBI taxonomy): Eukaryota > Metazoa > Nematoda > Chromadorea > Rhabditida > Rhabditidae > Mesorhabditis > Mesorhabditis sp. LJ9110. Next base: position 61,794 of record JBBGBA010000153.1, on the reverse strand, counting down.
TGTAGTTTGTATTTTTGTGCCCAGGAATTGTCAAAAATAATTTAGATTAGAGAGCGATATTTAAATTAAAAAACAGCAATTTAGGAACACCAGTACTTGTGGATGACGCGGGCGAGGGCTTGCTTGTCGGTGTCGGGCACGACACGGGCGAGGTGTTCGCCCCACTGGGCCATCTGCTTGTCGGCGATCGGGTCGACCAGATCGGCCGGCTGGGAGCGATCAATATAGGGACGCAAGGTTTGGCGCAACTCGTCCGGGAACATCCGGTCCCTGAATGTAGGTTGAAATTAGTGCTGCTCAAATTGGACCCACTGCATCGCTTGCAGAGCAGTGGTGAGCAGGATCTCGACCCTCTTGTTTCGGACGCTGCTGGAAGAGGCACATAGGTTTAAGATTAGGCTTAGGCTTAGGCTTAGCTCAGGCTTTTAGGCTTAGTCTCAGGGTTAGCTTGGGCTTTCTAGACTTATGATTACGCTTACGCTTAGACTTCGATACGTCAACTGCACCACAGCCACCCACGTATCCTCCAGCGACATGGCATCGGCAAGCGGCTGCGGCATCTCATTCAGCAGCCCCTTGCTGCTCAGCCACGGTAGGAAGTGCACCGCCCGCGGTCCGGACAGAAAATCCTCTTCTCTGGAAAGAACCGATGTAGCTGTCGGTGCCCGGACTCACTTCAGCTTGGCCTTGAGCACCTCGACGTCCCGGCTCGACAGCTGCGCGAACAGCTTCTTGCCCCAGATTTTCATCTCCTGGTCCGTGTCGTGCTGGGCCAGGCAGCCGCTGAAAATTGAGGACTGATTTGCATCCCAGTTCAGCATACCTGGCGAGCAGCGCGGCGCAGAGCAGCAGTTTCAGGCCCATCCGGTGTGGTGGGTAGGGTTTTTGGAAGGAATGTCCGCGCAGACAACGATTTTTGCTAAATACCCGGGATTGTATGCAAATCATGTTGACCGGGCTTCCGGATTCAAATGCAATACCCAAAAATTTTTGCACGGATCGGTTGGTTGGGCTTGTTCAGTTAAACTTACAAAAACGTTATGCTTAGGCTTAGGCTTAGGTTTTGGCCTAGGCTTATGCTAGGACTTAGGCTTAGGATTTCACATAAACTTTGGCTTCAACAAAATGTTTCGTCATTTCAGAAAAAAATTTGCTGGAATCATTGCCCACACCTGACCTCCGAAATGCAAAACAATCAGTGAAACTTTGATTCATCCGAAACTGGGGTTGTTGAAAGTTTTGACTGAAGCTTTCGGAATCATTCTTCGGCGTTTCAAAATTGGAATTCTTGGAGTGGCCCTATAAAAATTGTGGAATCGCTTTCAGTGCTAAGAACTTCCGAGGTTATGAAGCTCCTACTTCTTCTGGCCGTTCTGGTGATCGGCTCCCAACAAAAGTCGTGCTGCCCGGTAAGTCTCACGTTATTTTTTTGCACTTTTTTTAAGTTTGCCTTTTCAACTGTTTTTCAAGCAGCCCTTTGCCCCACTTTTTATTGCGGTAACTAGGCGCATGCGTAGGAATACCATAATCGGTGCTTGAACGTAACGTGACGTAATCCAACGCAGTGTATTTTTAGTGTTTTTACTGATTTTTCTAGTAAATTTTGGTTTTTTGGTGTCCATTTCAGCGAAAAATTTTTTAAATAAGCTCTAAACCTGAAAAAATTCTACGTAAGGAGTTCTCGGGAAATTGCCTCCCCCCGCTAACCGTCCAGTACCGAGCTTTCTAGGACGACTGGCCGCCTCATCCCATTCCCAGGCCTGAAGACAAGGACTGCTGGTGGATCGGATGCCCGGATGGATGGACTTGCGAAATCGGAGGAGTCTGCGTCGAAGATGCGAGATCAACACCGGAACCTGACACGACCCCGAAAATGCCTGACTGCCAACTCGATGGTTGCCCAACCGGGAAGACATGCAAATTCTCAAGAATTCTTGAGGTTTGGCACTGCGTTGAGGGGGTAAGCGGTTTGAATTCGAGCAGACTGCTTTGCATCGCGAGCGTATACAAAAACCTTTGTAGATTCCGGAAGATACGACCATTTCGCCATCGTCATCGACGTCGGAAAATACCGAAAATCCAACGACAGAATCAGAATGGCACTGTGACATCTTGTGCCCATTTGGACAAGCTTGCGTCAAGGGCCCTTTCGGGTCGGAGTGCTTCGGAGATGTAAGGATCTTATGAGTCTTCCTGTTTTTCTCTCTCTCCCTCTTTCGCTCTCTCTCTCTCTCCATCTCTCGCTTTCTCTCTCACGGCACTCTCTTAACAACGCAACCCTAGATTTCCGATTTCCCTTGCGGAATCGGTGGCTGTGACGATGAGAGACCCTAATTTCGATCAAGCCACACGAAGAAAGCGCTTAAAAAATGGTTGTTGCATTAATAAACGTTTTTCTCAAATTGCAAGGAAATACCCAGGATCGTGGCTATTAGATACGCCAGCAAATAAAGTAATTCTCTCGATTTTAAAGAATCTCGCTTTCCTAACCTCTTTTGTTGTTTCGCATATTTCGGTGATTCAATTTTTTTCGAAAATTAAGTAATCCGAAGAAAAGTTGTCAGTTTAAATTTATTTCTCTCTCGCCCTCTCTCTCTCGCTCTCCCTCTCTCACACACCCTCATCAAAAATCACCCTATTGAACGAAGCCTGTGACATTTCCTCCCATTTTCGGTTCCTCACTTTTTCCATAATTTTCTTTAAAGTGTTCGTCACCTGCCGGGCGTTGAATGGGTGATTCAGGTGACGGACAATTCTAGAGATCCCAAGTGTGGCGGACACTCCCTCGCCAAAGCCGAAACGTTTTGCCACCTATAAAAGCGCACAGCAACCGGGGCCTCCTTCTAAAAATGAAGTTTCTCATTTGTCTCACCGTCTTCGCTTACGTGGCCATGGTCTCTGGCCAATGGCCACACTTTACGTATATGGTAGGTAGGACGCGTGGCTTTGGTTGGGAATTCCGACTGACAAAATAAAAAAAGCCGATCAACGATGCTCAAATAATTAAAATTGCTAGAAAAATTTAGCCTATGTATTTTGGATGTCTGCCGGACGGCTGTTACGAGACGAGATTTGTGATGAGGGCAGATGTGTCCGGGATCCGAACAACTTCCGCTTGGTGGGAAAACCGGAAGATATTTTTAAGGTAAGGATCTCCTACAATCTTTATTTCTCTCTCTATCACTCGCTATCGCCCTCTCTCTCTCTCTCTCTCGCTTTCTCGGCACAAAATTTTGGTTGCAGCGTTGAGATGCGATGGAGATGCCCTACCTTAAACGACGAATCCATCGATCTATCCCAAACTATTTTAATTCTAGATATTTTTCGTGAAATAAACGTTTTATGCACTACTTTTCGACAATCCAAAAGAACTGTTAAAAAGGTGGCAATTGAAAATTCAGGAATTCATGGAATCTCTCAAATTCCTAAAAATATTTTGTGTTAAGTTGACGCGCCGCTTAAACAAAAACGCATCGTCACGAGGCTGCCGAATGAATTTTTGCGCTTTCAAAAAAAATTTGTCCTTATTCACACAGATGGCATCTCGCGCAACTTAAAGTAGCTCAGCCATTTCAAGTCTGATGATAATCCGATTTTTGCTCTATGTCAGCGTCCAAGCCAATGCATCAGTTTGGAACTGTCCGGTATAAATATATTTGAAAACCATGGGCAATGCAAAATTCTCCAGGATGACGGCACTTCCGGTATCCCAGACCGACCAGAATTTTGGCTGACCCATTGCTGTGAATTCGGGTGCGAACCAGGGTTTTCATGTTTCCGCGTGGATATCGGATGGATTTGCCAGCCGAATAATGTACTGTAACGTACATTCAATTTGCGTTCATTAAAAGCATTTGGCATTTATTTTTGACTTTTTAGCTTTTTTTGGTAACTTTAACTTCATAATTGTTAGTACCTAAGTAAATAGAACAAATAGTTAAGGTTTTGTCGATATTTGCTTCGAAAATTATTTCTCTTTAAGCCCTGGGATACCCCGGACGCTAATGGCTGTCAACTGCATGGTTGCGCTCCCGGATATGAATGCTGTAAAGATCTTGGAATTCCAAAATGCATGCCAATTTGATAATTGGTGGTTTATCAATAAATTTAATGATGGCATAGCTCCAAGAATTTTATGATTATACTAATTTCCAATACGTAAATGCCGTAATTTTCTGGTTTGCTGGCGAATTTCTGGGAAAAATTGCCTTAAAAACTACAAAACGTCTTGCGAAAAAGCTCATATTCCAAAACGTGCCGTTCGCGTTTTAATCGTACAAACTGAAATTGTTTAAAAACATTCATAGCATCGAAATTGGTCGGAAAATTGGTCGGAAAATTCTTCAAAATTTCGACATTTCGACATTTTTAGCAAGTGCTCACAGACTAAAAACCTTGATTGTGTTCATGTTCATCTATCCACTCAACAACCCTTCCTGTCCGAGTGCAAGGATCAGCAGCTCATCTTTTTGGCCATTCCCCGATCCCCTCAATCCGGTCCTGTCCATCCATCCGGTCCTCCTCACCGGTCCGGAAAGAGCGGGGAAAGTGAGCCCGGGGGGCTGCAGAGAATCGGGGCCCAGGCCAAGCATTACACAACCAGCTTCACCTCTCGGCCAGCACCCGCTCATTTCCAGGATATGCACACACAAAGAGAGGAGCCCCACCTCGCCCTCAGCCGCTCGTTTCGCCCAAGTTGAACATCCATGCTTTTTTGGAGTGCTCGGGCTTCTCAAACAAGTAGGGGGTGTTTTTTTGTTTTTGTTTCTGTCCCTTACAATGCCTTTCACTGGTTTGAACTCGGGTTGGGGTAGGGAGGGTGGGTTAGTGAATGTTAGTGGGGGCTTAACTTGGTAGTTAATTAAATTCTCGTTTCTTGGTAACTCTCTCGCTTACTCTCTCTCTATCTCTCTCTCTCTCTCTCTGTTTCTCTCTCTGTTTCTCTCTCTCCCTCTCTCTCTCTCTCTAACGAACTCTTCCCTTACGTTTTTCTTTTTTTTCTCGCTAACTCTCTTCCTCTGTTCCTCTCCTCTCTCTCGTTCTCTCCCTCACTCTCGCCTCTGCAAAGTGATCTAACGCCATTTGAGTGACAAACTCCAGACAATTCTAGCTCGGGGCAAGCAAGTTTTGCGCTCATTTCTTCCCTTGGTCTCGCTCCCTGGCTCTCTCTCTCTCTCTCTCTCTCTCTCTCTCTCCTATTCCAATGCGTTCATTCCCCTTTTGTTTTCTTTGAGGGCATGTGTTCAAAGAAGAATTTTCAAGTGCGGATCGGATTCGGCCCGGGGCCCTTCTCGGCGGTGGTTGTTGGCCGCAGCTAAACAAAAGCGACGACGCGATTTTTCGAGTTTCGACCTTGCCGATATTTGATGCGATAGAGGAGGTATGATTTGTTAAATGGAAAGTTAATTGTTCTTAATGGTTTCTATGGAAGGTCGGAAAAGGTTGTAGCTTCTGCCTGTAATTGTTGTGCCTTGGAATTGGTAGACATTAGGCTTTTTCCGTGGGTTTCGGGGTGAGTGTTTCCTGGATAAAGAAAGCTTCTGTCACCCATTCCACTTCCCGGGGTTATCGCTTTTAGCGGTCCGGATAAGCGGGCAAACATCTGGGCCCTTGGCCCCGGCCGTGCCACCAACCGAGTGGCCTCTATTTTGATTTCCGTGTGATCAATTTGTCAGCAGTTTTTTTATAATATTCCTATTTTTTAATTTAAAGATGCTGGGTTTTAATCAGTTTTAAGCGGGAAGAAAGCTCACGTTGACCCGATTTTAGCCATAGGTATCGCAAGCTACGTTTCGCTCCAAATGACAGCTTTTTCAGTGGCATATTTGTTGCCAGAAACCCTGTCGGGAAAATGAGTGAAAGCGTCTTTTGGTGTCCTTGTGGCCGTCGAGGCCTAGACGTGGCCAGGAGTCGATTCGCCACGTGGCTTTTCCCTTTAAACAGCTGGTTGTCAATTGAAAACTATTACCCCTTTACAGTATCCGTCGAGTTTTATCTTGTTCCACTTTCTCATAGAGCTCCTGATTTTGAAAATTTAAAAAGTGAAATAGTTTTAAGCGCTGAGGCAATTTTTGTAATGTTTTCAACACAGCAAGCGAAAATCTTCAAAATGTATACATCGATAGGAGTAGGAGAGTCCTAACCTTAACTTTAACTTAAAAACCAAACACTTTTTCAAAACCCAGACCTAGCGAAACAACAACCCCGATGCAGTCGAAATCAGCCTCTATCGAAATGGGCAGGTAACATCCGGTGGAAGGTCCCCCAGATATCCGACATTGTGTACCCAAGAAGCCCTTGAGAGATGGGGGCAGACTGTCGGCCTGGGATAAGGATCCCGGCGAGAGAGCACCAGACATGGAGAGAATTCGAGAATACCAGCATCCATCCATCCCTGAAGTCCCCTGGTCGCGAAGCCATCATTTTTGCAATCATCCCCGAGCGCGCGCAACCCACATGTCAATTCGGTTCGCTTGACTGCCTATGCTGCTCCGGGTCCCGCCACGAACGCTATACCGTATTCAGAAAAAGATGGAAAGGTTAACTGAAAATTTGTGCTTCGTTTAAGACTATATTTTGGAGTTTATCGGCGCCTCGAAAACCTCATTATCATCGATTTGCTGAAATTACTGAATTCTACTATCATTTAATCCCCGAGCATTACTGTATTTTGGAGCGTTCGGATCCTCGAAAACTCAAACTATTCCCTTCAATTTTTTTAAATACTTCAATTTTTCCCATTCCGTTCTTATCCAATTCCCTCAACCTATTCTGGAGCGTCCCGGATTTTCTGAGCTTTCAAGCTCGAAAAAATCCCAAACTTTCTTTTTTTGCGATACCCCTATTCCCTTCAAAATGGACGCTGTCAAAATTCGCGAACACCTAACGACAGCCCTAAATATTGTCGGTGCCCCCATCCGCAAGCAGTTCACCGCCTCCAAGCCGATCATTCGAAAATATTGGCAGGATGCCAAAGAGGCGATCGCCAAAAAGCTTCCGCCCGGTTTTCTCGACGCAGCCGCGTTGCCGGCGTTGATGGTCTTCTGTGTGTCTTTGCTGTACATTGCCGCCCAGTTTGTAACACCGGAGAATGTGAAGCACGCTTCGAATGGTGTCAAACACGCGGCTAGCACTTGTGGGTGATGCTCATGTTTTATGATAACAAATTCAAGGAGGACGGAGTTAATCTACCGCTTTTTTGACCGGACTAGAATTTTTTGTTAAAAGCTGTTTGGAAGCTTATATTAACTTAAGGAAACAAATTTCAACAAGGACAGTGTTTACCTACGGGTTTTCAATTTTTTTTTCGCAACATAAAAAACCCATTATCTAGTGCGCGCCGTGGTGACGATGGACGGGTTCATCTGGGTGGTCATCTCCTGGAGCATCGTCGGCGGGCTGTGCTATTATGCGCTCAACAAGCTCGGTATCACCAACAATGTAGGGATTATCAAAAATGGCCTTATATACTTTTTCAGGGTGGGCAAATGCCCGGCGCCGGGCGTTTGAACTCCTCGACGACGTCGGCATCCGGATCCGCCTCAAACGGGTCGGTTCTTGGGCTTCGCATTCATATTTTATGATTGTTTTTCAGAGCGAACTGCGACTGGGCGAACGACGTGATCGTGTGGTTGTACGCGAATTTGCATAGGGTACCCGGGCCGTTGGAAGCTTGGTTGAAGTCGCTGAACGACGCGGCGAAGAAGGTCACTAGCCCGGTATGGACGTTTTCAGTAAATCTCGAAATTTAAGCAACAAAATAACCTAAGTTACAACCTTTTCAGACAAAATGCGAGATTCTTTTCGAGGGATTCGGCGATCACTCGCAGATCACGAACAGCCCGAAGTTGAGGAATGTTCGGGTGCAGAACGGGCCGAGGAGATCACTTGGTACTTAGTGCAACTAGTGACGATGCTAGGGTTAAAATTCAGACACTTCGGACTGATCTTCACATCCCGCACACGCGGCTGAAGCTGGTCTCCAGCCAGCGGGCCGATCAGAGGATGATTGTTACGAATTATGATGTGGACATTATGGATTTGAGGGGCGAGGTGAGGGTTCAAGAGGCTTTAAAGGAACGAGCAAGCCTCGTTTGGTTACTTTCCGGCTATGGGCTTGACTGAATGCGACGCTAGTCGTTGTCATTAAAGGGATGCCGACGACATAGTCAATCGGTTACGCGCGGAAAAGAAAATGTGTCTGCGCCTCTCCCTTGGGCGCGCTCTCTCCCCTGTTGGCAACTTGCCAGTTTGTTGATAAGGGGGGATCAACACATGCCGTCGGCGGACCTTTAAATTGCGTAAAGGATTATAGCCTTAAAGACACGTAAAACCCACCGAAAACTATAACGATAAATCCGAAAAATATCTCTTGCCGATACCTTTAATTCTGGTTTTAAAATCGTTGCTGCTTTCTACACTACCGTAACCTATTAAAGTTCAAAAAAATTTTTAGGTCGAAGCCCGAGTGGCCTGCATCGCTGGTCAGCTCTATGTGATGGGCTGCTTTAGCGGCCGGCCCGAGATGGAGATCCAGTTACGGAACACGGATGCGAGAGCGGTCAGTTTTTGCCATATAAAAAGGGACTAAAGCTGTCGGTATTTCCTATCGAATTCGGTATTTTCAAGTGACGATAATCCGGAAATCGATCATATCCGCAATTTCAGGCCGCGGAAGTCGACCGTGCCCTCGTTGAAGATGCCATCCGCCGCTGCCTCGTCTCGGCGGTCACGAATGTCAATTTATCCGATACCACTTCTTCGATTAGGTAGATTCTCTCGATTTTTTTGCCAATTCTGGCGTTTTTAGGAATTCGATGGACCTAGGGGCTTCAGATGCCCATAAACGCCTTTCTGCAAACGGAATTGTACGTGTTAAATTTTGATTTCAAACCAGTTTTCAGGGGAAACATCTCAAATGGTTATTCGGCCACACATTCCTCACCAACAGCAAATCCGAGACTAGGGTAAGTCTTCCGATCAATCTCTCTCCCTTTCTCTCTCACTTTCTCTCTCTCTCTCTCTCTCTCTCTCTCACTCTTCCACAAGCTCTTTAGAAAATCGCCGCAAACCAGCTTCAACGCTTCTTTCGAAAACCGTTCAGCAGACGAGGTGCTGCTCAAAAAATGGAGTACCACTCAGGTATATTATTTTCATATATAATCAATAAATTTAATTTGATTCAGAATCCCCTCCACCCGACTGAATCGCAAAACGCTCCGAACAAGCTCAAGATCACGGTGATCAAGGCGGGCAAGCTGGGCAAGGGCATTGGTATGTTTTAATGTATAGCTTGAGATTTACGCTTGTTGTTATAAACTTAGTAACTCTGAAAGCATGAGTTTTTAGAAGTTAACCAGCCCTACGTGGTGATCGAGACCGACGAGCCACCTCAGCGCTTCCAAACGACAAAGGGCATTAACGCGAACCCGTACTGGGAGGAAACGTTTGATTTGTAGAGTAGAATTTTCTGGATATTTACGTCTATACCTTAATTTTCTACTTCGTATACGTCGCAATTTTTAGCGAGCTCAATCCAGCCACTGAGGAGATGCTCTTTGAAGTGTATGACGGGAAGCCGAACCGAGCCCCCTCTGCCGATGATACATTCTTAGGGCTTGCCATCGTCAATTTGGAAGAGGTTCAGCGCTCCAGTGATGTAAGTCAAAATTGTAAGACTTACAAATCCTCGATTCTTAGAATATGCATACCTTAAACTTACAAGGACGACCGTACAGAAATGATGCGGTTCAGGGGCAGCTGACTTGTCAGGTAGGGAGAGAGAGAGAGAGAGAGAGAGAGAGAGAGAGAGAAGAGGGAAGAGAAGAGAAGGGAAGAAAAATTCCGAAGCTCTGTTTTTCCAGTTCAATTACTACTACGACCCCAACATCCGCCAGCTTGGCCGTGTCAGCGATACGGTAATCGTGAAGGACAACACTGGCGGGGAATTCCGGGAAACGGTCAGCACGCAGAGGCGGATTGTGTACGATCCACATGGTGCGTTTTAGGGCTGGGATTTAGTGATTCCCAACAATCTTCAAAAAACTTCTTGTTTTCCAGATAATTTTGATGATGCTATCCCCAGCAAGACTACGACAGTGACCGTCAAGACGGTATCGCAGGTACAAACCAGCTAACATATTAAGAAATGCTGCTTAACTTCTAAGTAAGTAATTTAACCAATTTAGTCCCTCAAAGAAAGGCCGACCATTGAGTCCGTTCATGGATCTATGGAAAACGCTATCGACCCGGCCACACAGAGACATTTGGATAAATTGAGGGACAAGCACTTTGAGGTATCCTTTGAGTTGAGTAATTCTGAAGTCATGATCTAGACGGGAATCATGAGCCAATCCCTCAACAGCAACGATTCTTCGCTTCATCCGTACCATGAATCGCAGATCACGACGGTATCCGTTCCGCCGGTGGCTGTCGTTGAGGATCGGCAAAGTAGAGGTGAGAGAGAGAGAGAGAGGAGAGAGACGTGGGTGACATGGAGAGCAAAATACTGATGGAAAGAGAGAGCGAGAGACCGAGAGAAAGCGAGACACGAGAGATAGAGAGAGGAAATGGGCAGAAGATTTTTGGAATTTTTACGCCCATTTAAACTTATGCCGAACCCATTCTCTCATTCGAATTTTTTCCTCTTTAGTCTCCTCATACGGTTTTATTCGTCGCTGTACCACGATGCTGACAGGTAGCTAACAAAATACCCCCAATAGCCTCCAAACTCCGCTGAAAATTACCCCAAAATCCATAAAATGCCGTTCCTCCCAGGCCACCCCATCTTTCGGCCCATCCGCGAGTGTGTCCGGTCTCGGAAGCGAGGTCTCGAATCGTGTACTAAATTCCCGATTTTCGATTTTATCCGTTGCCCGCCTATCTGATATTTAATGGACTCCCCCAAAATGATTGTCCCCATGCTAATAAGGCATTAACTTGCTAGAAAATAGCTCCTTTTTCAGACCGTCAGAAGAAGCAGAAGGAGCCGAAAGAGAAGCGGAATCGCTCGTTTTTTGGGGCGATGAAGGACCGATTGAGTGGGAAGAGGAGCAAGTCGGCAAAGAGGTACTTGTAAATCTGTGGTTTTAAGGTGCAAAACCAGAGAACCCGAAACACTTAGGAATTACGGGCTTCCTAGGTCCAAAGATAGCTCCGTCAATCGCAAACAAGCTGCGGGTCGAACCCGCATCCTGCGGCTTTCGAGTCCGATGCTCTCCCTATTGAGCTACCGTGCAAACCAGAGAACCCGAAACACTAATGATTTATACCTTCCAGAGCCCAATCCTTCGACATGGACACGCAACAACAACACCGCGAAGCCATGTCGGTACCCGCAAGCCGCGACGCGTCTCGGACGCGTTACGGTAGCATCCACGATTCAGCAAGCAACCCAAATCTTTTTCTCCAGATAGTGAAGGCGGTATCTACGCGGAAACGGCGTCCGTTGGCGGCCGATCCGGCGAGTCGACCCGTTCCCTGTATCAGCACAGCACCCTCGTGCTCGAGCTGAACCATAAAGGACAGAAAAAGTGAGGATTAGCTGATTGACTTAAGATTTAAATTTGATAGATATTACTTGATTCCGCCCTCAATGCTCACCGAGCCTGTGGCGGCGAAGCTGATGAAGAAGGGCAAGAAGTTACATATCTACAACGAGCATACGTTCGTCGCTGTGAAAGTTAGAAGGTGGGGCAGAATTTCATCCCATTTACCGCCTCTCTCTCTCTCTCTCTCTCTCTCTCTCTCTCTCGCTCACACTCGCTCCATTTTCAGCAATATCGATTGCGACGTGTGTCATCAGAAAATCGGGCGTAGCTTCTCGAAACAAGCCTACCAGTGCAGAGGTCAGAATTTAATTTTTTAGTCATTATCCAAAAAAAAATTGATTCCGTTTCCCTACGACTTGCTCCTTTAGCACGTCCGATTACGCAATATAATACCTCGAATTTGTTTCAGACTGCAAAATGGTCACGCACAAATCCTGCCACTATAAGTCCGACGTCTTCTGCACGCACAGCAACGTCGCCAAGCTGCAAATGTGAGTAAAGAATTGTCAATAGCACATTTATACAACGTTAATTGAGGTATTCTGTTCTATTCAAATTTCAGTGAAAAAGAAGTGGACTGGATCCAGTTCCTCAGCAACCACCAGCTGGAGGAGTACATCTCGATGGAGGGCGTCTAAAAAGCCTTCAAAAACTCTTTTTTTTTCATATTCTCTCGACCTTTAATTACAGAACGGGTCTGTCTTTTTCTATTTGTTTTTCCTAAAAGAAGCGCCATTAATACGAAACGTAATGTAATGTAATTATTGCTTCTTTTGTAGTCTATCGCTTCCCGTTTTTCCAAGGCTTTGGAAATGAGGGTTATCGCTATGCTGCTTGAATTTTGCAATGCTTTATGGCGTTGATTTTCGGCTAGTTTTGCTCAATGGGAAAAGCTATTCGAATAAAATGTTTAATTAAAGGTACACTAAAATCTCGTGCAAAAAGTCAGTTCGCGGTCCGAAATCCGGGCCCTCTGCCGCGCAAGGCCCGGACCCTTCATATCCCCCTTCCCTCTCCCCTCTCCCGTCGGTCCCTTGGCCTAGTGGTCTAAAGCGGGTGGCACCAGGCGAGTGGCGCGGGTTCGGTTTTGCTCCGCGGCGAGCGCCTACCGTAACCCTGTTTGCTATTCCGCGGACGGTTACCGGCCGGTAACCAAACCAACGAGGCTTTAGTGTACCTTTAAGAAAATTAAGGCACGTTACAAAGAACGAAATTGGATCGACAAAAGTTTTAAATTTGAAAACGCTCAAACTCTGAATTTTTTATTTTATTTTTATCGCCAAATTTTGGTCATTATTTCAAAAGAAACGTTATTTATAGAAAATACTTTGTTTTTAATTAAGACATTTTAACGGGCAATCATAGCTTATCGACATCCGCCAGAAATTTCCGAAAAATGCTCAAAATTCGGATTTTTTGCTACTTTTTCTGATTTTAAGGTTAAAGGTTTCAAAGTTTTGGCAAATTTTGCTTAATTTAGAAGGTTTCACACTTAAGATATTTTATTAACAATTACAAAGATGCTAACGTACACGAAAAGACACAGTAACCCAGAGAAAATCGACGTGGTACCCGGATGAAGAATGAGAGAATCGCGAGAAATTGGGATAATCATGAAATCACAGACGTAAGGCGCGTTAAACAAGGCGTTGAAATGGGATAATGTTGATGTGTGTGGAAAGCAGTAGTTTGTAGTCAGTGTTGGAGGTAGTTTTCGGAGCCGTCCCAGCAGTGGTCGCGAGCAGGTAGCTCGGTGTCGCGCCACCTTTCGAGCTGCATTCCAAGCAGGTGGCTGTGCCAGGGCTGCAAATCGTTATGTTAAATTTATTTTGTTGTTTTTTATAACTTTTTAAATCCATAGCTTTTTCTAACTTTTTTCAAAGAGTAAGACAATCAATTGCGTTGATTAACAGTCAGTTAAAAACGGTGCTTTTGTGATATCGGGGGGGGGGGATAATGGAGAGAACCAACTTTGCCTTTGCATCCAAATTAAAACAATCAATTAACAAAACAAATTAAACCAAAACAAGAGTTAAACAAACAACAAAAACTGTCCTTTTTGGACATTTCAAAGCGCAAAAAAACTTTACAAATTTTGCGTAAATTGCCAAAAAAGGCGATTATTCGACCAAAATGTCACAATCTAAATTTTCAGATATTTTTGTTACTTTTTTCTCCTAAAAATTTAATTATAGGTACATTTAAAAATTTATAGAAACGCACTATTGCCGTTGTTCGACATTTCTGGACTTTCGGCGAAAAATTCGCTGCATAGAACGCGCACTAACGGCCCGAAAATCCCACCTTTTGCAACAGGTCCGATCGATCGTCGACGGTCACGTATTTTAGGGGACTAAAATAGGGCATGTTCAGATTTTTTTTTGTCTATATACCGTATCCTCCAGGTTATAGGCGCGGGTGTTGAAGGGGAACTGGGCGAAGCACCGGTTGTTCAGGGTTACCTGAATTCTTTTCGGGTGACTTAGCCGGGCAAGCCGCTTACCAAAATTCGGCCCTCCACGACGGCGAGCATCAGCTGCACGTACGGGCCATCGATTGAGGCTTGCCACTTAATTTAAATATCATGATCATGTTTATGACTAAAATAATTTAAAGTATATTTTCGTATTTAAATTGATTTTAAGTTTTTTGTCAAGGGATCAGAAAACATACAGGTACTGTCCAACTTTTTGCCGTTCGTTGGTGATTTAATCGGTTGTCAGGTGGGAGTCGAAGGGTGGCGGATATTACCTAAAAAACGCCTATGGATTTGCTTTCACGACACTTTTAAAGGGAGAAGCGAGGCAAAGATATGGATTTTTGGGATCAACACGCGACGCGGTCGCCGTTTTTCGCCATCTAGGGTCAGCCGTTACGCCATGAAATGAAGCGTTTGCGTGCGCGTTGCTTGGCGCGTTTTCGCAAAATCCACAACCACGCCTTGCCAGCCCCTTTAAAATCATTTTCGACTCACCCGTTGATGAAATCTTATCTCAAACAACCAGCCCGCGTTGCGATCGGTGTGAAATTGGAGGGCAAGGCTCGTCGAATGACGCTCGATACCGTATATCTGAAATGAAAAATAAAAATAAGTAAAACAGATCAAAATATAGTTTACGGCATTTCTTAGCAACCTACATCAGCCACAAAAACGTTCGGCATCTCTCGGGACAAATTTCCAAGGGTCAGCCCGCCACCGGTCAATTTTCGGATGCCGTTGTCCTGAAAAAAGCCTTGTTTAACATGTTTAAGCAATTTAATTATCAAAAATCGTACTGTGGAACGTAAAAAATACATTTTCAAAATTACCTCTTGCTTATATACACGACCACCGATGCGAACTTGAAGCGGTATTCGTTGTGAGGTCCTCAAAGTGATGCCGATAATTTCCTCGCCCGGAATATGGCAATCACAGCGTTCGTCGGTTTCCTGAAAACGATATTAGCTTCTTAATACTTTATATTTCAATGAATTTTATGCGTTGTAGTGAAAACTGGTCAAGAAATACCTACCCAAGCCCCGGGCTTCATCTCCAGCACACAATCCTGACCTTGTAAAATGACGAGTCGATTCGCGGCAGTACCACCCTAAAATTTTTGATTTTAAAAGCGAGAGAGAGCGAGCGAGGGAGCGAGAGAGAAAGAGAGAGAAGACCAACCTTTGTAAATCTCGGTATCCGCCCGCCGGAACAATGCCGCGTCTCGCCGTCCGTGTACCGCAACGAGTAGGTGTAGCTGAACGCGGAAACGAATTTAAAGATTTTGGGATTCGATAGAATTTTTGAGATAAGGAAAGCCCACTTGACGTCCTCCGGGCAAATTTCGGCCAAAAGTCAGCGTGATGCGATTCCCGAATTTGAGGGGGTTGAATTTTATCTTGGTCGGGGCCTGGAAAGAGTTAAATATTACGGATTTATTTCAATTAAGTTTATATCTAAAATACCGAATAAATCGCCAAAAAATACGCACCCAAATTGTGTTCGGTCGAGTCAGTTGTGCGTGTGTAAAACTAAAAAAACGGTCTCAAAGTCATTGAAATTTGCATACCAAATTACAATCGCAAAAAGCCACCATCCCAGGTGCATCACCGAGTAGAAAAACGAATATGTCCGGTAGCTCCGGCGACACCGCGCCGGGTCGCATTTTAATTTTTGGGCGAATGGAAATTCGGTTGCAGCCCCGGGAAATTCGTGTGGGTCATGAAATTTGACAGGGGGGTTCCTCGATAATGAGCAATACGTGTCTTTTTATGTAGTTTCTTTTGGGGCACGATTTAGCAAGGACTCGCCTTGCTGATAAGCTGGCATCCATTGTTTCTTTGGCAAACTGGGAGGCGTTTTTTCGGTGTCGTGTCGCAGGAATAGGTTTGTCTGACTCAGGCTGGGAACTTGGTTTGGAAGCCGTGCCTGAACAAGATAACACCGAATATAGCATATATAGCATTAGAGAGAGCGAGAGAGAGGAGAAAGAGAGAGCAGAGAGAGAGAGAGAGAGAGAGAGAGAGAGAGAAGAGAAAGATTCCTTCCGATTTTCAAAGGGTATATGTCCGAATTTTTAGACTTTTATACGCATTTCCATAACTTTTTTACCAAACACCAAACTGAGGTTTAATTTGCCAAATCTTAGCAATTTTTAGCGGATTTCTAGCTAATTTTTACTTTGCTTTTCAAATACCATTCTGCACGGTCAGCTGCCCTCTCCCATTTTCAGCGGTCTCTTCCCTGGAAATGAGAGAACGGCTGACCGCTAATGGGGAAAGGGTATAGTAAAAAACTTTCTCTTTCTTCTCTCTCTCTCTTCCTCTTCATCTAACTATTATCAGAAAAAGCAAACGGAACGGAAACATCTGGGTATTTATCAGGCCAGGGATGCGCATTTCGAGCTGAATTTCGACTACATTTTGCCTGCTAAAATGCTACTCAAATCTTTTATCGTCTGCTCCATTCTTTGTATTGTAACAGCAAAGCCAAAGTAGGCTGTAACTACTTGTTTTTAATTCACTAAAAATTTAGATCAACCCGTGAGGCTACCGAGTTGGCCCTGGACGAGAAGGGGAACTCGAAATTCACGTCTGAAGACGAGCCAACCATGTAGCTTTTAAGAATATGGTAACTAGATGTCATTTAGGATAGCCAGGATAATGCTTCGGGAGCTGAGCCGGGAGTCTCGCCCGGATTGGCCGGAAATTTGGCCGTTCCGACGACGCTGCAGGTACGAGCTGGCTCATTTTCATCCAACAAAATTTTAGAACCAATTAAATCCAATTTCTGCAGAATTTTTACGAAATTGTTTAGCCTAAAAATTATAGATTTAATTTAAAATTTTGAATCAA
The DNA here is from genome assembly GCA_038088335.1 of Mesorhabditis sp. LJ9110. Lineage (NCBI taxonomy): Eukaryota > Metazoa > Nematoda > Chromadorea > Rhabditida > Rhabditidae > Mesorhabditis > Mesorhabditis sp. LJ9110. The sequence goes on along the minus strand of JBBGBA010000153.1, from coordinate 44,914 downwards.
ATCCACCTATATATTTGGTCGCGTATCTTGTGTGTGTGCTCTGTGCGGAGTTCAACAGTTCGAGGCCTGATTTTGAGGGTTCATTCATCTCCTGTCTTCAAACCTAATTTTTTTCCGGTCGCTTAGCGGAATCGAAACCTCCTCTTTAAAGTCAAATCCTTATAAATATACTTTTTCTATAATTTTCTACAGCTTTATATATCTTTCAGAAATACATGGTTTTTGCATTCCAGCAGGTAGACCGAAAATACCTTCTACCAGGGTTGAAAAACCGCTTCGCGGCTTTTCACCCTTCGCCCCGTCTGATCCGGTGATATTCTGCAATTTGCATATTGTTCACGAATCCCCATGCCGAAAAATGAAAAACATTCCTTCTGTCCTTTATATAGGTTTCGCCACTTCGGCATGAAATTGCTTCTAACAAAGAGGGATCCCATGATTTTCATAAAACTTAATTTTAATGTCAAAAATAGCACTTTTTTGTAAAATCTGATATGTGGCAGTCGTGTCAGCCCGATCGCACCTTTGGGTATCAAACATACCGTAATTCTCCCTATCGAGATACGACTGGAACATAATGACGAAGTTGATGCAAAGTGGCACACACACACACACAAACACTATTTTTTTATATATAGTAGGATTTTCCTCGGTTCCCCTGATTTCCGATTCAGTTTTGTTGAACTCATCGAGCTGGTTGCGGATTTGGATATCATATAATTTTGGTGTTGGGCTATTTCAGTTCAATTTAGTTTAAACATAAACTGCTTAAAACAGGTAGAGTTTTTAGGTGAACCCGGTGCAGCAGGCTCCGATTGTCGGGATTCCGTTGAGCACCATTCAACACTACTACAACCCGCATGTTGGGCGATCGGTTAGCGAGCCGGTACGTCGAGAAGTTGGGAGTGGATTTGCGAGTCCCTTTAAACAGACTATGCAAACTTTTTACCGTTACATAACGTAAATATGCCTTTAGGCCACCCCGGAGCCGATCCCCACCTTTGACGCAACCGCCTACTACCCTCTAGTCTGGAAGTTCCCCTTCTCGAACATTCAACTGCCCGCCTACACTACCACTGGTAACTTTTTGGTCACTTTTGATTCGTGACTTTCTCACCTTTATCCTAATTGTTATATTTTATGCCATTGAAAATTGCTTAGGCCACTACGCCTACACCGCCAACCTCGTGAAGTACTACGGAACGCTGCCCTCGCAGACGTCCGAGAAGGTCCAGGAGGCCAACGGCGCCAGCCGGCGTGCATAAGTGGCGAACGGAAACTTGTTGATTGGATCTCATTTCGTGTGTACACATAATAATAATAAATGCATTTACCAGCTGCGTGCGCAAACACCAAGAAATTGTCACAAAAAAAATGAGAACATACAGGCTCGGGCCTAACTTAGGCTTATGCTTAGCTAAAGCTTCGGCTTTGGATTAAGCGTAAAATTCAAACTTTTGTGTATAATTTCCATCAAATTCCTATCAACACCTTATCACCCCCCAAATCAACCGACCCCAGGCTGCATTTGTGGAACGTGGCTCCAGGCAGGATAATCTCGGCCACACGGTCCTGCCCGCCCCGGTCTACAGGTATTGCGCCGCGCAGCTGCAACTGGTTATACGGGCCGGGTGTCCATCTCGAAAAGGAGAAGCTTCTCCACGCCGGCGACAGAGGCAAAAAGCCGAAGAAATGGATCTGGGGGATGATTGACGACGGGAGGGGCGTTCGACTGTGTGTATGTCGGTGTATTGGTGTCTGTCTGTCTGTCCGTGTGCTAATTGGAAAGCGCCACTCCAAACAGCTCGGTGGTGGCGCGACCATCCTTGCATTTAGCATACATGCCATAGTGGCGGGAATGGCAACTTTGCCGTTTGGTTTTAAGGTCTGGGATTGGGGTCCGGGTACCGTCCGTTGAAGATCAGCTTTCATTATTTTTGTGCCGACGGTATGCCTTCTAGAAGCTTCAAATTTGGCTGTTTCCTAACCAAGCTTTGGATTGCTTTCTTTCTACATGGTCACGTTCAATGAGCGTTACTTAAAGGGCCCAAGAAGGCCCAGCAGATCAGGGTTCATCTATAATTGGCAACGGGCTAACCGGAAATGCCAATGCAAAAAATGAGCAATAAGTGGGGCGAGGCAGGAGGGAGCAGAGAAATTTATGCTAATTTTAGAACCAAAGCCCCTTTTATACTAATTTTTCCCGGGCTATCCTGATCCCTTTAAGCTTAGGTTTAGCCTTGGCTGAGGCTTGGACGAGGCTTCTTTGGCTTAGACTTAGGCTCAGGTTTAAGCTTAGTTTAGTTCAGTTTGAGCACACCAAAGGCAGCCCGAAAAACAAGCCAGCAGCCTGATTTTCAGACCTTTTCCATTAATATTTAATGCATTTCCTGACGAACACCTTCAATCAAACAACGTCGAGCTTTTTGATTGGATCAAGTGGTTCAGCGCTGTAAATGTGACTGCCTGAACAAAAAAAAGGGAATTTCCGGTTCGCTAGACGTCTGCTTTTCCCTTAGAAATTTATACTAAAACCTCGCTTTCAACCCGATCCTCTCGAAGTACAAATGTTAGTCGAAAAAAAGGTAAACTCGACAGATTTTAGAATGCTACGCCCATTACTATTAATATTTTGCACGGTACATTTGCTGAATTCCCAAATTGTTGACGATGCCGCCGTCGAGGGGTCTGGTTTTGGGGATGGTAAGCTGTTGAAAACAGAATTCTGGAAAAAATTTTAGATCCCTGCCCTCCAAAGCTAGACGTTGCGTTCGTGCTTGATACTTCTGGAAGTATCGAAGAAATTTATCGAGTAATTTTTGCAATTCTAAATTTTCAGCGTTCATAAACCTACAGGAGCATATAAAATGGACGATCCAGCTAGCAGATAGTCTGCCGATCAACAGCGATGCCGTGAGATTGGCGGGAATTCAGTAAAACGGCGCTAAAAATACCTTATTAACGAAATCTTCAGATACGCCGGATTTCCGCTCGTTGAATTTTCGTTGAACGAGGTCAATTCGTCGGCTGAGGCGATTGTGAAGTTGAAGAATATCACATTCCAGAGTGGGGTCACCAGAACGGGGCAGGCGAAATTTCAAGAGCCAGAATTCGTAAGTTTTCAGATACGCTCTACGAAAAACCGAAAGCGAGCTGACGAGACCGGAGAAAGGAGCCAGGTAGAACGGCAAAAATGATTATCGAGGAAAAGTAACATTTTTAGGGGAGACGCTAAAAAGTGCATCGTTTTGTTTACCGATGGGTTGTCAATTGACGATCCGCTGAAAGCTAGTGAACATTTGAGATTGGATCGGGTACGTAAGCTTCAAAATATCTCTGTATCTCTATCTTTCTTTCTCTCTCTCTCTCTCTCTCTCTTTCTCTCTATCGCCTTTTCAAGGGCATAAAAATCTACGTCGTCTCCGTTGGAAACGACGGTTTCGAACCGGAAATGGAGCGAATCGCTGGGGATCACGGGAACACTTTTGGGTAGGATAGAACATTATATCCTTCATTATAGTTTTCTAGACCCCAAGACCTCTCTAAACTTCAAGAGCGCCTGTTAAAAGATGTGGAAGCCGCGCGGGTTTGCGCTAATGGCCAAAGTCCCCCGCCACAAGAAGATCCACTCGTAGGATTTCATGCAAATTTTGGACAAGCTCCATAGATTTCGGTATGTTTGTGTTTTTCAGGTTGTCCGCTCGCTTGCTAAGGGAATTATCAAGCATCCAAACGAGCTGAAAAAGCGGAATTCAGAAAAACAGGTGCTTGTTTGCTTCATTTGTGTATTTTTGTTTTAGACAAAACCAAACAAACCAAACAAAAACTCAAGCTTCTCGGCCCCCGGAAGAGCCATCGCTACGATTGTCGTAAGTCTTATGCCACTTCTTAATAACATTCGATGCCTAGAGCGGCCAAGAATCCGCCACCCAAATCGTCGGAACACAGCAAATCCGGCTTCAAGACAAGAAAGCAAGCCCGAAGAAGGTGGAGGTTTCAAAGCCCAAGAAGAATACGTGCTCCCACACCAAAACCACTAAAAAAGCTACCACCACGGTGACTATTACCACAAAGAAACCGACGACGAGAAAAGAAGTACCAAAAACGACGCTAAAAGCACTGTTACCACAAAAGGACAACCACGACTTCAAAACCGAAAAAAAAACCCGAAGACTTCGGCAAGTACAGTAACAACAACAACAACGAGTACGACTACGGTGCCTACTGTGAGAAGGTAGGTTTTTAGGCTTGAAGCAACCATATTGGGTTTGTTCCAGAATCCGGAAAATCCGAAAGATCATCAGAAGACGCAAAGTATTGCCGGCGTCAACAACAGTGGCCGAGCCAACGACGACTACTGTATTTACCCCAATTACGGTATCAATTTTTGTTAGTTTGAATACTACTGGGATCTAGACACCACATCGACGACGCAGGATTGTAAAGATCATCCGGAAACGTAGACCAGCTTCTACTCAGTCGAGTCGTAGCTCGACGACTTCTACTTCTACGACTTCTACCACTACATCATCACCCTCTACTTCAAAACTTCCGGCTCGGAAAAACCCGCTTAAATCTATCAAGAAGGAATGGACAACGACAACGACCACGGAACCAACCACAAGACCAACGACGAGAAGGTAGGGCTAGTTTTGAAGGCTAGCTGAGAATTCAGGTCTTTCTCGCGGTTCTCCCCTAACAATTTGGAGAAGAACGAATTGGGAAGTGATGAGGTGACGCGGTTGCGGCCGTTGGATTCTGAAGGTATTGGATTAGCCTAGAGCTTTTAAATTCTGAAGCTCAGGGAAAAGAGTGACGACTACTAGGCGGATCTTTACAAGGTTTACTTCTCGAACTAGTCTTTCTACTACGATAGCGACGACTAAAAGACCGACAACGACGGCGAGGACGACAACTACAAAGGTATTAGAAAGCCGGAGAGAAGAGAGAGAGAGAAAGAGAGAGAACGAGAGAGAAACTGATCTGAGAAACAGCAGCTTCATCCCAATTTTTCAGCCCCCAACCACCACCCGAACAAAGCACAGCCGTGCCCTCGCCGCCCGAAACTTTTTGGCGTCCGATGGCGGAGAATGCCCTCTCGATATTCTGTTCATAGTCGATAGCTCTGGTTCGGTAGTAACGGTCTATGACAAGCAAAAGGTAGCTTATTCGTTTCTCTTCTCAAAATCTCGTCCAGGAATTCCTGCTCGAGCTTCTCTCCAACATCGACGTCTCCCAGCAGGCTCATCGTGTCGCTTTGCTCCAATTCGCCGGCGTGAAGCTGCAAAAAACCGAGTGGACGTTTGACAAGTTCACGGAGAGCACGCAGCTCGTTAGCGCGTTTGAGCATGTTCGTCATATTACTGGTGGGTTGACGCGTGACGTTGTGGGTAGGCAGGATTGCTCCGGGATGCCTATCGAATAGAATCGAGGCTTAGGTGTTCCGGAGTTTTTTTAATCTAACTATATATAAAAAAATAGTGTTTGTGTGTGTGTGTGTATATTTGCATGCACTTCCGTTTGGATGTTCCGCACCTACGGCCTCAGGGAAGCATTTTTTGGAGCGGGAAGAAACGGCATTAGGTAAAGAAGGGCCCGGAATCGACTGCACACACATAAAATCTTCGAAAAATTGTTATTTTCGCTATTAAAATTAAGTTTTTGTAAAAATCTTGGCTTTCCTCTTTGTTAGGAAAAAATTAGCATACGCCGGAAGTGGAAATGGCTTATAAAAAGGAAAGGAGGGCGTGGTTTTCAGTTTTGGTGATCGGTCTTCGGAAAGAATTATGCAAAGTCACTACTTTCATAGGTCCTAGACGGGGCCAGGGTTGAAAAGCCGCGAAGCGGTTTTTCAACCCTGGTTTATTTTAATTTAATGAATTTTTAGGCACCACCTACATAGGTGCAGCCCTCGAATCGGCCAAAATCCTGCTAGAATCCAGAAGACGTGACGCCCAAACGATCGTCGTTTTGTTGAGCGACGGGTGAGCCAAAAATTTGGAGTTCCAGCTAGATTTCTACTTCAGCTTCTCGCAAGATGACCCCCTGGACACCGCCAGTAAAATAGCCCAACTCCCGAACACTGACTTCTACGTCGCCAGCGTGGCCGAAAACAACAACAAGTGCTTTTTATGATTTTAATTATTTACTGGATTTTGCAGTGAGATGCTACAACGAATTACGGACGACGCGGAGAAGGTGTACGTCGGGAAGGCCGTCGACGAGTTGAAGGAGAAATTGATCCGACGTTTCAAGTGCAGGGTCTAGAAGACCTGATGGAACTGGAAAACTGCTGCTAATAACTTTTGCGTTTTAATTATAACTATCAACGTTATAAAAGTCCGTGAATTTTACCAAATGAATAAATTTTATTACATTTGCGCTCGTTAGAATTCTCGTCACAAGGTAATTATAGAAACCTATATTGTCTTGAATTAGCTTAGGATTACACTTTGGCTTGGCTTGGCTTACAATTAGGCTTAGGCTTAGGTGGTGAGCCTTCTTAGGCTTAGGCTTAGGTGAGGCTAGGCCTTGGCTTTGGCTTGCTGTCTCACATCATTTAAAGCGTCAAAAACCATGGTGACCACCGCTCAGCCGTTTACCATTTTTAAGAAAAAACGTTCCATTTCTGCGTACGCCACCCTGTAAGCAACATCTTTCCAAAACCCACCTGTCAACCCAAATCCCGTCAACCCGGCTGAGGAGGCGCACCTCAAAAGCGTCAGATCTGTGCACGAGATACGCTCACTGAAAATTTAGCAATTTTGTGCGGTGATGAGGCCCGTAGACACCTATTCATCACGTTTTTCGATTAAAAAATTGCCCAAAATTGCAGACTATAAAGCGAGCCCACGTGCGCAGGGGACAAGATTCGGAGCCAGTTTTTCATGAGGTTAGTTGAGGGATCTTATACTTTGTTAATGGACCCGGAAAATAGCGTAATAACCAGGAAAATTGCAGCTTTATCGTTCGCCAGATTAGTGACCGCTTTGCCCGGAAGGAGCGCGTGCAGCGGCAAAATAATTTTGACGAAAATGATGTGAACTACGAGCGGGTGCACTTATACGGTAGATTTTGATGTTTGGTGCAGTAGTATGCCTCGGTTTTGTATCGTACTATGATGTATGCTCTAGTTTATACCTTAAAAACTCAATTTTCAGCTTCGAAAACGCGAAATCCACTAGCCGACCTCGAAATCTACCGTGCAAAAGATGGTACTTCCGAAAATTTGCTCGTTTTGGCTTCCCGGCGACGATCTGCCAAAACCGTTAAACGATTTGTCGTTGCTAAGCACGTTTTCGTACGTTTAATAATAAAATATAATGGCTTAAAGGGAGGGAAAGCAAAAAAAAAAGATAAATTTTTCGTGCGTCCCGCCTTTTCCGAAGCTCTATTTTAGGTCCCGGACCTGGTCGTCCTCCACTCTCGGCTTCTACAATACATTGGGGTCCTCAGATTTGTTCCCCGAAGAACAGGTAAGTCTTCTGGTTGTTGAAAAGTATAAAAAATACTTTTAGCAAGTTCTTGGCTTGAGAAATGTCTGGAATTGATAGATGCGCACCCAAATTGGCGTGCCTACCACTTGGCCGCCCAGCTTGGTGTTGTGCAGTATTTTCGGAAGCGGAATAAACGGTTAATTTTATATAAGAATGTTTCATAATTTTTTTTGACAGATACTATAACATGCCCTCTATTACTGATGGGATGACGCCGGTGATGATGGCTGTTAGGGAAGGTAAGTTATCGACGTACCAAAACCAATTGCGCTATGGAACTATGTAAATGTAAGCTCTCATTTATTCCAAGCCTCTTTAGTTAAGGTAACTTACCATATCAAGTAGTTTAGACCACTTCGAGCTCGTTTTCCGGCTCATCGAATTCGGCGTCGAGCTTCGGGCACTTGACAACGAGGGGAAGTGTGTGCTCGATTATGCCAAGGAATCGGATATCCATATGCTGGAGGTGGACCATAAAATTTATTAACTAGCCTGATCATGAGCTTTTCAAAGTATTCCAAGCTCAATCAACATGCAGAGAGTCTGGAGGGAACTCGCTAGATTTTCAGCTCCTCGCCGAGAGCCTCCCCGAAGAATTTACCCTACTCTGGTGCGCCGAGAATAAATCGGGAAAAGCGGATTACTTGACAAATTTTTTGGCTCAGTAGGTTAATCTAGATTTTAAAGCGTATATCAATATTCCTAGAATTGCCCCAAGCTCGTCAGCAGCCAGAAGAAGTCCTCTTTACGAAGCGCTGACTAGATCTCCAACCAGTCCATCGTACTAATTTTATCGAATTTAATCGAATTTTCCAATTCAGAAAAATGGGTGAAATGCTGTCGGCGTTCAACTTCGATCTACACAATTTTGACTTGCCAAGTGGAGGTACTTGGCTGCATGCGGCGCAGAATAAGCGTTCTCTGCTGAGCTTGTTGGAGATGAAGCGGTTGAAGGTGTGTACAGAAAATTCACTCACGGCTGAAAAGCGACAGCTACGCGTAGCACCTGATGACGGTTTTCCATCATTTTGGAATGTTCCGCAGCTGTCGATTTGATGTTGTTTCGCTTTTGTTCCTAAACTTTTTTCTAGGAGTCTGAGCTCGACACAAATGCTAGAGACAAACTCGGGAGAACAGCGCTGATGGAGCATGTTAGAAAACGAAGACATGGTTTTGTATTAGGTAAGTATCCTAATTTTTAGGTTTGTAATTTCACAATCAACGTCATATTTCGATCGCCTTTATTTTTAGCTTTCTACGTTTGGTTTATGAATATTTCCGTGGTCCTAATCCTTCGAAAGTCACATTTTTCTAGCTCTCTACGGCTACTGGACCGACGTTAACGTTCGAGATATTGAAGGGAATTCGGCGTTACACTATGCTGTCATCGTAAGTAGATTACTTCACATTCAAGCCTCTATTTTCATATGTAATACCGGTTACCTTAAGAATGAAGACCTCGACATGATGAAAGCCCTCATCTGCTGTGGTGCCTCTGTAAATGCAAGAAATCGCTACGGCGAATCGCCACGTCATCTGGCGGCTAGAACGAAAAGGTATTTATAGAATTCCGAAAATAATACATAAAGTTCTATAAGATTCTATAAGATTTATAAAATTTATGAATTTATATAATTTTAAGCCACACCGACATTGCCGCGCTGTTAGTGATGAAGTGGGCGGTGTTGTGCCCAGAAAATTCGAAGAATTGTTTGGAAGCCTGCATGCACCCGATAAATCCGCTTACTCGGTTCATAGACGGCGGAATAAAACAAGGTTTTTGCACCTCATTAGTGTCATATAGCTTATTAAGAAACCGACAACAACATGAATGCCGACGATTTGGAGGACCCATTTTCGCAGCGTCTCACACGCCATTTAGAGAATGGGAGGATGGAGAATGATTTGGCAGCGCATTTGGTTGGTTTTTAAACGAAACAATGCAAAGTGAATACCATGTCGTAATACTTGGAAAGGTATCGTTAATGCACCGGCGCTTATTTCAGAATGCCCTAAAAGAATTGACACGAAAAATGGAACGGAACCGTGATGGTCGAAAGGTTATAAACGCGTTGTCGTTGGATGGCGGCGGAATTCGTGGGCTCATAATTACACAGGTAAGCTTTGCTCTAAGGTATGATTCGATACCTTTTAAGGTGCTAATGTCCCTTGAAGAATTCCTGCCTCGCCCTCTTTCCGATTATTTCGAGTGGATAGGAGCGACGAGTACTGGAGCCTGCCTCGGGGCTAGTTTGACGATTGGTGAGTTAACTTTGTAGTTTTTAAAGGAACGGGAAAGTCTGGCTAAAGTCAGGTTTTTCAGGACTATCCATACGTGAGGGCCAGCGAATATACCTACGATTTAAGGACGATATATTTGAAGCCAGGGTTCGACCGTACGAGTAAGAATACAACCTGGCAATTAAAATTTTAAAGTTTTTTAGCGCCCTAATCCTCGAGAAATTCTACCGCAGCGTTTTTGGGGATGAGACGAGGATGAAGGACACACTGGGGAATAATCAGTACGCTTCTTTACGCAAGTGGTTACAACGTTTTTTAAGTTTCTTTTGTACTACAAACGACGCTACCGTATATCCGGCGTCGCTGATGTTACTCCGGAATTATAGCTGTCGTGGTGATGCATTGGAATATGGGCTGACGAGGAGAGCGGTGGGTTTTTTTTAGGCAATTTAAGCGTCCGAGCCTTCTCCAAAATCCCCAAATGGTGTTTGCTAGCTTGTCACCCTCCGAAAATCCGTTTTTTTGCTCTGATTTTACTTTTAGACCTCGAGATCTGGCGTGCCGTCCGTCGCTCCTCCGCCGCGCCCACCTACTTCGCGGCGTCTGAGCAGAGATATGTAGATGGCGGTCTTTCCAGCAATAATCCTACTATGGAACTGTTAGCTGAGATCCAGAACTGGAATGCGCATTGTCAGGAAGAGGTACGCGTGTCTTACCCCTAAAAACCATAAATGACGGCGATTTAGGACAAATACGAACTCGGCTGCGTGTTGTCTATAGGAGCCGGGCGTACGCTGGGCCAGCCGGTGGACCCGGGGCAGATCGAGATGGCGTCGATGTTCGGGATGGTGAAGGGGATTCGGAATTTGTTCAACATGGTGATGGCACAGGTGGGCAGGGGGGGGGTTAAAGGGATTGGGAAGTGCGAGAATCGACCGATTTGAGCGACTGGGTGTCGACAGGTCGCTTACTCCATGAAATCCTATCCTATAAGCGAGAAAAGTATGTTTGTTTTCTGTGCAGCCGATTTCTCGGCCGTCAGGCCGAATTTCGCGCTGATTTTTGGCATGGAGGCGGAGAAACACATCCTCTTTATAGGCATTTTTTTGTTTTTCGAAATTCCTTAATTTAACGATTTTACAAGAAAAATAGTGTAAAACCCTTAACATTGTGGCCAAAAAAAGGTTTGTACAGAGGATATCTCGCGATCTAAATGAAATTGGGCGCTAATTTTTGGAGGGTAGATTGAGAATTGAATTCTCCCGATATATAATTCTGCGTTTTGTCAGATTTTGTAAAATGAAGTTTTTATGAACAATTTTATAAAAAGGCCTTAATAAAGTGGGCCAAGAGCCGTGGTGTCCGGGTCATATCTCAGAGCCCAGATGGAATTTCGGTCTGGAATTTTGACCGTCTATGCAGTCAAGGGTGGGGATCACGCGCATCTTATTATCTTTGCAAATTTTCAGCTGATTGAGACTCGAAAACCGAATTTTGTAATGTGACCAGTAGGCCTCCCTCCGGGGATCATTGGGTTGCCCTATTCTTTGCCTTCCCCGCGGCTTTCCCCAGGACAGAAGAGGGCTGTCCCACCGCCTGTCCGCATCTCTCGGATGGTGTAGTGGATTTGCGCCCGGTCTACCACGCGCATGGTCGTGAGTTCGGATCCCGTGAGAATTTAGTTTTTTGCTTTTTGGTAGTTCGGTAACAAAACATATTTCTAGGCTCTGGGTGCGCGAGATTTAGGCCTGGCTCTCGCTGCTAGAGCCGCAGGCCAAAGAAAAGGTCCTTGGCCTAGGCTCTGGCGCCGCAGGCCAAAGATTGGGTCCTTGACTCAGGTCCTTGCGCCGCAGGCTAAAAAAAGAAGGTATTCGAATTTATAGTTCCTGGACGGGGTCCAGTGGGAAAGGGCCGCGAAGCGGGCTTTTCCACTGGTAGTCTCCATATTCCGAAAACCTATTCTATCTTAGGCCTAGACTTAAGATTACTGGAGCATCTTCACGTTTCCTAACCCCCTTACAGGACCCTGGAAACTACAATTCAGTCTAATACCTGTTACACCTATTCTCTTCAAGGTAACGGCAACCGATGGAGCTGTAGTGACTCGATCTCGAGCTTGGACGCATTCGCTCGGTGCTGCCTATTACAGGCTGTGCCCGATGATGTCAAAGTGATACCTTAAAGCTAAGCCTATCAATGGTTTTCTAGAGAATATCAGCTAGACGCCAAAGACGACTCTGATGTGATTTCCATGATGTGGGAATGCGTTGTCTATGCTTTTTCACATAGGTAATTAAACGATACCAGGGTTGAAAAGCCGCTTCGCGACTTTTCAACCCTGGCCCCGTCTGACCCTATGATGTTCTTCTTGCATAATTGTGCCCCAATTCCGATGACAAAAATGAAAAAAGCTCCCTTTGAGCCTTTATATAGGCTACAGCGACTTCCGGCGTATGCTAATTTTATCCTAACAAAGTGGGTGTCGGAATTTTTAAGATAAACTTAATTTTAATGTCGAAAACACCATATTTTACTAAATCTGAAATGTGTGCAGTCATCTCCAGCTCATTACGCATCTAATTACGTATCAAACATCTCCTCAAACCCATCTCCTCTCGAGATATCCTCTGGACACCCTGACGGAAGTTGCATGCAAATGCCCACACACACACATACACTATTTTTTTATATATAGTAGGACTAGTAGGATAGACGGCTTTCCGGCCTCCAAAGCGCTGTAATACCGCTAACAAAAAACTTTATACATTTAGAGCGCAATTCGAAGAAATTGCCAGCACACTGTGATCAAAGTTGGCCCCGCCCACGCGAAGACTGATAGAAGGAGAAGAAGCTCGTGGTCCGGAAACCCGGATAATAGAAAGCATTGGCGGCAAAAGAGACCGAAAGCTGAGAATCTACTCGAAAAGAGCGTCTACAAGAGCATGGAGGATTTGGACGTTACTCCCAAGCCAAGTGTTATCTTGGCGAAACCTCCTTTTAAGAAATAAACGATTGAATGCTTCCGAGGTTGTATAACATTTTGTAAAGATTTTTGGGATGATTTTTAAATAATGCTTGTGGTGTTTTACCCGGAAACCAAGCATTTAACGACGTGGTCTTTATGTTTTCCATTCTCAAATATTGCTGGCAGAGCCAGATACGCTGTTTTCAAGTATAGTTTCTTAAGAATTGTTGTTCAAGGGATTATTTAGTTTCTTAAGCGTTTTTACATAATTAAATAAAGTTTTTCATGTCTTTGCCGCAAAACTACACTTGCCCTGTCCCTTTCTTTGCCACGTCCTCGTAGTGGGGGCCCTTTTCTCGGGCCACGAGGTGGTGGGGATAATAGCGGATGTATTCAACTTGTCTGCTCATACCCACACGGCCATCATATGAGGAGAGCTCGAAAATGGGGGTGGGCCCGGCCGGGTGAACCCGGAATTTTTTTCGGGGGAGCCCGGCGATTTAGCCCAACCAAACACAATCGACCGACCGGCAGCAACAATTCGGCTAGCAGTTTCGCAACATGTTGAACACGCCTGAGGTATGATTGCTTAGAGATTGCATTGAAAATTTGTATCAAATTATGTAGAAGTTATCATTGCATATTTTAAACCACCGTATCCTACTATATATAAATATTTATCTAAATCTGTAAAAAACGCAAAGCAGCAAAAAACGTTTTTTGCCTTAAAACTATTTTAAACTTACTCAAGGTTTGCCAGAAAAGTGTGAAAAATTGTTTTAGTGGTTTTCCAAACTTAGAAAAAGTTTCAAAAAATTTTGACCGCTAGAATACGAAAAACCGGATTGGAAATTAGAAGGTAAAAACGGTTTTTAGACTTTTAGACAACTAAAAAATCGATAAAAACCTGTCTGGATCCTAACCTGTTCAAGAAACTTACTTACCGCATAATTACTTGCTTCTCAGCCCTCCAAGCCCGAAACCTCCGCGCTCACCGATTTTTGCATCGAGTTCCAGAAGCCGGAGCCGTGCTATGTTTGGGGCGATTCCGTAAGCCGCCTAATTACGCCATACCGTAGCGGTGCTATTTAGATAAACGGCAAAGTGATCATGAAAACGCAGCCGCAAACCCAACTCGACGTCATCTCCGTCAAACTACTGATTTGCGGCTTCAACAAGCATAAAGCGCGTCAAAAAGTATCTGCTTTAGCCACTTTGCGATACGTCTTTAGGGTCCTCACACTGAAAATGCATTTATGAAAAAGGAACGTTATATCTTAAATGGTCCGGTGACGTACTACGATGGAAAGAAGGAAATACCATTTCAGGTTGATTTTCGGAAAATATTTGCCTTCGACGTGCCTTTATAAACTGGAAAACTTAGGAAACCTACCCCCAGATTTGGCTACGTCGGTGGAGACAAAGATCGGGGCGATTGCGTACTACTTGAAAGCTACATTGTTATACAAAAGTAAAGGTATTCTTTTGTAGATTGTACTTTACTATTTATAGTTCTTTCCAAGACCATTTTTCGATATTTCAAAACCATTTTCAGACGGCTACGACACCAACGTGCACGCCGTGCGTGGTTTTACAGTAATCGAGGATTGTGACCTGAATTTAATGCCAAAAATTTGGTTCGAGGTATCAAGATTGGTTCTCTGTAGCTTGAAAGTATATGTTTTGCTTCATCTAGGAGCGTAGCCAGGTGGTCCACCGGAAATTCGGGCTGTTCTCCTGCACGGGTGGGCTTGTGCGGTTGGCCATCGCGTTGAAGCAGAGTGCTTTTTGCTCCGGGGAATTTGTGAATATTACTGGTAGGTCGTGCTCTTAACCTGAAGCTATCTAAGCCCAAATCGAGGCCTAAGCCAACCAACCCAATTTCAGGACGAATCGAAAACAAGTCCGATAAACGCGTCGAGAAAGTCTCGGCCATCATCCAGCAACGGGCTCAAGTAAGAGATGGAGATTCGGATAAAGTAAGAAAACCGGGCGACGGTAACTGGAGCACCTTTTAGGGCTCAGCAGACACCGACGTTGTAGAGGTCTTCGAGGAGAGCCTGGCCCTATTTGTGGACCCGGGCGTAGTTCTGAAGATTGAAAAAAACATGCCGATCCCGGTGTTGCCGCCAAGGTAGAAAAAAAGCGCCTTTTTAAAACACAAACAATAATCATAAAATTCAGTACGCCACCCGATGATAATTTGCTAAATCGAGCCGCAAAGCGACGGATATCAATCGGTTTGTTCGAAATCTGTTTTCCAGAATTTTTTTTGGTAAATTTAGGACCTCTTCGCTCCAGAACCTCGCAACTTTCATTAAATTTATCGCAACTCAACCCAACCAGACCTCTCACGATTTCCTACACGATTGCTTTTCGTGTGAAATGTGTAGGTGAGCGGGATTTCGAAGTTCAAAGAACTCGGAAAGCAATTCGAAACTGATTACGTTATGGAGAAGCTGATGGACGAAGCCAACGAGCCCTTTTTTGCATCTAATTAGACTACAATCTACAAAAATACAGTATTATGCGATTTAATTACCAAAATTTCTAGGCGTCGACAACCTCGAAATTTGCTGGCCCATCGTTATCGGCTCGATTCCGCTTGCGGAAACCACCGAGAACAACGATCCACACCACACAACGCCCTTTTTCAAGCAGTGCAAGGTTGGCTTAATCAATTATACTGTATTAAATGCCGAAAATAACGTTTCAATTCAAGGTGATCAAGCATTAAAATTTCAGCATGATCGACCCTCTGAGGTTCTCAACGTCGCTTCGATCAATAATATCGGGAAGACGAGGGTAGGAATAAAACTTTGTTAATTTTAACGATTTGGCATCTTTTAGAAGTTATTATAATTCCATAAAACTTTATGTTTTCTCTAGATAAGTTACATCAACAAGTACCCCTTTTTCTCCGACCTAAAAACCTCATCGAAACAGGGGAAGAAGATCTCACTTTGGGCCAATACGGTCAGGTAATAACAATTTTGAGCGCTTTTTCATAATTAAATGACCGTTAAATTTAATAAAATTATCAATAAATTGTTTCTAGAATGGAAACCAAATGGTTGAGCGCTGCGCGCGAGCAGCAGCGACGCGACAATACGGAGAAAAAACGGGTACTGCTATACGACATCGGTTTTCCGACCATTTCCGCGTTTTTAGCCGGGTTTTTTAATTGTGAAATTCAGGTAAATTTTTCCGACGTCCCAGAGTTCGACGGCAAGAAGGGCCACGAGGAAAAGGTAAGCAAATTCGCACAGTTTCCCCAAAAAACCTCCGCCAGCTTGCCTTGAATGAAAGCAAGCTCATTTAGGCGGGCGGATCTGTGGACGATTTGTCGGGTGTGGTGCCAAATATGCCGTACGGAGCCGGATAAATCGTAATAATGCGTCAAAGCTCTTTATAAAGCTAATATTGTGCATCAAACGTGTACCCGTCACGATCGCGGCTAATATATGGGTCCCGGTAGGCTTGGTTACGGTCGAGGGAGGCTGAAAAAAGCATGAAAATTTATAACAAAGCATTAACGTTGTTTTATAAAGTTTAAAACAGTAAGTTATACTAATTTGGGCACGTAGTTGGCCAAATCGTCTCTGCCAAAACTCACTCATCGTCACGCGGGGCAATCCTTTACGATAGATCGTATCCGAGTCATAACCGTACGCGGGTATAGCATGTACTTCTTTCATCTAAGATGTTTAATAGTACTTTTGGACCTCAGTGTAAGTTTGGTTTTTTCGTCAAATTTATGATATTACCTGCGGATCGTCAAACAGCGCGTTGTCATAGGCTGCCGCAATTGGGCCGCTCGGGCCGGCCGTAAACCCCACTAAAAATTAAGTTAAGAGTTTTTCATAATATTTAAAACATGTTAAGGAAGTTCGTAACGTAGCGTCGCTTACCAATTTCCGAAGCACTTTGCGTAACCGTACGATAGTCCTTATAATCCCACAAATCAATCACAAACGTTGCAATTTCCAACAGCATCAACAGCGCCAAAATCCATTCGGAGAGCGTCGTGGCAATGTGATTGTTGTAGAACTGAAATTTTACGCTTAACGAGACTTATCGTGCATTTTCATGGATGTGCTCGTGACCAACCGGGCTGTCCACATCATACCGCTCGATCCCGTTCTCAAAATCGGGCTTGGTAGGCGTTAGACCGCCCGGACTTTGGACGAATGGCTCCGCAAAAAGACATATCATATCTGAGAATCATGATGATTTGTTAGATCACGATTTAATGCTTATAAAAAACTTACGAAATATCAAGATAGCCAATATAACGATGTTCAAAATAATTCTAATGAAGGTGTAGGACTGATGAACGATCTGATTCCGCAGCGCCAAACAGATGGCGTAATAACCAAAGCAATAGAAAACGAATCCAAAGAAAAAAGTGAAGGCGCCAGCGTTGTGGGCGGCGAGTACGTTACCCTCCTAAAAACAATGCTTCGGCTTAGACAGAGGATTGGGCTTGGCTTGGGCTTGGCAGGCTTAGGCTTAGGCTTAAGCACAAGCGAACCTCAAGTTGGCACGGAGGAGTTTCGAAAAACGCTCGCGGCTAACCCTAGGTTTTCGACTATGGCGATTCCAACGGTCTAGTCAGAATTTCCTAAATGGGCCTCTGGACAGAGATACAGCACTTCCGGAAAATGATAATTTACATCCGAAAAATTAGCATTAGCGATAGGTTTATGAGGCTCTCCCATCACTATGGAATCACCAGTTGAATGGCCGAGTGGTAAGCGACTCACTTGATAGAATACTGACGCGGGTACGGATCCGCTCGCAATTTTTTTATTTTGCTTTTTGACCAGAACTTTCTGCCCAACTCTAACTTTTGATTTTTACTAGTAAAAAAATTTTTGGTTATGGTTCCAGGCTGACTACTCCAAAGAAGCCTCAAAAATTCGCAAAAATTATGCGAACAGCTGGGTGATCCCATATCCGTTTTTTACAAATGGGCCATTCGGATGAGATTTTTTGGCTTTTCGCTAACGCTTTCAGACATTTCAGAAATAGAACGAATTTTCGAAAAAGTAACCAAAAGTTAGAGTTGGGCATAAAGTTCCGGTCAAAAAGCAAAATAAAAAATTGCGAGCAGATCCGTACCCGCGTCAGTATTCTATCAAGTGAGTCGCTTACCACTCGGCCATTCAACTGGTGATTCCATAGTGATGGGAGAGCCTCATAAACTATCGCTAATGCTAATTTTTCGGATTAGTATCATTTTCCGGAAGTGCTGATCTCTGTCAGAGGCTCATTAAGGAAATTCTGACCAGAGGGTGGAATCGCCATAGTCGAAAACCTAGGGGTAGCCGCGAGCGTTTTTCGAAATTCCACCGTGCCAACTTGAGGTTCCCTTGTTAGCCAATTTACTTGAAAATTCCCAACCACCAAAATCCCGAGCGCCGACAGCCAGCCGAGCAGCAGGATAAAATACGCAAATATCACAAGTCTAGAATGTTGCTGAAAAATATTTATATATGCTTCTGGCTTATAACGTTTTTCTTACGCTTCCGCAACGCCGCAATATTTGACGATGCAGATAATAGGCAGTTGATGCCCCTAAATGCCACGTTTTTTTGAAATACAAAAGTTTAGGTTTACAGGCAAATGCCCCAATGGCCATGAAAGTTCCAAAAATACAGCTCTCCGGGGGTAGATTGCCGCAGTCACTGAATTTTGTAAAATTTTATACCAATCTCGTACCTAATATAAGGCAACCACGCGTCCACATGATCATTCCCAACGGCTATGCCATAACTGAAAAATATGTGTTTTGAAGTGCTTTGGCATTATCGGGGGGGCTATTTCTGTATTTTCGACCTAATCACTACCTATTTTCCTATCAAAAAAAATTTCTAGTATAAATATGCTTTATAAACCTACAATACTCGAAAATTTCAGACTTTTGAAAAAATTTTCCGAATTTATTGGATAGTTTTCCCACTTCAAAAACAGCTAAATCTTAATAAGAACACAATTAAAATACTGACCATTACAACAGGAATCTGCCCCCCCCCGATAATACGAAAGAACCGTAATTTCGACTTTCAATGTTTACTGCCAACTTACCAACAAAAAACGATATTAACAACGAGGCGACACAAATTAACGGTGCGTAGATGACGTGGCACATTGCTAAAAAGTTACTTTTCACAAAAAGAGTTATTTCGGGCCCGGATACAAGCAGTAAAAGTTATAATGGCTAGCACTAGCAAAACTGCCCTTCAAAAGTGTCGTAGAAGCAGCGCTTTGGCGGAGTATCAAAGCCAAGAGGCTAGCGCTAGCCAATTCGCTAGGCGACCCGGAATCGCGGAATTTCGGGGGTGTGATAAGAATTGGCATTAACCATTTTCAGGGGATAGATATTCGGCCAATTGGTTGGCACTACTACCAACTCGTAAAAATCGCTTAAAAAACATAACTTTCGATGGATTTTTGAAATTAAAAGCCGCTTGCAGCCTACCACATTTGTATTAATAGAAATCGTGAAGTTGGAATGGCGAAGCAGGGTTTATTTCATGCAATTTTGCTTTAAAGCTGCGTCAAAGGTTGTCAAATTCGGAAATCACACGCGGAAACAACAGCGAAAATGCCGATTCTTGAGCATCCGGGCAGTGAGGCCCGAATCTTCTCCTTACGATCTAACTTTCCAAATATAGATTGAGAAAGCGTCTCTAAAAAGTTTTTTACTATTTCTAAGCGCAAAAACTGCCAAAATTTACGAAAAAATATCCATTTCGACCAAAATTTCAACATTTTAAAAGTTTCTAGGCAGTTTTCCCCTTTATTTATAGCTAAATTTTACTACATAGCGGACGCTCCATATTTGGCCAACTAGAAAAAATTCGGATCTCCCCCTCTGGACACCCCTAACGAAATGCCCGAACACGTGAAAAAGGCCCCTTTTCGTCCCAAATACCCAACACAACCTGGCGCATCCAATAACTCACCC
Source organism: Mesorhabditis sp. LJ9110 (assembly GCA_038088335.1). NCBI lineage: Eukaryota > Metazoa > Nematoda > Chromadorea > Rhabditida > Rhabditidae > Mesorhabditis > Mesorhabditis sp. LJ9110. The sequence continues at coordinate 25,239 of JBBGBA010000153.1, read as the reverse complement.
CGGGTCGATGGCGGGCCGTTTTTGCGCAAATTGGCAAACATCCTACGCGAATGCATCCTGCGAAATGGGTCATAAAACCCGCTTTTCAAGCGCGTATGAAAGTACAGAGCGGGGGGTGGCCGCAACACAAATATGCGGTGGTTGAGGCGCGCGTACCGATGCAACGGCGCGCCCTTATATGAAAATACTACAAAACGCCCGCCGAAAACTCATTTGCATGAGCCGATCAGCTGGGCGTTCGGTTATGCTGGGTTTTATGAGTCGCTCCATGAGGTGGCCTGGCCACTGATAAACAACACACAAAGACCCCGAAATTTAGGTGCTCAAAAAAAACTGGTGAAATTGGTAGAGCGGGAGTGTGACTAACGAGAGAAGCTTTATTACGCTCGATCCGGCATGACTGCTGTTTATACGTTTTCCCATTCCTAAGCATCGAAGCTTTATAAATTTTTAGCTAAAAAACACATAAATTTTTATTTTTTTTTAATGGCAAGCTCTTGAGCAAAATTTAATTCCTGGAACGTTTTTTCTATTTTTTTTTCAGGAGCATTTTTACCCCTATATAGCTAAATCTTGCAAAAACACTATGAAGAAAACTTGCTTCGACCTTACTACGCATATCTTGACGCAGGACTAGGAAAAATCCCCCCGCTATTGTGAAAGCTCCGGCATGCCTCTCGAAATTTCGAAAAACGTGGAAACAAGTTCTTTAATATGGATTTCCCCCCGAATTCAAGACAAGAACCTGCAGAATAGCGAGCGGCGATTTTAAAGACCGATTATCAAGGTCAACCTGTAGGTGTATATTTTTGGAGGGGCTGTTTTAGATCTTTGGGACGTATCTTCCTATTTCACACCCGGATCCCAGGGAAAACGATTGCATAAATTGAACGCGCCGCTGAGAAACCCTCTGAAAAAAGTTGTGGGTAACCGAAACCCTGATAGATTGAAGCCGAAATTCGGATACGCAAAAATGGACTTTCTGCCCTTGAACTTAGTAGTCAAAACTTTAGGAATTTGGACAGTTCGCGGCTCAAAAAACTATGAACCTGTCTTGTTATGGGCGTCCCACAATGACGTATGAACCTGTCTGATCCGTTTTCTAACAAAAAATGACGCTGGGGGTAAAGTCAGCGCTACGAAAGCCAGAGTCGTAGTTCTTGCGTACCACCGGGCTTCACACAACTCAGCATGGTGATAGGGGGCGCGAGCAGCAAACAATGGCCGACCTCCAAACAACGGCCCATCCGTCAAATATGGGAATCGGCTCAAATACGCCGTCACATCCACTTTTTGATAAAAAATAAAACTAACGGTATTGGTGGGCCAATGGGGAAACAAAAATATAAATTTTAAGATCCGGAAGCTTCGAAGGTCGCTTGAAGCCTCTGGAAGTGCAACCCTGGGAATCGCCGAAACGCCGTAACTCTACCTGGGATTATTAACTTCATTGATGCTATTTTAAGCCTTTTTAAGCAATTTTTGAGCCCGATCTAGACCGAGGAAGAGGATCGGCAGCGGCGCGAGTGAACAGCTTCGCGTTTGTACGTTCTCGCTCTGTGCTTTACCTTATGTGACCCGAGCCAGCTGTAAATTTCTGTAGTACGCGGGCCGAGTATAGCGTGATGCCGCTAATTGTCTGCGGTTGCTGTCATGTGTCTCCGATTTAAAGGGGCCCCGAAATCTGGTCCACGGCCCCTGCTGTGATTCCTGGCAAATAGCCAGATGCGACCGCAACGCGACCGCGACGCATGGTCTTTTGCCCCTGTTTGGACGCCAAAACGCTTGAGTTTAAAAATTCTGATGCTATTTTTGGAATCTTCACCGAATTTTGACCATTCCAGACTTTTAAATTATGAAAATTGACAAGGGAATCGCCGAGATCGAGAGATTGGGTGCCTTGCAAGGCATTACGACCGGTAATCGCCGCGCACTCAAAATGTCGTTTTCGCCCCAAAAAGAATTCGGATTTTCTCAAATATTTTAGGTTTTTCGCAATGAAATCACTTTTCTGGCGCTTCTCGGCCGTGACACTTGCGTTTTTTGACTAGTAGGTTCAATCCCCACACGCACGAATTTTGACTTCTGAGTCCCTTTAATCATACATTTATCGGTATCGTGAATTCGCAGATCATTGGGGGGTTTGGTTCATGGGAGGGTTAGTATTTGCTTTCATAATATGTGAACGGCGGGATATAGCTATCAGGACTGTAGTAGGAGGTTGGGCCGCTGATCTAAAACGGATGGCATTATATAAAAACTAGGAATTATATAAAATGGACAGTGTATGACAGGTCGCTCTCGAAACGCACTGCATCAAATTGAACGTGAAATTTTTCGTCTAAATTTTGACTAGAATATGGTGAAAAGGATAGTATATAGCACGCCAAACCAATCTCAACTCCCCTTACCTTACCCTTTCAATGCATCGAGCATACCGTTTCGTAGATGCACTACGACAAGTCAATTCGGTACCGGGGGCTTGGATTTGTCGAGCGACTCGCGCAACACGCGCGCCACGTAGGCCCTTACCTGGCTTGCCGCTGAACTCTCGGCGCTCGAGGCTTGGAGTTCGCGCTTTTGGATGCGCTCCTTGTGCCGGTTCAACATCCAAAGGGCGAACAGGGCGACGATGGCGAATAGAATTAGGAGGATGAAGGCGACGAGGAGGCCGATTGCCCAGCCGTACCCGGCAGCTTGTCTGAAATTGTTGTTGTTTGGCTAGATTAAATCTCGCTGACTCTCCAGATTTCATTACTTACGCGGTAAGATCCTCGGGCGTGCAGCACCCGCTTGGACAGCACCCTAATTCGCATAGGTACGGAATCGGGCCGTCCCCATGGAGGTTATTATAATAACAGATCGTCTGGTCATCTGAAAACCAGGATTGTAGATTTTTTTGTACATAATTTTTTTATAATTTCTCTAAATTTTATCTCAGTTTAACAACAAACCTGAGATCTCTTGCCGTATCAGCGAGCCGAGATTCCGTCTGATTGAGTGCATCACCGAGCTTGTGGGGAGGGTCGGGCTGGAAATTTCGTTGCTATTGTTTCGAAAGTTGCGATTTTTAGGTCACGCGTAATTCTTAGACTTACGGTATCGTCGTCTGGGCCAGATACTGCTGCTCCTGCTCGCTGATCGGCAGCTCGTCCCAGCGTGACGACATCGTGAGAAAGCTTCCTTTTCGGTTTTCTCGATTTAGAATCGATTTCTGGAATTAAATCAAAGTAAGGGCAATTTTTTGAAAGGGCGCAGCGAAAATTTAGAAGTCACCCCACCAAGAAGCAAAGCACAAAAAAGGCGTAGGAGTTCAAATGCGTATTTTCGGCACCAACCCGTTATTATCCCTAACGTTTTGGTGGAACAAATTGAAAATCAGGAAAAAATTGGATATAATATGCTGTATATTCATCAGGAAAATTGGGGACGAGAGACAACAATTCTTTAGATTCAGCAAAAAAAAACCGTGAAACGATGGAAGAAAAAGAACCGAAAACCTCGAATTCCGAACAGATACTAGAAGACGATCAAGTCAAAGGACTCCTTGAAGGCAAGACTATCAGGGCCGGTTTCACCCTCCTCAAAAGATAGTTGCAATAGCGAAACCAATTGCCCCCCGCCCCGGATCGAGCCCGCACTCATAAGGGTCGATTCTGTGGTTGTGTGAGCCGAAGGGTGCGGTGAGGGTGGTGGAATGCGTGTGTGTCCACCTGGAGAGATTTCACCCACGCCCTCCGGCCATCCATGCGATTCCCCTTCTGAAGCGATTTCTATTTGCTTGGCGACCGAATCGAATGAGTCAGGGTGGGCATTGCGCCATAATCGCTGAGACAAGGGCTGGGACTGGTGTTTGGGCCTTTGGCTGTTTTTTTAGTTGATTTTCCTAGAGGCTTTCCTGTACCGTCAGGTAAGGCCTACGCGAGCGCTTATTTACGTCTGTCGCTAATTTTTCCTTATTTATCGGCATACACGTAGAATGTGACTGAGCATGCGCTTTAAAGGGGCGCGCAAGGCCGGTCTATAAATTTTGCCTTTCAAGCGGGAAGAGCAGGAACGCGGAAGTGTACACGAAGCAAAAAATGGGTTTTCGGTCGCCCGCCTTTTCGGGCATCGTCCTTTTAGGACACGGACCAAAAAACTGGGATAAAAACAGCACGAAAAAAAGAAAGAGCAGCATGAAATAAAATATCATAGGATCAGAAACAACGCAAAATGTGCGAAAACACAATGGTATTTACGAAAATTCTCAAAGAACCTTGAACAAGCTGCTCTGGTTCGTGAGCGGGGGGGGGAGGTAATTTTTCATGTAAAAAAAGGGTGTAAATAAAATCCTTAAAATGGCTTCTCCTTGATCATCAGGTGCTTAAAAAATACATAGGACAAAGGTTGATACCCCCGCTAACGATTCAGTACCGAACAAGCTTTTAGGCATATAAGGCTTGGGCTGGAGCAATTAAAAACTCGAAAATCCCTATAAACCCTCAATTAATGCTCTAAATAACAAATTAAAGCCCTAACGCTTTTTCGCAAGATCAATAGGCCAACACGGCCCGGGGCCAAATGAATAACGCGAATCGCGTCGAGGGGTAGGCTAACGTGTGTGGTGTGGGGAGCCCCTCCCGGTTTGGGTCAACGGTGTCGAGCCCGCGTGGATACGTCAAGAGCCAAGGAAGGGAAAAGCGAAAGGGGGGATGAATGCTAGCTAGCGGGATCGGACGATCGGTCCCCCAGCTTGAACTGTATCGACCCCACGCAGGGACCCACACGCAGAATCGACACTGCTACGCGCCTGTCAACCAGACGCGTTGCCCCCGCCGCGTAGGTGTGTTCACTTCCGCCTCGAGTCCGGATCGTTGACCTGGCGCGAGTGATGTTTTTGGTGTAGAAGATCGGCGATGTGGATATGTTCGAGTTTGAGAGGAGCGGGCGCCCCGGCGAAAGGGGAATTGTAAAAATTTTTTCTGTTTAGTTTTTTAAATTATCGGAAAAGACGGAGGACGTGGTGAATTCGGAAGAATTTCCATCACTGGGTGAGATTGTCTAGAATCGTGAAAATTAAAACTAAAGAAATTCAGGGTCAGTGAAGTGCCTGAAATTCCAAAACTCTGGATCGTGATAAGATGAGCTAAAAAATCCCAGAATATATAAAGATCTCAAAACAGCAAATGTCAGAACTGGAAAAATGCAAGCTTACAACTAGAACTAAACTATTAATTCATGAAAAACAAACATACAATTTCTATTTTTTTTACAATATTCTAAAGGCCGGATGATTTTTGGAAATTTCGACTTGATCCAAAAGGCTTTGCGGCCTTTTTTGGTGTCACATCGGGTGATTTTCGATTCATTAGATATCGTCGATAGCGAAAATACTAATTGTTTAACTGCCAGTAGACAAAATCGTCGAAAAGCCGTCGTACAAAATCCAGGAAAGACGTCATTTTGCAAAATTCGTAACCGTAAAGACACCAATCTTCGAAAATCTATTTTCGAGACCCAGCAAAACTATCAAAATAGCCGCTTATTGAATGCAGAGAAGAAAGGTGCGAGCGGGCCATTGTTGACCCGAGCTAAAGGGGGAGTGTCCTTCTTCTGTATCCCCCTTTCTTCTATCAGGAAAACGGTGGGGGCCCTAGCCTGGGGTGGGGGCGATTTTGACAAGGTGGCCACGATGGGACAACATCCCTTTGGGCCCTCAGATGGGCCACTTTGCACCCCCCGAACAACCCCCGAATCGGAGGGCCCTTTGTAAATCTCATCCCGCTGACACCATGCCCACAAAAAATGCGGCTCCAGGGAGGCCGCGGGGGATTTTCGGCGCGCCCGAATAAACACGCCAATCAGCCAATCAAGGGACGGCTTGACGGATTTTTGCATGAGGGTTTGGCCGGGTGCTAGGAGCTCGAAAACGATGATTTTGAATATTCTGGCATAGAAATTACCTGCGCCGATTTGGATCGTTGATTTTCGAGATAGCTTTTTGAAGAATTGCAACTTTACCCACCACTTAAACAAGGAAAATCCACTTTATTAACTTTCAAAGCCGCTCTAATATTCTAGATAGAATGTTCTATCTGATAGCGTAGTCAAGCTTTGTTCGGGACGCTCGCAATTGTTTCCAAATAGATATACTACTGGGACTTACCGACGGAAATTTAACTCTTATCCGCACACAAAATACCCTTGTTTTTAAATATTATGGGGATTAAATTACAGACATGATCAATTAAATTTAATTGAATTTATCTGCGCAACAAAGCGCAAAAAGCCGCCCGTATAACGAAATATTTCTAAACGCCCTGACAGAAAACCGAAACGAGCTTCGGCTCGTAAGCTGAAGCCAGCCTACAAGCGACAGATGCCAAGAAATGAACACTGCCGGGGTGTTCCGTTTAGAGTGATGAAGCGGAACATCCCGACGCTCCTCGATACCGCCCGCCATTTCTCGAGGGTGTGCCATCCCCCGCCAGCTTTGTCTTCTTCCTTCTGCGGAATGCGGAATTTGGCGACGCGCCCGTTGCCCATGTTTGTGGTGGATAAACAGCTGACTATCAGCTTGACATCATCGGTATCAGCTTGCTTAGCTTATCAAGCCGAATAAGGTCAAGCGTAAAGGTAGCATACTACTTTTATCGAATTTGCCGATCCAAAACACTTTCTGAGCCTAGTCTTCATTTTTCGCTCACTGCGGTGAGTGTATTTTGGAGGGCGAATTCCGGCAGACCCTTTTTCCTTTTTATAATGTTTTTCCCTGGCATTATAGAAGCTGTATCAGGCCCCAAATGTAATTAAGGCAGTGCTTCCAAAACACCTGCCCGCCAACGATAACTAACCACCCAAAATCCTCTCTCTCTCTCGAACGGTCCACTTCTTCCAAAAACAATTTTTCGCCAAGGAATCCATATTGTAGCGTGCCGTTTCTCTACTCCGGAACGATCGGAGCGCTATACCGTAACCGGAAGTGCACCTGCCACCGAAAACGGGGTCTCGGCAAAATCGCGGGCTGGGAGCGAAGAATTTTTTCGATAAATCTATATATTCCTAGTTATGCAACGCAAAAATTTTAGTAGTTTTTTGATGAAGTTTAGCTATATTTCTAGGTAAAAAAATTCATACACTTAGAAAGCCATTATGAAGTGTGACATCTCGTTCGAAAATCGGCTATGTTAGGTTGAAAAAAAACTATATTTTATCGTATTTTTTATAAAGCTTTGCAATGGTTTCCCATTTAGGGAAAATAGAAAAGAATGTAGAAACAGTGCATCTTTTATATTAGAAAAATTGGATCGTAGAGAAAAAGGGCAGTTAGCAAATGTCGCACGGTTCGTACGGTTCGCAGGCCTGTTTTTCTAGAAATTAAAACGAAATTTAGTTACCGTAAGCGTGGGAACCGTGCGACATTTGCTTTTGCGAAAGCACCAAAATGCTGTATTCCCGCTGTGCGTTCCTCGACTGTAAACCGCAACTAATCCCGGAAACGACGAATTTTTTGTACACTTGGTGGTTTATAAAAGGTCTGTAGAACAACACAACACTCGTTGTTTTCTCCGATAAACGCCAGCACCCACTCGGCGAGCTGCTCGAGACAAACATGTCGTCTCGTTGCGGCAATTTTCGCAACGTCCCTAACGCTCTTTCTTTCCACGGCGGCCTTTCTAGCACCCTTTTTTCGCGTTTCGTATCTGCTAGGGCTATAGTGCGGCCCTTTCTTGCTGTGTTTCTCTGTGCTCTCGCTTCTCCGCCCGATTCCTCTGCCCCCTCTACCCGCTCCGACCAGTTTTGCCTTCTTCTCCGGCCCCGCACACATACACACCCAGCCCCAAGCCGCCCAAACAGCACCCCGCAAATCGATTTCCATTGTCTGAATTTGGCGTTTGCCGTCGCTGATCGGCCACATCATCGCTTCTGATGGCTGCTTTTACACCGAGGTGTAGTGCCCTCGCTAAAAATAAGAATTTTCTCAGTAAGGATATACGTATAGCGGAGATGTCTAGCTTGGCACATATTTACAAGTATTCCAGATTTGTGATAGCTAGTTTTTCTTATAGCTGCTGTTTTGATACGTTCAATTCTTACCATCGTGGTACCTGTCTTCCCCTAATTTTCCTTAGCATGAGCCAGTTTGCAAACTTGCAAAACAAGCAAACTTTTAAGTTTAATTGATACCTTGTGGCATTTCCCAATTTTCATATCGGCCGAGCGTTTGTTATATGTTCCTTTTTACAGAATATGGCCATTTCCCCTTTCTAGCTTTTCCAATACGTTCTGATTTCTCTGCTACGTGTTTCCCTATTACGATCTGAAACAACCTTCATTTCAGAATGGGTGACGGACCGGTGACAATCGCTGATCAAGATCACTTGAGAACGTGGCTGAACAAGGAACTATCGCCTTTGTAGGTTTTTTACTTTATGAAAATTCAAGCCTTTTGTTAGTTCCCGACTTTTTAAGTCTCTCTTTTTCAGATGCGAGGCCGAGCTTTCCACCTTGGTCAGCTACATCTTCGCCTTGCTGAAGAAACCGAACAAGACTGCCGCACAGCTCAAGGAATTCTGTGCTGGCCAACTGGAAGTATTCTTGCACAATCGTGAGTTTTGCTGTATAAATTAGCGCCTTTTTCGATTTTTGAGTTGGGTTTGAAATCCTACGATTACATGAAAATCGCCCTTGCATCTAACCATTTTTTCAGACACGCGCCCCTTCGTTGACAAGCTCTTCACGGTGCTTGACAATGACTCGTACATCCCGAAATCGAAGCCGGCACCTCCGGCCAAACCCCTGCTGCCCCCAAGCCCACCGAGGTTCCTGCCAAGGCGGCCCCGCTCCAAAGGCTGGCACCTCTTCCTCGTCGGCCGCCTCCACTTCACACTCCGATCGCCCGCGGCGCGGCAAGGAAAACAAGCGCTCGGAGCCAGAGGAACTCACTCCGCCGCGGAGGGTTCGTGGTTTAGGTTGTACCTCAATCCTGTTTTAGGTGGTTATGTTGCCATCTTCTCCTTCCCCCGAACGTGTCGTGCCCGCGGCGCCTGCTAAAGTGGAAGCGGAAAAGCCGGTGAAGCCTGCCTCTACATCGGCTGCACCTACATCTCAGTCGTGAGTTTTTTTTATTGTCTGCCTCTTTTGGGATTTTTGAAATTGTGAGAGTAAATAAAAGTTTTTTTCGATAGTAAATAAAAGTAAATTTGCCAAGCTAAAATATCTGTTCAGGAAGCCCAAGCCAACTACTTCCGCCGAACCGGCCGCATCCGAATCAGCCGGACGAAGCCTGCGGAAACGTATAAGCGCCCCATCACCGGTAAATATAGCAAATCTTCGTTGTAAATTCTGTTTATTTTAGGATGAGTCGCGCACCCGCAACCGTTCTCCACCAGCTGGCCAGCGTCGTGATGACCGTCGCACGACGCGTCGTCGCTCGCCCGAAAAGTCGCGGAAACGCTCTCGTTCGCGGTCGCGCTCTCGCAGCAACGAGCGCATGCGCGAGGAGCGGAATCGCCGCAAGCGTTGCCGTGATTATGACCGTCCGTTTTATAGCGATAATTTTCGTTTTTCGTTTTATTTGTTATTATTACGAATTCCTTATTTCAGAAAACGGCTTCTGTATGCGCGGCAACAGCTGCCCGTATGACCATGGCCCGGATCCGGTGGTCGTCGATTCGGTGGACGGCTTGAAGCATCTTGGAGACAAGGGACTGAAGATTCCGGTCACCGGCCCGCCGCCAAACTTTTCCGTGCCGCCGCCTGGATTTTTGCCGCTCGGACAGCAGCCGCCACCTCCTGGAATCGTGGAGGGTAAGCATTTTGGTGCTTTGGAAAAAAATGGGATGCCCTAACCTGACGCTTGTATTTTCGAAAGTCGGCCCAGGGCGGGCCCTTGATACGAAATACGGAGTTGGACAAGAGCAACTTTTCGAAACTCTTTTTTGCGTCACCTTCGATTTTTACATCATTTTGTCGGCTTTCCTGAAATCGCGGCATAATACTGTCAATTTCAGGCTACAATCCCGACCATCCGCAGATCAACATCGACTTTTCGCACCCACCGCCCCCGATTGCCATGCCGGGCGCGGGACAGTGGCGCCAGCAGCCGCAGGTCACCTACATTCCCACCAGCATCGCACAGGTTAGAATCTATTATTGATGCCGTTTTTTGCGGCCGCTTACAAATAATTTTGCTTATTTCGATTTTTTTTAAAAATGCTGCTCGTTTCCTCTTCAGCCATCTTTTCAGCTGGAGCAACAACAGCAGCAGGCGCAGAACTCAATGGGCGACAACCAAAGCTTCGGCGGTCCGATGCGGCGCGGCCGCGGCTTCTTTGGCGGTCGTGGAGGTCTCCGCGGACGCGGCCGTGGTGGTGCCGGTGGACGATTCCAAGAGCCCGTCTCCACACAGGGCCGTTGCCTCGAAGTGCGCAACATCCCGATCGAGCTCAACACGATCGACAAGCTGAACGCGCACTTTGCCCAATTTGGAAAAATTGCCAATCTGCAGGTTTGTACTTTTCATGTTTTCCCAAATATGTTCTTGTTTTTAGGTGCAATACCAAGGAGAATCGCAGGCTGCCCTCGTCACCTTCTTCACCAAGTTCGAGGCCAACAACGCCTACAAGTCGCCGGATCCCATCTTCAACAATCGCTTCATCAAGGTCTTCTGGCACAACGACGCCCCGCCCGCATCTGCCGATTCCGGTTCCGCCGAGGAGAACAAGGTACTTTTTGTTCATATTGAGAAAGCCTACATTATTGAAATAGCTTTTTAAAATGTGTTTTTAGCCTGGCGCTGGATCTGTTTCTTCAGCGAAAATCGAAGCCTCCGCTGCAACGCGGCCATCAGTCCAAGCTCCCAAGAAGCCACCGGTACGCAATTTTTTTATTTTGGCTTTGCAATTACTTTTCGCGGCAAAATTTATAAACTGCTTTTTCCAGGTGGCAACCCGTGCCCAAGCCGTGTTCCGCAACGCCGATTTTGACGAGCTGATGCGAAAGAAGGCTGCCGAGAAGCAAGAGCGAACCCAGATGAAGACTCAACTCGCCAAGCTGCAGGCCCTCCAGAAGAGCCAGACCGAGGGCATCGACCGGTATCTGAAGAGCCAGAAGGCGGCCATGGAGCTGGCGAAGAAGCAGACCAAGCCCGACGCCAAAAAGAAGGCGCTGAAGCTGTGCTCCGACCTGAAGAACAAGATCGACATCCTGCGGAAAGAGGTTGGTAGCAGCTTTTGGGCCCTGGTTATCCTTTTTCAGCGCAACGACAACATTGCCGAGATTGCCTCGTTGAAGGACAAGCTCGCCCCGCAGTCAGCGCCTCTAAAGGAAGAGAATGGTGCTGGAGATGACGGCAAGCTGAAGGAGGAGGAATTGGTAAGTGGATTTTTCAAGCTAGAATTGTCTGCGTGACTTGTAGCGGCTTGGCATACAAAGTCGCTTTTTTCAGGACTACAGCGACGAGCCCATTGCCGGCACTGCCTGATCTGAAGGAGTACAACCTACATGGTCGCCACTTCCACTCCACGAGACGGCGGCCTGCAAAAACTCTCTGTCCTCATGTACTTGTAGCGTATCGTGTCCCTCTCATCTCCTTTTGCTGTTTTGGATTGTTTTTATTGTTGTTTCCTCCCCACAAATTTACTCGTCCCTGTTTATTGTTTGTCGGTGATACATCATAGTACCCTAGATATGATATGTTCTCCTATTTCCATCTCCCCTCCCGCTACCAAATGGGCATTTGAACGACAAAAAATAAACTGCAAACTGTTGAAAAGAGCCGTGGTGCCACGAGAAGAGCCGCGATGGCCACTAAAAATACCCCTATTATGCGCTAATTGATGGGCCACCAAAAAAGAGCCAATTTTGGCCACAACACTAAAAGATGCCCGAGCGTGCCCAGCCGGATCGGAGGTTTTCCGGGTTTTGTTGACTTTTTTGGCCGTTCCCGGTTTTGTTTGTCGCGTCTTCTGTTCGGGTAATTCTTAAATTTCAGATTGCGGTGCTACACACTATTCGATGGTCGGGTAACAAATATTTTGCAACGGACACGGGCCACACAATGGATCTCACTGCTGTCATACAGAATTTCTCAGGAAATAAAAGAATTGTTCGATATGTGGTGGCTTGGCTAAAGTACACAGGGTTATGTACACAGCGCGGACATCTAGAGTTTGAACATTGTTGGGGACTTTCTTGCGGCGTTTATTGAGCTTGTACGTGATGCTGAGAAGCAAGTTTTTGATGATAGCTTTCTTCTCCTGGTAGATGCAAAGTATTGCGCCAAGTTAGCTGGATTCATTTCGAGTTGGAAAAGCGGAGCCCTCTCGCTCTCCCGCTGTTTTGGGCAAAGATCGTCAAAGGCTCACTACATGCCCTTCTACCCCAAGATTAGCTGTAATTATATAGTAGGAAAATTGGTAACTTTCCAAGCTGCATCGTTCTTCAAGCGCTGGAATTCTCGTTCTGCGCTGTTTTGAAAATAATTTTATCTATCGCTTAAAAGCCCTATTAAATCCGGCAAAGATGATGAACGACTACGACACCGACTATGACGAATGGCTACAAAAGAAATCACACTACTACGACCCGCCCGATCTTACTGTCTATAATATAACTCCCGAATTATATACCACATACAATTCAGAGAATTTGGGAAATTTATTAAATTACAACCTCAAGACGTCGGAGGATTCGAATAAAACGTGGCTGGCATTGAGCTTGCTTACGGTAAGAGGGAAATTCTCATGTCTTCAGGCGGATTTTTATAGCTCGTTTCCGCTTGCGGGCCTACTATATGCCTGACCCTCGACTATATCAGAAAGCTGCAAAATTCCGGCAAAACTTTGTCGCTGGTCTTATTTTGGGAATACACAGCTAGACTGTTGAAACTTGGGCTGATACTGTTCTACGTAATTCCCTGCATCGCTTGGTAATCTACAGCTTGAAGCTATACCAGATTTTAGCCGGGATTTTTTCGATATTACGTTGAATCTGAATATCGGGTTCTTTCATTTTTGTTTGGGATTTGCGGCGCAGCTCGCATTGGTTTCTACGACTATTTTGAGGTCAGCTGGCTTAGGCTTGGGCTTGGGCATATGCGTAGGTTTGGGCTTAGGCTTCGGCATAACCCAAGTTCTCTAAAAGTAAGTAAGGTATATTTTATACACTCTCAAACTTTATAAATATATCAAAACTTTTCAGTTTCTTCCAAAAATCCCATCGTTCCGCTCCCGAGTCTCCATTTTTCCGTCTTCTCTTGATACCGATTATCCTGATCCCGTTCATTATATTCCTACCGTTTTGCCCCTGGCTCTTCAGCATCTTGCCTCCCGGTATTTTGGACAAATTTTACGGAAAAACAAAACATTTTAGAACTCAAATTAATCGCCTATTTTCACTCAATCATGGGTACTTACCTTCATGAACCATTCACGCGTGAGAATCCAAACTTTTTGGTGCATGATATGCTAATCTACTACATCCCTGGATTTTTATGGATCATCACAGTACTTTCCGACGCTTATCTATTCCGAAAAAATTATTACGAAGAGGGCAACAAGCGAAAATTTGCCATTCTGGTGTGCTATTTAGAATTTTTAGAGAATTAAATAATTTTCAGTTCTCCCTTAACCACAGCCTCGGCTTCCTCTCGTTCTTGGCCAATTTTGGCATAGCATTTTTTATCATTAACGTCCCGGATTCGATGGTACCGTCGATATTTAATTTATGTATACCCTTAATACTCGATGGAATCTACGGGTATCTGCTTTAAATAGATTTTTATGCCGCTTCCAGAATGAATTTCCTGCTGGTCTTCCTGCTGGGCGGTCGCGATGAGCAGAATCACTCGTTCGGAACGCAAAGCACTAATTTGAGCGCGAAATAAATTGTGGCGTTTGAGGGTTAAATTATAGTCTCGATTTAAAAGACCAGAACTTTGAAAGTAGTGACAAAACAGCAAATTGCAGGTCAGAGCCGTATTCTTGGCTTGAAATTGGCAATTTTTGAATGCTGAAAATCACTAAAGGATCGGTAGGAATGGAGACTTAGTTAGAAAACACTGAAAACACCGTCCGTTGTTGTGTATCGTAACATGAAAAGCTGAAAAAATTCGAAACTCGCTGAAACGCAGCCGAACGTAGCTTATGGTACATTTGTGGCTTTAGAGAAAGGAAGGAAGTAACTTTTTCATAATCCAGCGCCTATAACGGTCGCTGATCCATATAAAAATTCGTCAACACGTAGCCGAGCGTAGCTTGGCGTGGCGAGAAACAAGATTACCGTATATCGAGCACGTAAAACGCATTATTAACGAAAATAGCGTAGGTAGCGTAACGTGGCAATCAACTCTGCAGGAGTTACATAACTTCTAGAATGACCTGCTACGCAAAGCTACGTAGCCAAATATAAGGTTACGTAGCGTAGCAGAGTCGTATATATTTTACAAATTAGGATTTTTCGTAAAGTAGCCTCGGGAAAAGTGCGCCGTAAATTAATGCGCTTAACTTTCATTAAGCGGGTTTCACGGCTGCCAGCTTTCTAATCGGGCCAAAGTTGCGAGCCAGAATGCGATGCAGCTCCTCAATTTAGTAGCAGACCTTGCCGTTAATACGCTTAATTTCATATAGCCTTTTCGTACTGCCCAGCTGCCCCAAATATTTACCGACAAGGCCTCTGCTTATTTATTGGGTGGACGGGGGGAGTCCGCTGCCGTCCTCATGACATAATTCGGGTTCACAACAAAAAAAGGCGCGGCGATAAGGGAGAAGCCGTGAGCTGGGAAGGTTCGTCAGCGGCGGCTTTCTATCTCTTCAGAAGCTGCGTGCCGCCTTTCCCACATCACTATCACTCGAACGAACCGGTAAATTCACGCCGCTGCCCGATTCGGCTTTTCGCGGAAATTCACTTTTCGAACCCTATTGAAGATGGCCAAATCGCCGCCCGGCTACGACGAAATTGGTGGGTTGGGCTGGAATTTTGAAAACATGGCGATTAGGATATCCTCAGCTACAGGATCAGCCGCCGGCATATGGGGTAGGTTCAAGCCGCATAAAAAACTGCGTCGGCCCTGACTTAGGCTTAGGCTTGGGCCTAGGCTCAGGCTTAGGCTCATGCTCAGGCCTGGGCTTAGGCGTGGGCTTATATTCTCAGACAGAATGTATTGACTCTTTCTCGTGCTTTTATCGAGCTTGCGAGCAAGCAGCGAACTTTCTGTGTTTTTGCAGAGCACCATTCCGTACCCGAAAAACCGATCGTTCAGGTGCAAATCCTGGATCCTAAGCTGCTCGAGCGGGCTCTGCGAATTGAAGTCGCGAAACGGAGACGACTTGAAAGGCAGCTGCGGTTAGCGAGGGTAAGTGTATCTATCTCTCTCAATCTCTCGCACTCTCTCACTCTCTCGCTCACTCGCTCTCTCTCACCCGCTTTGATTAAAAAGGCATCAACTGCAGGCAGAGCCCGAATACGCGCCAGCCCACCTGAATCATACCTTGGTTATCCAAGCCCGCCGCCAAGAAGAGCCAAGAACCGTTGGAGTTATAGGTACCATATTTTAGGTTTTGGGTATCTCATACTTTGTATTGAATTAACCCGAATTAACAAATATCTTATAATCCAAAAACGGCCAAATTTTTAGCATTCAACGACTCTTGTCCCTACCAAGCACACGAGCCCCGAGAACGGCTGACACGACGAGCAAAAATTTTCTGGACCTTCTTGATCCTGATGTGTATCGCATTGTTGGTGATCCCAATTATAATTATAGCCCATCAGAACGGGTAAACTATTTTCGTTATCTTATAAAGTATATGTATTTTTATCGACAATTCAATAAATATTTATTTGAAAGGAGAAAATGCTGATAGTTAGAGACAACCCTGCGGGTTCTCCGCACACACTGTACTCGTACAGCCCACCCCGGCAACGTCGATGAACACCCCGGGATCGTTCTCGAAAACAAACAAAGGCACTTTCTTATTTAGATCATCGTGGTGCTACTGTAGCCCATCCATCAATCAACAGATCAATAAATCTACCATTTGTGAAAGCCGTCCACAACGTGCTCGGTGCCGGCATTTGCAGCTTGCCCGGGTCGCAACGAGTGCAGGCTATTGAAAATCGGATAAAAGCGGGTTTTCTGTAGCATACCATCAATAACATCCTGGTTCCCAGTACGCAAACATCCAAATGTCGTTCCAAAAACCACAGTAGCAAAAAATAACGTGAATACCGAATTTGTGATCATCTGCATTGTCATAGGCTGCTGCTAATCCGCAAGGGGAAAATGATCCGCTTTAGTCGACTCGAGCCATCCCGCTAGGTGTTTTGACCGTAGCGGCTGGCATTTGCCCAGATGAGATCGTTAGCTCAGGAGAGGAGGGAAGAGCGCGAAAAACGCGCCGATGCGGAACTTATTGTTGGTGGTGATTTCTGGGGGGGGCGATTGTGTGATAATCGATTTCTTGCTCCGTCTTCTCTCTCTCTCTCTCTCTCTCTCTCTCTCTTTATTTCTCTTCCTCTCTTTCTCTCTCTCTCTCTCTCTCTTCACTCTCTCCCACTGGCTCTCTCTAACGCGTTCACTCTCTCTCTCTCTCTCTCTCTCTCTCTCCTCTCTCTCTGTATCCGGTCTCTCGCTAACAAAAAAAGTAGTTTATTCCATAAAATGTTTCTTCAAGAACTGCGCAGCATCCTTTGCTTGTTTTGCAATTTTCGCATCCAGCGTCCTTTGCGCCTCTTCCTTGCCTAAAAACACTAGTATTTTTTTTGTACGTTTTCCTTTTTTCCTCTACCATCCTTACCCTCTGCCAGATCGTCAAGCTTCAACATTTTTATCGTTATCGGAAGGAGTAGCATTGTCATATAAATATACGCAATTTCATACTGTTTCAATAACTAAACGCGGGTCATCGAAAAATCCAACTATCTACCTCTTCGACAGAATTCCACGGCATTACGAAACCGGGGTTCAATCTTGAGGCCAATTCGTTGTAGTAATAATTGAGATATTCGAAAAGACTATAATAAAAAGCATCTTCAATGAATAGTCAGATATACCAAAATTTCCAGGTTAAAAATGTGAAAACCCACCTTTGCTCGATATCCTCTGCCGAGGTCCCAGCGTGTAGGAAAAGTATCAAATCTTCGACGGCTGATCCGACGTGAACGTACTGAAAACATTGGCTGTAAGGAGAGAGCGAGAGAGAGAAAGAGAGAGAAGGAGAGAGAGAGAGAGAGAGAGAAAGAGATCAAATACCTGCCAATCGATCACTTTATCAACGTGATAGGCTCCGTTTCCATCCAAAAATTTCCATAAATTCGGGCCAAGTCGCCGGCAAAGTAACGATTTAGCGAAAATTTTAGTATGCTAAATGAAAGCCTCAATCTAAAAGCTCTATCGGCCATCAAATTTTAGCGCTTACAAGTGCTGTTCCTGAGCTCTGTAAATTTCGCAAAATCATCGAAAAATCGGGGTATCCATTGGATCATCAAATCGATTTCATCGCCAGCTCTGGATACTGTAATTTTGCGCTCAGCATCAGCTTAAATAACCCCTAAATCGATTTTCGTCAAAAACAGCCAAAAATACCGGTCCCTCATCGTGAAAGCGGGCCAAAACGTTAGCCGGAATGATTTTGGTTGTCCAGCCAGTAGGCTCTCGGGGTTATTTAGGCCTACAATAATGACTTAATTTATGAGCTATAGGTTGAAGATTTATTTTCAACAAGCTTACTAAAAGCCGCGAGCTTCACCAACTCGTCGAGCGACTCAAAAGCCCCGGTCCGGCAGACGTTATCGTAGAAATGGCGGCCAACGGTTTCTTTAATGTGCTCGAGAGCGATGTAGCCTAAAATCTGCTTTTCCGTCTTTTTAAAGCCACCAGCTTCAACGTTGTCCGCTCCATGCGCGCGTCCACAGTAAAATTGTGGAATTTTCAGATCGGCGGGCACTTTCCTAGGGTCCGACGCCTTGTTGTAGAAGGTCAGTTCGTTGTTGTGAAGCTAAAAAGAAGATTGCAGAGAACTGGAGAGCGATAGATAGATAGAGAGAGAGCGGGCGATAGGAAGTTAGACTCCAATATCCAAAACCCACATAACCCTCGTCCAACTTCCTCGGCCGCCCCTCAGCCGTTTCTTTCCCGT
This sequence comes from Mesorhabditis sp. LJ9110, assembly GCA_038088335.1. NCBI lineage: Eukaryota > Metazoa > Nematoda > Chromadorea > Rhabditida > Rhabditidae > Mesorhabditis > Mesorhabditis sp. LJ9110. The sequence continues at coordinate 7,117 of JBBGBA010000153.1, read as the reverse complement.
AGTCAAAATCTGGATCTTGCACGGTAATTTTCACTATGGCACTTTCCGGTAAACGATCTTGATCTTCACTCCAATCAAACTGGACCAACGCTATTTTGGAGATGAAGCCCTAAAATCATTTAGAAAGAATAATCGATATTTTCGACAATACCATCCCTCCGGCAAAAAGTTCGGCTCTTCGACCTGAACCTGTTCGCGCTGCCGTTTTGTATTTCCTCTGAAAATCAGCCTCCAGCATTTCCCAGGTTATTGGCGAGTCCAAGATTCGAGAAGTCATCCCTCGTAAGCCTAAAGAGTACGCAAAATAAGCTATAAAAATTATGCAAATCCGAAAATTCAGTAGAATTAACGCTTGTTCCAACGAATATAGAGAAACAAGGCTAAACAACGATTTTCGAAAGGCTGGTCCCAAAAAATGCAGTGTAAATAACCCCCGAAGAGAGCCCAGAGAAAGCCCTGTGTCCGTCATGGTTGTGCAATCTGGGAGGACCGTTTTCGACTCTTGCCTCTTTTTGGCTTTCTTTTCTGCCTCGATGAGCGCATCAAAAGGTAGGTTGAACCCAAAAAAAATGCTGAAAAAAGCCCTTTCAGTGGGGGAACCAGGGGCCAAAATCGGGCAAAGTTCCGCTGGGCCCATCCGGCTACCTTCCGCTGCCGTCCCAAATCAAGGCGGGAAAAATAATGAAAAAAGACATGGGTGATAAGGCCTGATAAGCCTGACGGGGAGGCTTTCCTGTAGGGGTCAGTCAATCGGTCATCGGAGTTTGGTCTTTGCTAGGCAGGCTCAACATGAAACTAACAAGAGTGAAACTGAAACTAACTTTTTAACCTGTTTTCCGAGGGGTTCCGCAACTTTTGAAAAACGGATTCGGAATCAGCGAAAAATTCTGCACAAAGATTTTGCTATCTCCCCAAGCAAAACCCCCGGTCAACAAAGAGGGAATGCCCAAGACAAACTGGGCTACGCCCGCCAAGCCTAATTTGGGGGAAACGGCTCGGCATGGGAACTTTGAGGGGTGAAACACCATTCGCCTCCCTTCTTGTCGGGATTCCAAATATGTAGTAAAAATCAACCAGGCCATAACGATAAAAATTATGAGCATTTTTAGAATTTTCAGCGCCGACCGCCGCGGCGATATGAGCCTCCCAGCGCACCCGTTCATCGGCCCCGTGGCCTAGTGGGTGCGCATGGGTCTCCGGTCTGTACGACCAGGGTTCGGATCCACTCACGATTTTTATTTTTGCTTTTTGACCAGTTCCTACTTTTTGCATTTCCAAACTCGGGAATAAGTTTTACTTGACTGTGTGACCCCTAAAAGGCACCAGCGATGATAAAATAACCTCGGGCAACAAGAATAAGTTTCTTTTTTTTTCTTTGTTGTTTTTTCTTTGTTGAATAAGGAGCACCGAATCAGTTTAGACTAAATCCCATTCCGCGGGATGATACAGGGTCTCAAAGATACTGTCGTGGGTGCCTTCTCAATCTCACTAACCATCTAGTCCAGGCACCCAGGGCTGACCCGTCAAGCCGGTATCCAATGAGGGTTATCAGTGCAAGCGGCCGCCACGGCACATAGCGCCGCGTGCCGCTGTGTTGAGAGATTCACTTTTTGGCGACGGGCCGCGAAGCCATCGCGTGGCCCAAATAAAGATGTTGGGGCAGACCGTCCGCTAAGTATAAATGCACATATGCATTGGGCAACACTCATGGAGGTCGGAACCGGTTTTCTGCTTCATAATAAGCCGGCCCGAATTCCTGTCTATGCCTTTGGCAAATCATCTTTGACTATTCAGCTCTAAACCGCTACGACTAAATATTCGAAAAATGCAAAAAAAAGACAAATTCGGCTACTAACGGTTATGCTCTAACATCTTTGTCCCTAAGTCCATCCTACAACGCTAAATTCGAAACCCTCGTTTTCGATGCCTGCGCTCTGTAATCGCTAAAAAGCCGTTTATTCCGATGTTCCTGGTAAGCCGCGCCCAGATGAGCCCCCCGATTCGTCGGCAGTTGCGGTTTAGCGCATATGTATTTCCCTGCGTCGATTTTTTTTGTTCTAGTGGTGCGCTTGTTCAAAACCGCTTTCTATCGGCCCTGTTCAAATTTGTGCACGCTGGGGCGTCCTAGACTTGATTTGCCCGGATAATGCGTTTTCTGATAGCCTTGCGAATAGTGCATCAGTAGGCTAGCCAGCTATAAGGGAGGAGGGAGGCGGTAAGAAGATAGACTGCGCCTAGACCTTGCATTCCGGAGCCCCATACCATGCAGAAATATGCACCAGGTACGCGTATTAAAGCCCCATATCTTTTGAACTGCCCCTAGGCCGAGATCCTAAGACTTTAGGATCCACACCCTAGGATTTTGGAATTCCACCCGAGCGTTGTTCGATGTAAAATTTGCCCCACATCTCAAAAATGTTGTTGTGATTATTTAATGCCGGACCATTTTTCTGAACAGGGGAGATGTCGTGGGTGCCTTCTCAATCTCACTAACCATCTAGTCCAGGCACCGGGCTGACCCGTAAAAACCGTATCCAATGAGGGTTATCAGTGCAAGCGGCCGCCACGGCGCATACGCCGGCGTGCCGCTTGTGATATGAGATTCACTTTTGGCGACGGGCCGCGAAGCCATCGCGTGGCCCAAATAAAGATGTTGGGGCAGACCGTCCGCTAGTATAAATGCACGGCATATGCATTGAACACTACAATACTGTTTTTCACCATTTTGTCGACTTTGAATGCTCATAACTTTTTACCGTTATACGCTCTGGTTTATTTTATTACATATTTGGAATCCCCTCGACAAGGCGCGTCGAATGGTGTATCTGACTTCTCAAAGTTCGATGCCGAGTTCAGATACCTCCCTAGTAAGTCTCATCCAAAACCGGAGCCCAAGCCTAAGCCAAAGTCTAATTAGGGTTAAGCATAGCCCAACCGAAGCCGGAAAGGCCTAATCGGTCTGCAGGAAGGGTTTCCGCAAAGCTCAAACCAAAACGAAGCCTGATTAAGCCTATTTGAAACCTCACCAGGGCACGAAGCTCAAACCCCGATTTTTGGAGTGATTCTAATCAACATTTTCAGGCTCCAACCGCCACCCTCGGCCTCATAGCTACTGCGTGGCACGCTCCCTTTAGCCGACTCTTGAAAACGCTAGAAAATCCCCTCATTTTCCCCACAAGCCTTTGTCGAAATCTCGAAAGGCCCGCTGTACACCTAATTCCGCAAAAAAAGCTCCGCTCCTTATGCAAGAAAAAGATTTCGTGTTGAAAAAATTGACAAATCATTGAGGCAAGACTAAAGAGTGCCCCCCTCGATGAAATCCACACGATGACTCGTTCAGACTATGTCCAAAACCTTCCCCATTGGATAAACCCCTACTTTTGACGCAGTTCCCCCGTTCTTCGGCCTTCGCCGGAAGCTGATAAGTGAGGGTGGGTGGCGATTCCAAGCGTACTTATATTCGGAAAAGCGGCGCCCGGCCAGACGTGTGCATTTTCAGCTTGCTTCTTCTAATTCCGCCATCACTTTATCTCCATGCCACTACCAAGCGCGCCGCCGGCTTACGGGGAGATTGGTAGGTTGATCCGTTCGGCCAACTTGCTTAAATTGCCCGTGTTGATACAATGCTTTACGAATCCTCTTGGCAATTTGAAAACCGTTCCGTTAAATTTTTTGGCAGCCTTTCCAGAGCACTATTTTTAGTTTGATTTCAGTATTTTTAAAGTCTGTTTAGCCAACACCACCAGCGAACCCCCAGCTCCGAAGCCCGACAGCCAAGAAGCCGAAGCAGCCAGTTCCAGCGCAATCTTCGAAAACGAGACCGCCGCCCCTCATCTGCCCAGGTTCCCAAAACACCCAAACCTTCCGCCACCGCCATATCAGGTAAGAGAACGCATATCCGAACTTGAGCCGAAAAGAGCACAATTTTTCAAGGGCGTAAATAAAGCGTAGTAGGGCGTTACTGATAAACAACTGCTTTTTCAGCCTTCCATCACCGAAGTCGACGAAACAGCTTCGACCTCATCTCGTCAAAATGCGCCGATCTGGCACACGGTCACGGTAATATTTCAGGTTTTTAAAGCATTTTGGGAGTGCTAACGTTTTAAAAAACTACATATCTTCCTCAGTAGTAATTTTACATTTAGATGCCAATCGAGCGGGAATGGATCGAATATCGACGATCAGGTTGCAGGCGCCACCACCGTCGTCGCAGCGACGCGGGCAGTGCCGCTATCGTTGTCGGGTCGATTATTAGCGACTTGTTCAGTAAGTTCCTTTCATTTCGAGTCCTTCCTTATTTGGCCTAAAGGCTTGAAAAGTTAAAAACAGAAGATTTTTCCGATTTGGATTTTGTATACAGGGCGTCCCACAAGGTACGCACTGATTTCACTTGTGTTTTCGGAATTTCGGAATTTTTCGCCCGACTTTCGCCATTTTTTATGCTAACGTCACATGCTTTCAAAAAATTAAATTTAATGGAGTTAAGTTCTCCCCCAGCTGTCTAGCTCTAAAGGCGTGAAAAACTCTTTCATAGGATAAGTGGTAGAAATTTGGTCGATTTAGCGCAAAACAGATTGGTAATTATAAGAAAAATTCGGGCATTTTGTCGATCGGAAAGTACAAAAGATCTTTTTTGGGACACCCTGTATCAATCACTTCAGCACGACGCCGTGATCCCCAGCAGCAATCTAGCGGTGGAACGAGCGACCGCTCTGCCGTCGGAATCGCAGCCATTGCATGCATAGTTTGCAACGTTTTTGGATGTCTGTTCACAGGTGCTAATCAAAAACGAAATAAAAAATCCTGAGAGTTCAACAAGCAAAAAAAAAATTAAAACAAATTCCAGGCGTCTACCTCCTCGTCAAGTCGTGCAAAAACTCCGGGCAATTCCGTCTCGGCTACTTCCTGGCCGGCCTCTGGTGCCTGATCGTTCTACCCGCGCTCACAATAACCATCACCATCCTCTACTTGCAACATAACCCGAATTTTTTTAGTCAAACCGACAAAATATGATCGCAAAATAAAATTTGCAAAGTTGCCTGGAAAATGGATAACCGGAGAAAACTCGGATATGAAAAATGCATAACAGGAAAAACGTGTCACTATATTGGTTCGGGGGGGCCACTTTGGGTACCTATTAGGAGACACTTTTTTATCGCCTTTTCGAGTCTTGCTGGGGTAGTTTTTCATGCTGAGTGGGATTAGAGTCGCAACAGCATGCCAAACCTTTGGGTCTATTCAGAAAAACTGCCTAAAAATTTATTAATAAAGTGTACTTGTGCACAATTTGAGGCATGCCGCATTGTCAGGCAAGGTGGGTCGTCGCTTCGGATAGGTCAATACCGAATGTCTGCACCTCTAACGCAACAGACGTTTAGATAATGATGTTTTGCTACCCTAATTTTGTTATATTCGTAACCAGCACAAAAAACTAGCCTAGCAAGACTGAAAAAGTCGAAAACCAACGTGACCCCCACCCCCCTAACCAGTATAGTGCCAAAAATGTTGTCGGGAACTATGTCAAAGTGCGCAAAATATCACAGCGAGATCAACAAAACCTAACAGGTCTCACTTTTTTTATTTTGTTTGCACCAAAAAAAAAATTTAAATGTAATATGGGGATAGATGGCCGTGCCTCTGCATGAAACTTTTGGGAAAAAGGCAAGAAGATGCGAACCTAAAACGTTTGAACTTCGCCAATGCCTAAACCCAACTTCGGGAAACCCCAAACACACACCTAATTTTCATCCGAAATAGTTATCATGGGTTTCCTCTTATGGGACACCCCAAACACAGCAATTGCTTGTTTGTGTCATGCCTTGTTAATTATACACATCCTTTCGTACCAGCTCTTCCTTTCTCAGGAATCAATATCCAACATTGACAAAGTGACAAAAGCTGCAAGCCATATTAATTTAGACGAAGACTAAAGAGTGCCCCATTGGCGAAATCCAGCAGATGACTCGATTGAATCGAGTCGATTCCACTCTGAGATCTAATCTAACTATCCCCCCGATAGGGCCAAGTACGACGCAGTTCCCCGTTCTTCGGCCCCGGCTGTGCTGATAAGTGGGGTGGATGTATGGAAGCGTACTTATCTTTGAAAGGGGGCGTCGCCAAGTCAGTCGTGTGGAGTTTCGCCTTCCATTCCTCTATCTCTTTGTTCCGATGCCAACACCAAGTGCACCGCCGGCTTATGGGGATATTGGTAAGTAGCTACTGCTATTGCCAATTTTTGTAACGTCACTTTAGCCATATCGGCTAGTAGCTAGGCTTGGGGTTTCGACCGAAGCTCGAGCTTTGAAATAAGCTTTGCCGAGGCGTAAGGGGCTGATCTTGTTTTGAAGCTCGAAGGAAAATTCAAAGGAATACTTCTTAACTTTTGGATTTTGTAAAACTTCAACAATTTCGCAGCTTATTAGCGTCAAGCGTTCCAACCGACGACAACGCTTTTAAAATTTAGAACGACGCTCGGAATCGTCGAAATCAAAATCTATGAGCTAAGAATTTTAGATACCGCTTCCACGACCGAACCGCCAGCCCAAAATCCCCTAAACCCTGAAGCCGAAAACCACGATTCCAACGAAATTTTGAAAACGAGACATCCGCCGCATCGCCCGGGTTCCAAAGAAAACCGACCCAGCCGCCACCCTATCAGGTAGGCCAAGTTCAGGTAGATAAGAGGAACCACGGCGATCTCTAGCCTGTAAAGAAATACGAATTTTTTTAAATGACAGCTGCTTGCGCTGCGATTGGTCCTATGGGAATACGCTTAAGCTTATGCATGACTTAAATCACTCTTTCAGCCCGCCATCAACCAGCTCGATGAAACGAAGGCAGCGTCATCGCGGACTAACGTTAATGAACCAGTATGGCATACAGTCCCGGTAAGACTTGCAGCTTTTTACAAGCTTCAACATGCGGCTAAATTTCACTTCACGGTATGTTTTTCAAATGTTTATTTTTCGTCTGGGAAAAAACTAGCGATTTTCAAAACCTTCTTTGTCCAAAAAGTTTTAATCGTTTTTTCGGGGAAAAGCACAAACTCATCGACTGCACCGATTCCAGTTGAAAATTTTGGGGCCATACCGTAAGTAAATTTTCCCAACATGCTCTT
>JBBGBA010000150.1:0-271046 GCA_038088335.1 Mesorhabditis sp. LJ9110 | reverse complement strand
TCATCGATTTTCTAGGATTCACCGGTCGGGTGGGTATGCAAAGATTGAATGCATGAAAGAGTCAAATAGTGAAGAAGGGAGTGGGTGAGAAAGAGAGAGAGAGAGAAAGCGACTGAAATGCGGCATTTTCAGGCAATTTTCAAGTTTCTCGGAGTTGGAGCTCGGGAGCCACACCTCCATTACTTCTCCCGAAGGCCAGGTAACCGTGCGAGTTCGTTTCTAAGCCTTAGCCAAGCCTGAAGCCTAAGCTAAGCCTAAGCTAAGCCTGCTAAGCCTAAGCCTAAGCTAAGCCTAAGCTAAGCCTAAGCTAAGCCTAAGCTAAGCCTAAGCTAAGCCTAAGCTAAGCCTAAGCTAAGCCTAAGATAAGCCTAAGCCAAGCCCAAGCCTAAACCTAAGCTAAGCCTGCTTTGCCATCTAAAATTTCATCAACCCCAAGTGACCTCCTGCCGCCAATGAGCGCTCCGATTTCCGGTTTCTCACCCCCCAAGGGTCGGTGGGTGAAAGTGTGCCCTATTTTTAGATGGAGTTCATCTATCAACTCGGCATCAATCTATCACTCGATCGAATGAGCAGACGGTTGATTATTTTTTAATCCTAGCCGTACTACCGCCTATTAATGCGTTGAGCCCGGATTTTGGAGATGAGGAAGCGGGCGCTGCGGAAGAACCGCTGCCGATGAGGGGGCGGATGCTGGAAAATCCGGAGGTAGGGCAGGCGGTACTGGACTGTTAGCGGGGGGGATAATTTGCTGTTTTTCCGCCTATACCTCCAGCTGATGATCTTGTATGTATTCTCATAGCGTTTTTAGTAGTTTTTGATGGCTAGACAGTTGTAAAAAAATTTAAACTTTGAAATTTCGAAAATTTTGACGTTTTTTAGTCATTTTTCATATTATTATTTTTTAGATTTTTTATATCCAAAAACTATGTAAAATGCTACAAAAATGTTTTATATTTTGCTACAGGGCCGTAGAGAAATACAGCCAAAAATTTGGCGTCGCTCCCCGCTTCCCCCCCCCCGTTAACAGTCCAGAACCGGCCAAGCTAGCGGAGATTTTTGAAAACATCGTGACCCTTTTTAGATGGACGTCCATACGGACGGAATGGCCTTCGCCTTTGGCACGGCACGAAAGGAGTCCGACGCCGAGCCGTACGTTCAGGTAGCTTAAAGGGTCTCTACCAGTCTGCCCTTCCTCGTGAATCTCTGCTAGCCTACCCTTGCCTATAGAATCGTTCCAGATGGAGGCCGACGGGCAGAAGCTCAAGCTGCCAAAGGGCATCTACCATTACAGCTCTCATGACACGGGAATGGACGGGCAGTGGAGGCTTCCGGAAACTGGACAATGGTGGAGAGGAGGGGCGGCTGTTAGGGTGAGAGAGCGAGAGGGATAGATAGAGAGAGAGAGAGCGCGCAATACCGCCAATTTCAGGACAACTACCGTAATATTGACGGCGTCTACCTCCGGAATCCGTTCGCCGCCGCTCCCATTAATGTACAGGTGGTCACGGAGAGGTGAGTAGCACCTCCCTAAAGAATATCTGCTAGCCTGCCCCAAAAACCCGGCATCTTCAGGAGATGGGAGCACGGCCTAGAAGGCACAGCAGCTGACCAAACTCCAGAAGCTGCTCTCCGCAAAGCTCAACATATCTGTCGTACCGAAGACGAGGCAAAATGCGAACGCGCACTGATGGAATATTATGAGCTACAAACCGAGACGGTGGCCCAGGGCTCGGCGCCGGTGCACGAGAAATTGGTGCAGTTGGTGGGTTGTTTCTCCCTCTCTCTCTCTCTCACTCTCTCTCTCTCTCTCTCTCTCTCTCTCGCTCTCTCTCGCTAAAAATACACCGAATTCCAGGGCGACATCGCATCATCGACGAAGGTTCGCTCGAAAACAGGTAGGTGGTTACTTCGGAAGGCAAGCTAGCAAAGATGCTTTAGGAAAGGGCAGGCCAGCAGAGACACTTTGTCAATTTCAGGTCACGGCATCGGGCTGCTGATGGAGCTACCAGGCCAGGAGGCTCCTCTTTACGTCGGCGCCGCCCTGGACAAGAAAAACGACCGGAATTTACGGATGCTATTCCAGCCGCCAAGGAGATGAGGGAGAGAATAAAATATTTAAGACGATTTCGACTTGAAAATCACTTAAAGACGCTTCCCGGCAACCGGGCCACACTTTTCTCAAGGATTTCTGCTAGCATGCCCTTTCCTAAAGAATCTCTGCTAGCCTGCCCGCTCCTAAAGAATCTCTGCGAGCCTGCCCTTACCTAAAGAATCTCTGCCCTGCCCTTACCAAAAAAGGGTCTCTGCAGCCTGCCCTTACCTAAAGAATCTCTGCTAGCCTGCCCTTACCTAAAAGAATCTCTGCTAGCCTGCCCTTTCCTAAAGAATCTCTGCTAGCCTGCCTTACCTAAAGAATCTCTGCGAGCCTGCCCTTACCTAAAGAATCTCTGCTAGCCTGCCCTTACCTAAAAGAATCTCTGCTAGCCTGCCCTTTCTAAAGAATCTCTGCTAGCCTGCCCTTACCTAAAGAATCTCTGCGAGCCTGCCCTTACCTAAAGAATCTCTGCTAGCCTGCCCTTACCTAAAGAATCTCTGCTAGCCTGCCCTTACCTAAAGAATCTCTGCTAGCCTGCCCTTACCTAAAGAATCTCTGCTAGCCTGCCCTTCCCTAAAAGTCCAGCTGCCCGTCTAACTAATGGCGCCAAAATTAGGGTATCGATTCCGGGCAGCGTTCCCCCCTCTGTGTACCTCCCTCATAAAACTCGTTATCATTTTTGGCCTATCAATCAAGGGGGGGCGGCGGGCATCTGGCTGGGCCCGCCAGCGGTTTGCTCCTGTTTTCTGGCCGAATTGCCGGAAGGGTTAGCATATTTCTAAAGGATTTTTAACCTATGAGATTCAGCCTTACTAGGGAAGTATCTGAACTTGCCATCGAACTTTGAGAAGTCAGATACACCATTCGACGCGCCGTGACAAGAGGATTCCAAATATGTAATAAAATCAACGGGAGCGCATAACGGTAAAAAGTTATGAGCATTTTAAGTTTTACATTGAAAAACGCCGCCGCGAGAAGAGCCCCTCCCAGCGCACCCTGTCCATCGGTCTCGTGGCCTAGTGGTTTGCGCATGGGTCTCTGGGCTGTATGACCAGGGTTCGGAGCCTCCCACGATTTTTATTTTTTGCTTTTTGACCGGTTCCTACTTTTGCATGTCAAACTCGGGAATAAGTTTTTCTTTACTGTGTGACCCGTAAAAAGCACCAGCGATGATAAAATAACCTCCGGCAACAAAACTAGGATTGGACGCTCTCTATATCAAAGTTGGCAAAATCGTCGGAAACCGCCCTTTTAAGGCTCTGTGCGAATTCGAAGAATTTAATTTGTCAAAAATGGAACAGTACATCTTGATCAGCAGAAAATTCCCTTTCGAATGAGCTATCTTACCTGCGCTTTACGCCAAATTCTCGATAAGTCTTTGGCTAGCTGGCCATACCCTACCCTTACACTACATTCCAAAAATATTTTTTTGCGGAATGTTTTGGCAGCTGTATGTAATATAGCTCATTTGGAAGAGCTTTCTTTGTTGAACAAGGAGCACTAATCAGTTTAGACTAAATTCCATTCCGCGGGATGATACAGGGTCTCAAAGATGCTGTTTTTCGTCATTTTGCCGACTTTGAAGCCTCATAACTTTTTACCGTTATGCGCTCCCGTGGATTTTATTACATATTTGAAATCCTCTTGTCACGGCGCTTCGAATGGTGTATCTGACTTCTGAAAGTTCGATGGCAAGTTCAGATACTTCCCTAGTTAGTTAGCTTGGCTTTGGCTTGGGCTTGGGCTTCGCTTAGAGGCTTAGGCTTGAGGCTTAGGCTTAGACTTAGCCTTAGGCTTAGACTTAAGCTTAGGCTGCCATTAGACTAGGGTTAGGCTTAGCTTTAGGCTTAGGTCGGGCTTAGGCTTAGGCCTAGGCTTCGGCTTCCGTCCCTTTTCACGGCAATAATCGAACTACAGGCTACGAACTACGTCTATTTACGGTTTTTGTGCGTAAATTGCCTTTATTCGTATTTATCAAGCCGATAAATTTATCTCGACAGTCGTTTTGGTCGCATTAACACGACGTGTTTTCCAGCTACTAAGATGAGATTTTGAGCGTCATTTGGTGCCGCGCGTAGTGTCGAGACCTAGTCAATATTAGGGGTAGAATTTGGGAAATTTGTCGATCTTTAATCGTACATTCTCTCGTTATGCTTTTTAAAAAATGCCCTTTATGATTAATGCCATTCTTCAAGGGCGATGCGAAACCTTCTCTTAATTCTGTTCGCCGTTTCTGCGGGGGCTACGGTAAGTACCACTCCTTAAATCATGACCATCCGGATTTTCATGTCGTAATCAAAGTAACTTATCTTTTAAGAGCTACCGTAACGTATTTCTGCCTCAAGAGGGACCAATCTGCTCGGACCCGCGGTACCGTTGCGAGGACGAAGACTCGACGTGCTGCCAGACGCCGCAGGGAGATTATGGATGCTGTCCGATGAAGTAGGATTTCTTAAATGACCTCTGCTAGCCTGCACTTTCCTTAAGAATCTCTGCTAGACTGCCATTTCCTAAAAAATCTCTTTCCTGCCATTTCCTAAAGAATCGCTGCTAGCCTGCCATTTCCTAAGAATCTCTGCTAGTCTGCCATTTCCTGAAAGAATCTCTGCTAGCCTGCCTTCAAAAATTCACATTTCTAGAAACGCCGTCTGCTGCGAGGACAAGATCCTGCTGTCCCCATGGTACAACCTGCGACGTCGAGGAGGGCACGTAAGTTTGGTTCTCTCTCGCTCGCTCGCTCTCTCTCTCTCTCTCTCTCTCTCTCTCTCTCTCTCTCTCTCCTCTCTATTCATCCCTAAATTTCTAGCTGCAATCACGCCTCCGGCCACCGGCTCCCGCTGCAAAAGAAGAAAGCCAGCCAGAAGCACGACGTTAAGCTGGAAGTGGAGTGTGCCGACAAGAAGTCAAAGTGCCCGAGTGGTCAGTTTTAAAGGCATGCTAGCAGAGATTCTTTAAGTAAGACAGGCTAGCAGAGATTCTTTAGAAAAGGGCAGGCTGGCAGAGATTCCTGAAAAAAAAAACATTAATTCCAGGCACCACGTGCTGCCTGATGTCGATGGGCGGATATGGGTGCTGCCCTCTCCCGAAAGCTGTCTGCTGTGAGGATAGGTCAGTAATTCGAAGGGCAGGCTAGCAGAGATTCTTTGGGAAATTTTGAAGAAGGCAAGCTAGCAGGGATTTTTTAGGATGCACTGCTGCCCCGACGGAACTCGCTGCGACTCCAGCGGCCAGCGCTGCATTCAGGAAGAGGTTAGGGGTTTGGAGCGCGTTCAATCCAGCTCTCTCTCTCTCTCTCTCTCTCTCTCTCTCTCTCTCTATCTCTTTTACTATGCAAATTTCAGACAAACCGTGTGATGCCGTGGTTCACAAAATTCCCCTCCACCCCCATCCGCCGGAAGCCCGGCATCAAGTTCAGCAAGGACCTGATCGAGGACTCGTCGGAGACAATTTCGGATGAGGTGAGGTTGCCGCTCTCTCTCTCTCTCCCTCTCTCTCTCTCGCTCGCTCACTCTCTCCTACATTCTCTCGCTTTTAGCAAGAAGACGATGCCGTGATCTGTGGAATGGTTAGATGCCCCTCAGGATCAACCTGCTGCGCGACCCGAGGGCTTTTCGGTCAGAAGACGTTCAGTTGCTGCCCGCTGGCTCATGTAAGCCAGCTAGCAGAGATTCTTTAGGAAAGGGCAGGCTAGCAGAGACGCTTCACCAAATTTCTTTCCATTTTCAGGGCACCTGCTGCCACGGCTACTGCTGCCCGGCCGGCTACTGGTGCTCGGCCGGCAAGACGTGCGAGAAGCGCGCCCTCACCAAAGCCGAGCTCGAATTTTAAATGGAATTTTTAATATATTTGCGCATTTGATTTTTTGTATTTTTATTTTCTTGATTTTTCTTGATTTAACGCTTTGTTATCTTTCCAAAACCACTTTCGATTTCTGGAACCTCCGCCAGGGTTTCTCCTCCCCTCTCCAGTGGAAAAAGTTTGACCCATTTTCCATTGGCTGCTCGTTCTTGCTGATAAAGCCGTTTTTGTGGGCGTTCGGAAATGACCCAAATTGGGGCGCACGAGGTGGAATGTACATTTAAGAGAAAGATTTGGTGTGCAGGATTTTAGTATCGGCGAGAGGGAGAGAGAGAGAAGAGGGAAAGATGAGAGAAGATGGAGACAGAGAAAGAGAAAGAGAAGGAGAGAGAGCGTGAGATAGATAGAGAGTGTGAGAGAGATGGAGAGAGAACACAGATATGTTGCGGTTTCCTACAGAATCTCCGCTAGCCGGTCCTCACCGAGAATTACATCGTTCCCCCCATTAATCTCTCGATTTCCCCGTGAAATTGGAGCACAACGGGGTCACCCTCTTTTTATGGATTGAGATTTCCGGGTTGCCCCTCTTCCCAAAGGCGTATCCCACCCAAAAAAGTGCATTTTCTCACCTTACCGGGTCAACTTCGGTCGGGTATAAAAGAGGGTAGGGATGGGATTTCAGGGAAATTCCCTTAGAAACCGGTGCGGCAGGATTACTGTAGGGTTGATTGTCGATACTTGTTTGACTGCGAATCAGGCATTTCTCTCTCTCATATCTCTCTATCTCTCTCTCTCTCTTCTCTCTCTCTCTCTCTCTTCTCTCTGGCTCTCGCATAATTCTCATTTTAAAGGGACAATCCACTCAGGAAGCTCTTTTTTCAGCCTAGCCATGCGTTTCTTCCTCGTACTGCTCGCCCTCGTCGCCGTTGTGCTCTGCGGAGGCGGATACGGTGGATCCAGCTACGGTAGATTTCTTGCAAAATCGTTGATTAGGGCACGAGAGCCGAGATTCTTTAGGAATGGGCAGGCTAGCAGAGATTCTTTAGGAAAGGGCAGGCTAGCAGAGATTCTTCAGGAGCCCGCAATATATTTATTTTTTTCAGGAGTCGGAGGCGGACCCGGATTCGGACCCGGTGGCCCCGGTGGATTCCCCGGCGGCCCGGGAGGCTTCCAGGGTGGCCCCGGGCAATTCGACCAATTCGGAGGCGCCGGAGGACCCCAGTTCGGCGGCAACAACTACCGCTCCAGGCCCTACCGCTACTAGATGACCGATCTCATCCAGGCCAATACGGGAATTACAGCGCTAATAAATGAATAAGCCCTGAAATGCGTACATCTATCTCTAGCTCTCTCTCTCTCTCTCTCTCTCTCTCTCTCTCTCGCTCTCTGTACACAAAAATTCACATATAAACGTCAACGCCTCCAACCAACAGCTAAGAACCATCGGTTTTTTTAATTGAAGATTCAACGATAATAAATGTATCTTGATAACACAGCCGAACAAAACATGAAAAACTGTAGCTGATACGCTGTTTAAAATATACTTTTTTGACCTATAAAACTTATACCGGGAATTTAGCAAATTTCCATCACCCAGCGGGCTGAAAAATCAATATTTCCTTAATATGCAATGTTAATAGATTATTTTAAAGTGCAACGGCGCGAAAAAAAGTCTGTTTTTTGAACAAACAAATTTTTAAAATTGTTACCGTAGCGCTATTCCCTCAGGGCTGATTCCCTTCACTCCTATCGACCCGTAGCCTGCCCCATCGGCGTATTTCCCTGTCGTAATGCAACCCCTAGGGTGTCGCCCAGTCGCCCGATTTTCAAATGGAATTCGGTTTATCTGCTAGCCTGCCCTTTCCTAAAGAATCTCTGCTAGCCTGCCCTTTTCTTAAAGAATCGCTGCTAACCTGCCCTTTCCTAAAGAATCTCTGCTAGCCTGCCCATTCCTAAAGAATCGCTGCTAACCTGCCCTTTCCTAAAGAATCTCTGCTAGCCTGCCCATTCCTAAAGAATCGCTGCTAACCTGCCCTTTCCTAAAGAATCTCTGCTAGCCTGCCTTCCTAAAGAATCCTGCCCTAAAAACACCTAATATTTTTCCAGAAAATGCCAAAAGACGACGTGTTCAGCGTGGAGCGCATCGTCAAGATGCGCATGCGGAAGGTCGGTTCAAAAAATAAAGTTTGACTTACCTTTATGGGTTTTAGGGAAAACGCGAATACCTGGTGAAATGGGTCGGCTGGCCGGACTCGTGGGTTTTTGGTGATTTTTAGAGTCTTTGAAGATGCTTTTTGAGCCTAGAAAAATCAAAAATCAAAGGAAATTTCGTAAAAAAATTTAACGTAATTCGTTATTGCAAGTATTTCGTGAAATTTCGTAATTTAAAGGAAATTTCGACTGAATTTTATGAGTTGAACGCCTAAAAAAATTCAGGGCAAACACCTGGGAGCCGACGAAGAACATTCTCGACCCCACGCTTTTCGACATTTTTCACGAGGAGCAGCAGGTAAGCCTAAGCCTAAGCCTAAGCCTAAGCTAAGCTCAGCTTAATCCTAAGCCGATTCTAAGCCAAAGCCTAAGCATAAGCTAAGCCTAAGCCTTGGTTAGCCCGAAAAACGTAAAAGTTTAGGAAGGCAAGAAGCGCGACTCGAGCGGAAGCGGACGGAAACGACGGAGTACCAAAGACGGATCAGACGATGAGGAAGATGAGCCAGGTAGGCTAGCAGAGATTCCTTAAGAAAAAGGAGGCTAGCAGAGCTTCCTTTAGAAACGTATGTTTAGAGCCCGAGCCCGAGGAAGAGCAGCCGACAACTTCAACAGGGCGAGGTCGGGGCAAGAAGAAGGCACGTTGTTTGGTTACGGTAGATTATCCATCTTTTAGTCGATCGACGCCGGGGATCTGGGGAAAAAGAAGGAGATCAAGGAGGAGGAGAAGATACCGACTCCACCGAAGCGAGGGAGGGGTCGACCACCAAAAGCGGTGAGTCCGCTCTCCGCAAGAACCTCTGCTAGCCTACCAGTTCCTAAAGAATCTCTGCTAGTCCGCCTTTTCTAGACATCCCCAACCTCCTCCACGGCCTCTCCGCCCTCGGAGAAAGCAGCAACGCCAAAAGCGACTGGCTCTCGCGTGAAAACGGAAACCCCAGCTCCGGAGGACAAGCCGGCCCAAAAGGTTCCGGAGGTTCCGGATGCGCCGCTGGTCAAGGAGGTAACTCTTCCTCTCTCTCTCTCTCTCTCTCTCTCTCTCTCTCTCGCTCTCTCTCTCTCTCTCGCTTTCACCAACATTTCCAGGCACCCGTCTCACCGGAAAAACCGGAGAAGACGGAACCGGAAAGACCGGTAAAACCGGAGCCTGCGCCGACAGCCGAACCACCACCAACCCCGCCGCCAGCAGCGCTGCCTGTGAAGCTACAACCCACACCTGTGGACGCTCGACCGGATGCAAATTATAAGGAAGTCATCAACCCGGTGAGACCTGCCAAATGATCTCTGCTAGCCTGCCCTTTCCTGAAGAATCTCTGCTAGCTCTGTTTTCACATAAAACCGCTCTGATTTCAGAAAACCGGAAGACCCGCCAAATTCCTGGTCAAAGAATTCCCAAAGATCGCGCCGAGACCCTTCGCCATCCCGGCCCAGGTGAAGCTGCCGGAAGCCAAAAATTTGGCCGAAACAGCGCCTTCGCAGGTAGCTTTAAAGGGAGGGTGACAGATGCTGTTGGTTACAGGCTGTGTGTCAACATGCCGGCCAACCGGATGCATCTCATCAGCAAAAGATCAAGCCGCAGCCGGCAGCCGTAGCTGCGGGCGCCCGGCGCCTACCACGAATTTGGGTGGGTCTAGCAGAGATTCTTCAGGAAATGGCAGGCTAGCAGAGATTCTTGGCGATATCCTTCCGTTTCAGTCCTCACGACGCCTCGCCACCTCGAGCCACCAACAGTCGCCGCAAAAATCCTCGTCTCCGATGCCCCGACGTCATCAAGGAGTCCAGACAAAACCCCGACCATCCTGCCCAAGCCCACCCCAACCGGAAATGGAGCCCCAAAACTCGTGCTCCTCCCCAGACCACGGCCGCCGGGGCCCGATCAAGCTGCAGGTGACCCAGGAGCAAGCAAGCTCCTCAAGCCCGTCCGGCTGCCGCCGAACTTTGACTTCAAGACCCTGCAAGCCGCCCCGAGCACGGCCGGTCCCGATCAGCTGCAGCCGAAGATGTTGATCTTGGGCGGACAGGCTCAAGCCGTTCAGCCCCACGAGGCGAAGCCGCTAATTTTGGGCGGGCAAGCGCAAGCCGTCCAAGCCCAGGAGGTAAAGCCGCTGATTTTGGGGCGGACTCAAGCGGCCGAGCCCGTGAACTCGTTGAACTCGTCAAACTTGACGCCGCCCGTGGTGAAGCAAGAGCCGAAATCTCCTAATGTGCCATGTCAAGAGGAGGGAGCCGCAAAGCCCGGCCACGTCACCGTCAAGGAGGAGCCACAGTCACCAAATCTTCAAAGAGCAGCTGCTCCGCAGGCTCGAGAAGTTCAGAAACCCGGGCCGATCTATGAATTTCCGGAAGAGGGGCCGCTGGAAATTGCCGAGGAGCCGGAAAAGGCGGAAACTACCCCGTTGGCTACGGTAAAGACGGAAATGTCGGATTCTGAGAGCATGCACGCACCAGCCGGCGACGTGACCAGGTCGCCGACGACGCCATCGTCCCCGATAAAGCCGCCACCGCAGATTCGGTTCTTGAAGAAGCCAGCATCGTCTGTTTTTAAGGTGGGCGGGCTAGCAGGGATTTTTTTAGGAAATTCAGGCTAGCAGGATTATTTAGGAAAGGCAGGCTAGCAGAGATTCTTTCGGAAAGGGCAGGCTAGCAGAGATGCTTTGAGAAGCCCTCTTGAATTCCAGGATCTTCCCAAAACCGCTGCCCAGCACCGGGAGTAGCAATGCGAGCGAGCACGAGCACGAGCACGAGCGGTCCGCTGGGTACGGAAGAAGGGAGGCGGCCCAGCTTCACCCAAATGCTGGCCGAGAACACGGCCGAGCTGCACAAGCCCGCCCCGAAGAAGAAGAAGAAGCCGGTAAGAGATTTTTCCTAAAGAGCCCATGCTAGACTGCCTTTCCTAAAGAATCTCTGCTATGCCGATTTTTCAGTCCACCGCCAAGCCAAAATCGCCCACCAAGAAAGAGGAGCCCAGCTCGACATTTTGAGTCGCAGCCCCGTTGGCCGGAGCAATGGGCCCACCAGCCGAGGGCCAAGTTGAGCGAGCACGAGCTGGCAAACAAGGAGCAGAAGATGTTCATCCTGGATGGGCCGAAGAAGCGGAAGGCGGAAGGGGAGAAGGGTCCCGCGGGGGTGCCAATGTTCCAGATTGGGGAGTCGCTAACAGGTTGGGAATTATGGCTCTCTCTCTCTCTCTCGCTCTCTCTCTCGCTCTCTCACTCTCTCTCGCTCTCTCTCTCTCTCGTTCTCTATCTCTCGCTCTCTCTTCCCTCTCTCCAACTCCCTTTTCAGGCCACATGATGGACGCACTGCGCGAGGGCGCCAGCGTCGGCAAGGTGTTCGTCGCCGAATCAATCGAGGTCAGCTAGCAGAGATTCTTTAGGAAACCACAAGCTAGCAGCGATTCTTTGGGAAATCCCATAATTTAGGCAATGAAGGCCAAAAACGTCGAGCCGACCCAGGCCCACCTCGTCATTTCCGTGCAGAAACGGAGTAAGCAGCAGGATGTCGAGGATTTCTATCAGCAACTGAGGCAGACGGCTGTAAGTTTTTGCGGTCAGGCTAGCAGAAATTCTTAAGGAAAGGGCAGGCTAGGAGAAGGGCAGGCTAGCAGAGTTCTTAATGAAAGGGCAGGCCAGCAGAGATTCTTTAGGAAAGGGCAGGCTAGCAGAGATTTTTTGGGAAGGGCAGGCAGCAGAGATTCTTTAGGAAGGGACAGGCTAGCAGAGATTCTTTGAGAACTATTTTTTCCAGGAAAATGGTATGGATTGGCGCGCCATCGATCTGGCTGATCCACTCGCCCCTCCCGGCGTCATCACCCGGGAATATATACGCGAAGACGGGCAGAGCCACCGGCTGTATGATTATAGCTACGTGTAGTGGGAATTACATATATGCTTACATCCGGGTTTTTTTATTTATTTATGATGAAATTTGGTTTCCGTGATGCGTTACCGGTATAAAGATGAAGCTTTGAAGACTTTAGCCACAATTTAAAGGGACGCTAGCAGAGATTATTTAGGAATGACAATGTAAGATGCAGGATTTTAGAGCAAATCCCCAGAATTTGGGAGATGACTGGGTAGACTTAGGAAAGGAAACAGGAAACAGGAGGCGCGAAGCAGGGATTTTTGGGGATGGAAATTTTTCTCGAGGGCAGCTTAGGCTTGGTTTAGGCTTAGGCTTAGGCTTAGGCTTGAGGCTTAGGCTTAGGCTAGCGGCTTAGGCACAGGCTTAGGCAGGCTTAGGCTTAGGCTTGGGCTTAGCTTGGGCTTAGGCTTAGGAGGCAGGCTTGGAGGCTTAGGCTTGGGCTTGGTAAGACGGCTTAGGCAGGCTTGGGCTTAGGAGCTTAGGCTTAGGCTTAGGCTTAGGATGAGCAGGGCTTAGGGCTTGTGGCTTAGTTGGAGCAGGCTTAGGCTTTGGCTTAAGCTTTGGGCTTAGGCTAGCAAGGGCCTTTCGGATTCTGATTTCATCTTTGCTTGCGGTGTGAATTCCGATCATTCTTTCTTTCCCTCGTTCTCTCTCTCTCTCTGCATCCCGCTCTCTCGCTGTGCCCTTGTTTTTTCAAACCGATCCAGGGGATCCCGAGCTTCAGCCGGTTCAAAATTTTGACGCCTCCGATGATGGATTGGCAGTTCGGGGCTGCCTGGGGGGTGGGCGCCCTGGTCATCTATTGATTGCTATTAGTACGTTTCTGAATCATTGACGTTGCTTTAAGTTTCGGACTATGTTTTGTACATTTTTGTATTTCTAAAAACTACCTAAAAACTATGTTAAATGCTATAAGAATGGTCTATATTTTTTATAGGGCTATAGAGAATCACAGTTTTAGATTGTGACCCCCCGCTAACAGCCCAGAATCCGATCACCACAAAAAACGCTCCCCACTGACTTGCGGTTGACCCATAAGAAAGACGAGCCTAAATTTATGTGCTGTCCGATCGGATCCGGGGGTGTGTAACGTATTTCCGTTCACCGGACATTGACGGAAAAGCCCCCGATTGGAGGGGAGGGGCCACAGGGCCCTCCCCGCCTCGTAACACGGCCATTTCTCACCTATCCCTGCTCTCTTTCTCCGGTCTCTATCGCTCTATTTTGAACTCTATTTCTCTCAGTTCTCTCACTCTCTCACTCTCTCGCCCCTCAAGCCGTCTGCGGCAAGACGCGAAAAGCTGCAGCAAGAAATGTTCCGGAACACAACGCACTTACGCGCACAGGCATCAGAAATTGCGGTTTTTGGTGATTTGGTTATGTCGAGATCTCTCTCGTTTTCTAGCTCTCTCTCTCTCTCTCGTTCCCTCTCTCTCTCTCTCTCTCTCTCTCCCTCTCCGTTCGTTGGTGCAGATCAGAAATCGCTGCTCCCCGCTTTGCGCCAAAAATCGCTGCTAGCCTGCCTCTTCCTAAAGAATCTCTGCTAGCCTGCCCATTCCTAAAGAATCTCTGACTATCTTGCCTGTCTCGATTTTGTGCCCTCGATTCCAAACTCAGTTTTTCCTTTCAGATCCTCCGAACGATCCCCTCTGTCTCTTTTTCTCTAAATTCTCTCCTTTTCCCTCCACTCCCTCGCCCCTCCGCAGCGTTTTCGGCGCCCACCGTCGAACAGGTAATTTGCATAAGCTGCTTCAGCCCGTCGGGGGGTATAGCCGTATCGATGGGGTGGTATTCTCGCGAAATTTCGATTTATTTATTTCCGGCGATTCTACCATGTAATTTAGCGAACTACCACGAAAATTGAGGTAAGGTTATGCTCCCCAAAAATCCCTTTCCAAAAAATACATTCCAAAAATTTCTCTCTCTATGTATCCCTCTCTCTCTGTCTCTCTCTCTCTCTCTCCCTATCTATTTCTCTAGCTTTGCATCTCTCTCTATCTTTCTCGCGCTCTCTCTTTCTCTTTCCAGTCCTTTTAAGACCATTTACAACCCTTTTAACTTTTTCGCCAAGTGCCGTGAGAGGCGATTTGTGCCCGGAGGGCATTTTGGCGGAGATGGGGGATGATGATGAACAGCTGTTTCTCGAGTCGGCCAAGGCCTGGACCGGATGGCCGGCGTCTCCGGTGTCCAAAGCCTCGGCGGTCCCTTTCCGTTCCCGAAAACCGCAAACTTGTCGCTGGGCTGAGCCAGGGACAAATGACGAATCAGCAAAAAGGAAAAAATATTCTAAAAATCCCGACCGTCATTGCCGTCGGTATTTTTCCTGTCGGGATCTTGGCTTGTCGGTATTCTCGCTGCCGGTATTTTTTGACGGTTTGGCGTTTTTTCGGAAGAATTTCCTAAAGAATGTCTGCTAGCCTGCCCTTCCCTAAAGAATCTTTGCTAGCCTGCCATTTCCAAAAAAAATCTCTGCTAGCCTGCCCTTTCCTAAAGAATCTTTGCTACCACCTTCCCAGCCCCTTTAATGCGCTTCAACCCCCATCCCTGGCCCCCCGGGTGACCGGCCGGTATTTTTGGTAGGGCTTGTATGTGTGTGTTTGACAGAGGGGGGGGGGGAAGGAAAGCAGAAGAAGCTGATGAGAGCAGCAAGGAGGGGATTTGGAAAGGGGAAACATGGGCAAACACAACGCACGGCTACTATCAACCCCACTGGGTGGCCGGGGGAGCAGCGGACAGTCACCCGGGGGTTCGATGGATTCCACCTCCAAACCCGACAGCTAAAATACCGACAGGAAAAATGCCGACAGCGACAATCCCGACAGATCCAGACAACGCAAATCTCGACAACGAAGACTCGGACTGTCCAAAATCTCGACAGAAAAAAAACCGACGGCGTGAATCTCTACAGACCAAAATCCCAGCAGGAAAAATGCCGACATCCAAAATGGCTAAGAGACAGAGAGCGAGCGAGAGAGAGAGAGAGAGAGACAGAAAGATCGAGAGAGAGTGAGAGAGAAGCCAAAATTTAAATATTAAGTTGTTTTTGGAGGATGGCGGCAAAGAAATGTAATTCCCAGCATCTGTTCCTAATCCGCCCCTTTTTCCAGATCACCCTCGACCTCCCGGCCCTCTAAAAACGCTGGGAATTTCACAACATATCGGCTCCATTTTTTCTTTTTAAATTGGTAAGAATATCATTGTATTTTGAGCGTTGTTCGAATATTTTTAGCTTCTCATCCACCTCTTCTTAAAACTACTCACTCGCTTAAAGCATGGTAAGACCGTTTTGTCGTGTTTGAGGCAGGCTAGCCGAGATCCTTTGGGGGTTTTGAGCTTGGTGCTCCTCTGAATTGTAGAACATTTTGATTATGCCTAAAATTGAGGTTTTTTCAGATGCTCGGCCACTTCGAAACGAACGACAAACGACTGGGCCGGCCAGCCGCGCCCGCGCCCCAGAACAACCCACTTTTTTGCAACTATGGTAGGTTGGGGGGGCAGGATTATTAGGGCATGCTAGCAGAGATTCTTTAGGAAAGGGCAGGATAGCAAAGATTCTTTAGGAAAGGGCTGCCAGAGACAGAAGGGCTGGCTAGCAGAGATTCTTTAGGAAAGGGCTGGCTAGCAGAGATCCTTTGCGGAATTCCCCAACTCTCGCGCTCCCCTTTGATGATGTTCCTACAGCGCGGTGTCACGAGGCGCGGGTCCTCTCATCCTGCACCCCCCCCCCCGTGTAATCAGATACAAGGGCCCAAATCTCTCTCTCTCTCTCTCTCTCTCTCTCTCTCTCTCACTCTCTCTCACTATCGCTATCTCTCTATCTCTCTTGCTTCGATCGCGCGCTCGGGCCCGCCTATCAAAAGCTCAGCCACTCGGGCCACTCCCCGATCGAACCAGCGATTTCCGAACCCCTGGCGGTTACGGTATTCCCTTTGGACGTGTTTTTTCATAACTACCGTACCCCCCGGCTACGATAATTTCCGAATTGCGTTTCACGGTACGCCACAGTAAGCTACCGTACTCATACAAACTGTCTGAAACTTTCCGCGACAGTACGCTACGTACTGACTACGCTGCGATACGCTACACTCGCTTGACGATCGACAAGCGACGATACTCTCCGCTGACTACGAGACGAACGCGCCCTTGACTACGATAGTTTCGCTTGACGACGACTACGGAGCGTTTGCGTACTATCTACGCCGTAAAAACCAGGTACTCCTTTCGAATCTAAAGTACGAAGCACTGCATCGTACCTACCGTACTATCACGACTACGACAAGCTACCCTGAACGATCGATACGATGGACCGGATCAGCAGACATAGCTGGCTGGGATCTATCACCCCCGACTCCGACAACGACGACCTGCCCAATTTTGGTGCTTTTTGGGGAGGCGCACGATTGGGGAGGGGACTAGCAGAGATTCTTTAGGAAAGGGCAGGCTAGCAGAGATTATTGGAAAGCAGGCTAGCAGGATTCTTGTGGAAAGGCGGCCTAGCAGAGTTCATTGAGGAACTAAATTCAACCTAAATTTCCAGACCAAATCGTCCAGCTGATGGAGGCGGTGAACGGGCTGGTGAAGGGCGGCCACTTCACTCAGCAGCTGGCCAACGCCATCTTCCAGCTGTGCCAGCAGCTGAAGCAGCACGGCGCCACCCTCGAGCAAACGCATAAAGGCGGGTTTCAAGGGCCGTTGAAGGCAGAATCGAGGCCCCCGTCCCCTGGCTTTTTGTGTTAAGAGAACCCCAGTTACTGTAACCCTGATTGTAAATCCAAAAAATGCCTCGGGGTGCTGTTTTTTTCATTTAAAGCGAATCCCGCAATGGCTAAAAGGGTCGACTGGCTGATTCCAAGGGTCTAGAGGCTATGGATTTGCCTTCAACGGTCCTTTAAACATGTTTTTAGGCGAACTCAACAAGGTGTTCGTCTCCTTGCGCCAGGCTTGTTGCCGGGATCATGGCCAGCTGGGAACACCCTGCAGACTGAAGGTTCGAGCGAGAGAGAGAGAGAGAGAGGGAGAGAGAGAAGAGAGAGCGTGAGAAAGACCATTTCCAGATCATGGAGCTCGTGGAGCTGCGGGCGATGCATTGGCGCAGCAACCTGGCCCACTGCCAATACTATGTGAACCGTCCGGAGCAAGGTAGCTAGCAGAGTTTTTTTTAGGAAAGGACAGGCTAGCAGAGACACTTGAGGAAATTTTCGCCTTTCATGATCACCATTTTAGCCGAATCGACCGGCAGCTTCGGCAGCTCCTCCCCGATGCCGATGCAATTCCAGCAGGCGCCCACCTTCTCCCCCTCCCTATTTCTACCGGAAATGCAACAAAGCCAATCCCACACCACCAGCCCGTACTTCTTGATCCCGGCGGCAGGTTTGTTGTTGTTTAGGTTTAGGCTTAACTTAGGCTTGGGATTAGGCTTGGGCTTAGGCTTAGCTTAGGCTTAGGGTTAGGCTTAGCTTAGGCTTAGCTAGGCTTAGCTTAGGCTTAGCTTAGGCTTAGCTTAGGCTAGCTTAGGCTTAGCTTAGGCTTAGCTTAGGCTTAGCTAGGCAGCTAGGCTTAGGTTAGGCTTAGCTTAGGCTTAGCTTAGGCTTAGCTTAGGCTTAGCTTAGGCTTAGCTTAGGCTTAGCTTAGGCTTAGCTTAGGCTTAGCTAGGCTTAGCTTAGGCTTAGTTTGGCTTAGCTTAGGCTTAGCTTAGGCTTAGCTTAGGCTTAGCTTAGGCTTAGCTTAGGCTTGGGATTGGCTTAGGTTTATGCTTGGTATTAGGCTTAGGTTTAGGTTGATGCTTAGGCTTAGGATAGGGCTAAAGCTTGGGCTCTAACTTAACATTTCAACCATCAACTTCAGTCCCAGGCGGCTTCGTCAACCCGCTCCTCCCCGGCCTTCTCCAACAACCTCTCTTCGCCTCCGCCCTTCAGAATCATCAAAATGCCGCCGCTGCCGCGGCGGCAGAAGTATTGTTGCGAAACAAGCAGCTCAAGAAGGTCAGGCTTCGAAGGCAGGGTGACACAGCGTTTTAGCCCGGCCATCACCAAGCCGATGCAGCTGCGCCACGAGATGGTGATCAGGAACGCGGATTCGGGGAAGATTATGGGTGTCAAGGTGGGCAGCTAGCAGTGATTCTTTAGGAAAGGGCAGGCTAGTAGGGATTCTTTGGGAAAATCTAGAACAATTTCAGGGCCGTCGCGTCGCACTCGTCGAGCAGATCACCAACACGGTCATCTCCTTCCAAAAGGTCGACCCAAAGGCGCGGGAACGAACGCTGACCATCACCGCCTCGACCACCGACGCCATCGAGCACGCCAAGCAGCTGGTGGAGGATACGATCAGGAGGAACACGAGTCCAGTCAGGGTGAGCATGAGCTGTCTCTCTTCTCTCTCTCTCTCTCTCTCTCTCTCTCTCTCTCTCTTCTCGCTCTCTAGCACCGCCTAATTCTAGCCAGAAGCAGCCGCTCTTCTCGGGATGGGGATCGGAAACTCCATCTCAACTGGCTCGCCATCTGGAGGCGACGACGAGTCGTCAGAAGATGAGGAAGAGGGCGGCCAGCAGGACATCTCCATCGAGACGACGCAGGACGGCGTGCTCAAGCTGTGCTGCTCGGATCCTCAGGTTCTACAGGTCGGTGGTTACCAGGGGAAGTTAGCAGAGATCCTTTAGGACAGGGCAGGCTAGCAGAGATCCTTAGGAAAACCCAGGAAAATTACACTTTTAGGCAGCCCAAGAAGCGCTCAGCGAATATCTGAGGATGAGGACGCGACCTTCAAATGAGGAGAGGTTGGAGAGGTCTAGACGCTATGGATTTGCCTTCACAGCCCCTTTAACTCCCAAATTTCCAGGGAGAAGAAGAAGGAGAGGCGCAAATCGATGCCCCTCCAATCGGCCGTGCAGAAGGAGGAAGTCCGC
This sequence comes from Mesorhabditis sp. LJ9110, assembly GCA_038088335.1. Classification (NCBI taxonomy): domain Eukaryota; kingdom Metazoa; phylum Nematoda; class Chromadorea; order Rhabditida; family Rhabditidae; genus Mesorhabditis; species Mesorhabditis sp. LJ9110. The sequence goes on along the minus strand of JBBGBA010000150.1, from coordinate 252,180 downwards.
CCAGAGGTGTCGGACCGTAGGCCAGGACTGGAGAGGGCGAAGAGCCTCGGAGGAAGCACGCCGAATCTGAAGGAGCAAGCCGAGAAAGGTGAGGATTTAAAGAATCTCTGCTAGCCTGCCTTTCCCTAAAGAATCTCTGCCAGTGACCCTTTAAAACACGGTTTGTAGCCGCTATCGCCGCCGCCATGATGAAGCCGTATGGCCCGTGCTATGGACGAGAAGCCCTGCTGGCCCAACAGGCCGAACACCTCGCAAATGCCGAGGGGACGGCAAAGATGTTGGCTACGGTGGGTCACTCAGGCTTAGGCTTAGGCGCTTAGGCTTGTGCCTAGGCTTAGGCTTAGGCTTTGGCTTAGCTTAGGCTTAGGCTTAGGCTTAGGCTTAGGCTTAGGCTTAGGCTTAGGCTTAGGCTTAGGCTTAGGCTTAGGTTAGGCTTAGGCTTAGGCTTAGGCTTAGGTTAGGCTTAGGCTTAGGCTTGGCTTAGGCTTAGGCTTAGGCTTAGGCTTACGGCTTAGGCTTAGGCTTAGGCTTAGGCTTAGACCTAGAATTCAGCTATCGCACCTATTTCCAGATTGCCAGCATCGCGCCCGAGATCCTCAAGGAGGTCGCCCAAAACTGAAGCCCCGCCCCCCACCAAAAACAGCTGGACCCCCCACGACGCGTGTGTTTCTGTAATTGTCATTTTTAAATGTTTGGGGTACGGTAGCTCCATGAATTTTTCTATGTGGCCTTTTCCAAATTTCCTATTCCCTGCCCCAGCTACCGTACCCCGCCCCGCACGACGGTGACTTGCTCGCATCAGGGTCTCCCAGCCAAACACCAGCAATTCCAATAATTTTTCTTACAGTTTTTTTCCTACAGTAACCTTCCGCTAAACACCAAATGACAATTGTGTGTCATCGATTTTTCAATTATTTATGCTTTCGTCGTGTTTTTCGTGCTCCTCTAGTCATGCTCAATGTATTGTGGACGGATAAAGCATCTGGTAATGGTCGTATCGGTTTAAGCTACTCTACACTACTCTGTACGTATCATCTTTCCGGCCAAACCAACTTTTTCGATCCAATTTTTCAGATACAAATAGTGGAAGTGTTCCTAATTGTTTTTTGCTATTTCTAAAGGTGAAAACTTTACAATTTTTTATTAAAAAAACATGCAAAAATATCGATTTTTCGACCAAAAAGCCAATTTTGACCAAAATTTCGAGTTTTTGAAAGTTTTTAAATATTTTTCTAGTTAAATTGAGTTATTTACTACTAAAAGCACGATTAAAATACTTTTTATTAATTTATTGGGCATTTTTAGACTTATACAAAAACTTCTCTGTGCAAAAAAGTTTTTGATTTATAGCCACGCCCTGATCTCCCGAAAATAACACAGACACCCGGAAATTGATAAACTGGCGATTGTTTAGCGCGTGCGGCTGTATTTCCCTGAAATTCCCACTCGCCAATGAAATCGATTATCGCTTCATTTATGCTAATTAGTTTCGCGGGGGCGGCGCTGCACTGCCCGCTTGGACTTGCTACGGAAATTGGCGAAATTCCGATGAAAACGATCCATAAATGCGCCTGTTGCCATAAGGAAACGTGGGTTTTTGTCTTGAACATACGAAGCTAAGCCTAAGCTAACCCCTCCACCCTTCAAGGGCCTTCCTCCTCTCCCCGCCCTCGCGTCCTCGGTAGTATAGTGGTTAGTATCCGCGTCTGTCACATGCGAGACCCGGGTTCAATTCCCGGCCGGGGAGAAATCTTTTGCTTTTTGGGGAAGAGGTTGCGGGTGTTTTTTTAATGCTTTTGTAACCCTAAAAATACAGTTTCGATAGCAAAAGCGTGCTAAGCTTAAGCGAAGCCTAACCTAAGCTAAGCGAAGCCTAAGCTAAGCCTAACCTTAGCTTAACCTAAGCCTAAGCTAAGCTATCTCCAGCGTCTACATGACCGACTCGCAAAATACGCTCTACAACTGCCTACAAGCCGCCGAATGCCAGGAAATCATGGGCAAATCGAAGAATACGGTAGGTTATTGACTATTTGTTTTTTTTCTGGTGACCTTTTATCAAATTTCAATAACTTTTTCCAGATTTGCCAACAAAAACAGAAGAAGTTCGAGCTGTTCGGCCGGAAAATCGACCGCAAAGTGGAGACGTGCATCAGCAAGACGGATAATTTTAACTGAAAATGGTCTTTAAAATTAAATAAATATTTTTCGATCAATGCCAACTGGCGCTGCGCTATAGACTACGAACTACAAAATACCACGCTACAAAACCAGTGTTTTTGTAGTTTTAGAAAAAAAAAACGAAAATTGAGCTCAAAAACAAGCGTTATTGATAGGAAACGCCTGAACCAGTAAATTTCAAAAAATTTAATATATAAAACTCAAATTATTTTATAAAAAATTCAAATTCTATATTCTGCTAACCCAAGTCGTTTTGTATTTGTATTAGCGTCACCATTTTCGAAATCCTTGCGAAATTTAACAAGTTACGCAACATATTTCCCCCTCTTTCCTGCGCCCTCTCGATTATCGATCGAATTTCGTGTTCCCGCACAAATGGGCGGCTACGCGGCGCTCCAATACATCCAAATACCTGTGCATCCAAAGCCCGCGCAAGGCCCCGCCCACTTTTCGGTGCGCGTCATGTATGTTTCATTTCAAATGCCCTCATTTCTTTAGCCCACGATTGTCCCCTTGTTTTATGGTTTTTTATTCGTTTTTTGCCCCCCGAGCTTTTGCATTGATTGTTTACAACTTTTATTTTAGAAACCTCTACGCAAAAGCCATCATCCACAATGACCGAGGAGGCCGACAAGGAGTACATCAAGCTGAAGGTCGTCGGCCAAGATTCAAATGAGGTCCACTTCCGCGTCAAGTTCGGCACGTCGATGGCCAAGCTGAAAAAGTCGTACGCCGAGCGGACAGGCACCGCCGTTAACTCGTTGCGGTACGTTTTTGATTTTGCGTTTATTAAAAGGTCGCGCTATAGGCTTTCGGATTATTTTTGTTAGATTTTGTTATAATCCCTCATTTTCAGCTTCCTCTTCGACGGACGCCGCATCAACGACGAGGACACGCCCAAGAGTATGGAGATGGAAAACGACGACGTCATTGAGGTATTTTTTTTTATTCACCGTGGCAAAACCCTTGTCTGCGCTGCCGGCGTAACAATCTGTTTTCCGGACTAGTTTTGTGTGCGGAGTTCGAATTTCAAAGTTCTGGACTACAAAAACGTAACTTTACATTGAAAACTACAAAAAATTGGTCCCGGAAACGTCTTTCAGCGCTTTTGACTCCTTGTAGCCGCCTAAAAATGCGAAATTCGAGCTCGGCCTGCAAAACCTAGCCAGAAAACGTTTATTAGGCTGGCCTGGCATGATTTAGGTCCTTTGGGTCTTGCAAGATTATGCTAGAAACTAATTAATCTGTTTTTACAGGTCTACGCCGAGCAGCTCGGAGGCGCCCGCCAATAGATCAAGCAGCCCACACGTCCAGCGGCCATGATCTCGATCCGCCCGGCCCGCCAATTTCCACAACATGCCTCTCACCCTCCTCATCACCGTTGTTCTTTAATTTCCCCGTGACCTATTAACCCATTCCCCCCGTTTATTATTTATACATTTCCCCCCGAAATGTAGGTTTTCTTTGCCACTTTGTTCTCGCATCGCATTGATAAATTACACTGGTTTTGGCGGGCGCGATGCATTTCGCGGGATTTTACAGAGTACGCATTGATTGTTTGGCTACGTCGATGAATAGAATACAACTTCAGCAGGTTCTTTCGCATTTCCGGGGGACCCAACTTTCTTTGTATGAGTCTAGTAAGTTAATAGACTCGTTTTAATAGTTTTTAGTGATATATAACTATATTCAAACTAGAAAAATATCCAAAAACTTGAAAAATGTTGCAAAAAATCGAAATTTTGGTAAAAACATTTTTTATGGAAAGAAGTGCAGCTTCGAAAGCTAAAGATTCTAAGCCACTGACTTCTAAAATCTAAGCCAGGCTTCAAGCCAACTCGGCTTCATTACCTGTTTAGCATTGGTACCCCCGGCGAGTGACCAAACCCGGGGGAACGTTGCTAGGTGACCGCCTGGGGCCCCCAGGGAAACTAATGGTGTCAACGGGCACCAACGGCACCAATTTTCTTTTGGGAAATGCTTTATTAAATCTGAATAATATTTGATGAGCTCAAACGCTACTTTTTTATTATCTAAAAGCCTTCATTTTACCGGAAATCCTTCAAAAATCCGAGGATTTTGTGGATTTTTCAGCTCTTTCTTGACAGCCGGCTGGCAAATGGGGGTAAACTCAAAATTTCGTATAGTTTTTATCGAATTTTGTAAAAATATAAAATGTGCATAATTTCAAATTTATACTATGCGTAAATAATTTCCGCATTTTATTTAAGATGCAATTTTAGGGTAAAAACCCGTTTTTTTGGCATTAGAGCGTGAAAATCTTGCATTTTTACATCTTTTTCTACGTTTTTAAGAAGTCGTTTATACGGAAAAGTTATATTTAGGAAAGAAAAATGTAAAATCAGTGTAGATAGTATTATTCGGCTACGTGGAAGTCTAAAAAAATTTTTGCTCCTCGAAGATTAACGTAAATCAATTTCTATGGCAAAAAATTGCATTTTATCTTTCTTTACTTCTTAATCTTAAAAATATATCTAAATCTATCCAGTTTAAGCCCAAATGCCAGCGATCTAAGCCCCCAAAATACCTGTCAAATGTCGGCGATCAACTTCACGTTGCTGGAGGAGTTCTTGGACCGCGGCACCGAGGACATTGACCAGATCCAATTCTGGTACGAGCGGCTGTCGGAGGTAAAACTAAATAAAAGTCAATAATACGCCTAAAAATGGTAATATCTAAACAAAATAACAGATAAATTTATAGTACGAGCTCGATGGAAAGGAGACTCAGCATGAGCTCGACACGCTGCTGGCCGCTATGAAGACCGTCGCCCACTTCTCGTTCGCCGCCGCAGAAGAGTTGAAGGTGACTAAGTTAGGCTTAGGCTTAGCTTTGGCCTGGATTAGGCTTAAGCTTCGTTTAGGCTTAGGCTTAGGCCTAGCTTAGGCTTGGCTTAAGCTTAGGTTTAGGCTTTGTTGGTTAATTGGTTTAGGCAGTTTAGCTTTGCCTAGCTCTACTTAGCTTTCTGAGCTTCCTGTTTAGGAGGTGCCGAGGGTGAAGGGTGGCGTGGCCGAGCGCGAAAAGGGGGAAGCAGCAACTTTAAGCTTAGGGGAGCTCGGCTTGCGCTAGTTTTATTTTTGTTGTGGCGTATTTTAGCTACTTCCTTTTTAATAATTTCTCATAATAATCGAAAAACTAAAATACAGGAAGAAATCGAGGACTTGCGCGACAAAATAGCCGGTGGTGCCGAGGGCCTTGGTGAGGGCGTCGATGCGCTGAAGAACCAAGTCGACGCATTAAAGGTAGGTGATGGGGGATATTTTTTACGTTATACATCAAATTACAGGCTATCTGACCAAAATGTTTAGGAAGAAAATCGGCAGCTGCGCCAGGAGAATCGGGACCGCGATCGCGAGATTGCCGACCAGCGGGATAGGTGGGGAAACACTTTTTTCAGTTTTTAGAACGATCTAGAGGTTTCTAAAGCACCAGGCAAGCTAGCAGAGAGTCTTTACTAGATGTTAATCGATTAATTTAATGTTCTTTTATCTAAGTAAGAAAAACATTTCAGATTTGAAAACCTGGTCGCGCGCACTGAGGCCCTACAACGGAGCGGGATACTTTACTGTATAATGTGGGTCTGAATGACTTGACTTAGGCAGGCTTAGGCTTAGGCTTAGGCTTAGGCTTAGGCTTAGGCTTAGGCTTAGGCTTAGCTTAGGCTGCTTAGGCTTAGGCTTGGTTAGGCTTAGGCTTAGGCTTAGGTTAGCTAGGCTTAGGCTTAGGCTTAGGCTTAGTCTTGGGCTTAGGCTTAGGCTTAGGCTTAGGCTTAGGCTTAGGCTTAGGCTTAGGCTTAGGCTTAGGCTTAGGCTTAGGTTAGGCTTAGGCTTAGGCTTAGTCTCAGGCTTATATTGATTTTAGCGCACCCAAATGGAGGACACGATTCGAGAGATGAACAGGAGAATATCGTCAAAGAGCGAGGAACGGACGGACTGGGAGACGCGAAAATTGCGACAGCGGAACGAGCAAGCAGCCCAGCTCTCCGAGCAGATACATGTCGGTGAACTTTTTCTCTCTCTCTCTCTCTCTCTCTCTCTCTCTCTCTCTCTCTCTCTCTCGGTTCTCTTTCTCTCTCTCTCTCTCTCTCTCTCTCTCTCTCCTCTTCAACGCTCAAACTCAGGTGGTCGTCGCCCAAAACGACGAGCTGCGCGAGGAGATTACTCGGCTTTCGGCTGCTCTGGAGCAGGCGACGAAGCTGATCGAGGATACTGGAAGAAAGTGAGGCCAGGGCAGGCTAGCGGCGATTTTTTTTGGAAGGGCAGCTAGCAGTGATTCTTTCAGATCCCTATTATAATTTTTTCAGGTACGCCAACTTAACCGAAACGTACGAAAATTCCAAGCAACGGATTGTAGGGCTGTCCAAAGAAATCGATATGCTTAACAGCCAGGTTGGATTAAGGCTTAAGCTTGGGCTTAGGCTTGGCAGGCTCCGGCTAGGCCTAGGCTTACACTCGATTTTTCAGCTCAACGACAAAGAAGCCGTCCTCTCCGAATACACCAGCGAAGCCCACCAGAAGGGCTCCTTTTTCGAGGTACGGTAGGCTGGCAAGCTAGCAGAGATTCCTTGGGGAAAGGCATGCTAGCAAAGATCCTTTAAAAACCTTTCCAGAGCACCCTCGAGAAGAAGAATCAAGAGATTGCCGAGCTGAACAAGAAGCTCGGGCACTCGCTGCTGGAAATTCAGGTAGAAGATGTTTAAAAGGGCCTAGGAAGCCAAGGGCGAAGCGAAGCTAGCAGAGAGCTTTGAGGAATAGCTTGATAAAATCAAGTTAATTTTCAGGAGCTTCGGCTTCACATTCGGACAGATACGACAGCGGAAAAGGAGCAGGAGTTGGAGCGGCTTAGGGATGAGGTGAGTTGCCTCGGCGCTTAGACTTAGGTTTAGGCTTAGCTTAGGCTTGGCTTCAGCTTGGCTTAGGCCTAAGGGCTTAGCTCAGGCTTAGGATAAGCTGGGGCTAAGCTGAGCTTAACTCGGCTTCAGCTTGGAGCTTAGGTGGAAGCTTAGGCTTCGGCTAACGCTAAGGCTTCGGCTTAAATTTCTGAAAAATTCTGGCCGGCACTATCCCTTTAAAAACTGCTCCAGCTCGTTGCCGCCACGAAGATGGCCCGGTCATTGTTCGGGACGGATGCAGAGAGTAGCAACGACCCGACAACGCAGCTACGGTATGTGGCAGGGATTCCTTACGCAAGGGCAGGCTAGCAGAGATTCCTGACAGGGGTGTTTTCAAACGTTTTTCAGGCTCCACATCATCCAACTCGAAAAATCGCTGGAAGATACGAGAAACGAGGCAAAATTTTTGTTCTGGAATTAGTTAAAATTTTCAGCTAACCCTGGCGCGGGCCGATTTGGCCCAAAACTTATCCCAAGTCGAGGGCAAAGACACGGCCTATGCGGATCTGGCAGCGCAGTACGAGAAACTGCAGGAAGTAGGTTCTCTCTCTCTCTCTCTCTCTCTCTATCTCTCTCTCTCTCTATCTCTCTCTCTCTCTATATATATCCCCAAATCATTTTCTTCTAGCTCAAATATGGCGATCAGCTCGATGAGGTGAAACGCCTGCAAACACAGCTTCGCTTCCGGGACGAACAAATTCAAAAGCTCGTCAAGCAGAGCACCATGTTGCAAGTACGGATTTTCCTAAAGAATTTCTGCTAGCCTGCTTTTCCAAAGAATCTCTGCTAGCCTGCCCTTTTCAGATTGAGCTCGGCCGGTACGCCGAACTTGGGCCTCCCCCAAAGAGGAGAAGGCCCAAGCCAGAAGCTAAAAAAACTGAAGCTCCCCCTGAAGACGTTGAAGCTGAACAACAAGCTGAGGAAGAGCGCGACCTCCAAGGAAGCCCAAAAATCTCTGAAGAGCCGGACGTGCGCGCTGAGGCCAAAGACGACGTCAAGCCGAACGCGGCGGGCTGGAAGAGCCAAGGTGGTTGTATTTCTGATCTCTCTCTCGCTCTCTCTCTCTCTCTCTCTCTCTCTCTCTCTCTCTTCGGTCTCTCCTTCTCTCCCTCTCTCTCTATTAAAGTGAGCACTACACCTTGAAACCATTCTTTTTCAGGCCAAAAAGCCAAAGAACACCGTCAACGCCAAGCCGCCCAGCTGCTAGACTCGCAGCGTGGCGATGTGGAAACACAGGCGATTCTGATTGCCACACTTTATGAGGAGATGATGCAACTGTTGACGGTCGGTTTCTTGAGAGGATGGCTAGCAGAGACTCTTTAGGAATTGGACGCGAAGGACGAGATTTTGAAGCAGATGGCCACCGCGACGGCGGCTTCGAAAAGGTCGTTGGATTTGGCTTGCGAGCGGCTTGGATTGGGTGGGAAATCTCTCTCTCTCTCTCTCTCTCTCTCCTCTCTCTCCATCTCTCTCGCTCTCTCTCTCTCTCTCTCTCTCTCTTTCTCTCTCGCTCTCTATCGCTCTCTCACAGTGTCTATCGCTCTTGTTTTCAGCTCACAAACACATTGAACACCTCGAAAAAGAGCGCCAGGCCGAGACTGGGGACGATGAAGCCCAACTCGGCGAAGTCGCCAAAGTCGAGATTGAGGTTTGTAGCCAATAATCTTACGCCCCAACTGTCGTAACCCCTCCATTTCCAGAACGCGCTCCGTGCCGTCGAACTCGGCGGCGACGAGCTCGAGCGCCGAATGGCGGAAACATCGCGGAAAATGGTGGCCGAAAGGGTCAGGGCCAAGCGGGCTGAGCGAGCTTCGAATCGATTTAAAAGGTCGGGCAGACTACCGGATTTTTTTTAGGAACGGGCAGGCTAGCAGAGACCATTTGGCTTTCAGGAAACTGCAACGTTCTGAGGAGCAGGTGATGCGCCTCAAATCCAAGCTGATCGACGAGAGGAGCCGGCTGGAGAAGACTGTAGCCAGGCTGCAGTATGACTTGGTGAGTAGCAGAGATTTTTTCAGGAGAGGGCAGACTAGCAGAGATTCTTCAGGAAATGGCAGGCTAGCAGAGATTCCTTAACATATCCCCCTACCGTAATACTTCCATTCAGGACCTCTCCTCCATCGAGACAGCGCGTCTAATGGAAAAGCTTCTCCGCAGCGTCCCCCTCGCCGACTACGAGGCGCTCCGCATCAAGTACGACGCGCTACTAAAGACGGACGCCTTTGGGCCAAGTGCGGCTGCTACGGTAGGGCTACTGTCCGTCGGTTATTGAGACTTTTCAGACTACCGTTACCGAGCAGCCACTAATTTCCCTCATTACTACACATCAAAAGAGAGGAGTACGATGAGCTGGTGGCCAGGAATGCATATCTAAAGGTAATTTTCGGGGTTTAAAGAGCCGGAAAGGCAAAGGCAGGTTTTTTAAGCAGGCTTTGCCTAATTCAAAAGGCTGGGCAAGCTAGCAGAGATTTTTAGGGGCCTGATTTTCGGATTTGGCATACTAGCAACGATCCTTCAGCAGTAGGAGCCCATTTTTCAAGCCTTGGCAAACTCGCAGCGATCCATGAGAAACCGGTTTTCATCAAGACTAGGCAAGCCAGCAGAGAGTTTTGAGGAAAACTAGGCGCGGGGGCAAGCTAGCAGAAGTTCCTTAGGAAGCCTTGAAAACCCAAAATTTGCAGAGAATGCTCGAGATCCTCACCGATCAGAACGAGTTTTGGAGCCGGGAATGCGACATATTGCAGGTGAGAGAGAGAGAGAGAGAGAGAGAGAGAGAGAGAAAGAAACCGTTCCATTTTTCAGCTCGAAAACGAGGAGATCAAGCGCTTCCTGGAGGATATGGAAAATCGTAGTGATCAGCGGGAGATCTTGGGTAATTTTTCGGGTCCAAAATTCCCAAATGATCTCTGCTGGGCTGCCTGATCTGAATTTTTAGGTGAAATCGAGCGTCGACTTTTACAAACGATTCGCGAGCAAGCGGAAGAAGCGAAATTTTTCCTTAAACCCAAGGCCAATGGCAGCCCAAAAACGCCATCTGATGCATGCCGTCCAGTTGCTACAAACCACACTTCAGGTTGGCCGTCATAGCATTTAGCATTTTTATTTCCGTTTCTACATGTATTTTCAGAAGGAAAAGAACAACCGTATCGACGGGCTGACGCTCGACCAGATCGAGATTTTCCGCTCGAAAATCGGGGAGCTGATCTTGAGAGATGAGGAGAGCCAGGAGAAGGCGGAGAGAGTAAGGAGTTTCCGCTTTTTAGGAAATGGCAAGCTAGCGAGATTCTTTAGGAAAGGGCAGGCTAGCAGAGATTCTTTAGGAAATGGCCAGCTAGCAGAGATTCTTTAGGAAAGGGCAGGCTAGCAGAGATTCTTTAGGAACGGGCAGGCCAGCAGTGATTCTTTAGGAAATTCTTTAGGAAAGGCAGCTAGCAGAGATTCTTTAGGAAAGGGCGCTAGCAGAGATTCTTTAGGAAAGGAGGCTAGCAGAGATTCTTTAGGAAAAGATGAGGTAACTAGCAGAGCTATTTCCAAAGCACACCAAAACCGCCCATACCATCCGATTACGCTAGGCAATTCAGCTCGCACTTTCAACGATTTCCCTAGGCTAATACCAGTCTATTTTCGCCCTTGTCTTGGTCTTTTCAGGCCTTTTTCTGGCATCTCAAAGTTACTAGGCGACAGCAAAATTAGCCTCCCCAACCAGGGCCCCACCGATACGAAAAAGCCGCTTTTTCCCCCCGGGTCGGCCATTCCGAATAATTGCTATTTGCACCTGAAATTCCTACCTCCACCCCTCAATATCCCGGCTATGAATACCATCGAAAATTACGCGGAAAATTTGGTTTGGCAACAAAAATTTTGGGACCCAAAATATGCAAATTAGGTGGAGGGAATATTTTGGTCGACGATGGAGGAATATGCAGCGATTGAGGATTATATAGATCAGATGGTAACTTGGCTGGATTTTCCTAAAGAATCTCTGCTAGCCTGCCGTTTCCTAAAGAATCTCTGCTAGCCTGCCCTTCCTAAAGAATCTCTGCTAGCCTGTCCTTCCTAAATAATCTCTGCTAGCCTGTCCTAGGTTTCATGGTAAAAACAAAATCGCATTTTAGGTCGAAAAAATCCGACTTGACGTGGAAAGCCAGCTTCGCTCTATCGAAGCCAACAGAAAAACACAGGAAATTGCTGAGGTAAAATTCTGAGAATTCATACGATTTAATTCGCAATTTATCAGACCGAAAACCATGATCCGAATCGGGTGAAACGGGCGCTGAACGGTGCCCTGCTTGAAGTCGGGCAGCTCAGGGAGCAGCAGAGGATCAGCCAGGCTTTGGTAAGCTACTCTTCTCTCTCACTCACTCTCTCTCTCTCTCTCTCTCTCTCTCTCTAGCTCACTCCCCCTTAGGCCCAAAAACTCGAAGCCGACCTCTCGAAGAAGACGCTGGAGTGCGAGGAGTTGAACAAGGTCGTCAAGGTGGGATTACTAAGCGAAAAAAACGGGCAATTTTTTTGAACATTTAGGAGCACGTTGAAGCCCTGATTTCTTGGGACGTTTGGAGGGAATTCGACTCCGAGGAGAAGCCCAAGAGAGTGACGAAAATTGAGAAAATCGAGAAAATCGCATCGGTATGCTTTTTTAGAGAATCTCTGCTAGCCTGCCCTTTCTTAAAAAACCTTTGCTAGCCCGCCCATTCCTAAAAAATCTCTGCTAGCTACCCCGTGTTGCTTTTTCAGCCTGAAGCCGAAGAAGGCTACCAAGAAGACTACGAAAGCGAATCGACCACCGACAGCGGCGCTGATAGTGAAGCCGGACCAAAGGTTTGTCATTTCCGGCAGGAACTTAGCTGTCGCGCTCCTTTTAAAGGACCATTGAAGGCAAATCCTTGCCAGCCCCTTCGATCTTTGGCACTGAACGGTTAAAGGGGGGCGGTTGACGAATCGCCAAGTGACTAAGGCTATGGATTTGCCTTCCCGGGGCCTTTAAACCATTTAAAAGCGCCGTAAATTTCTTTCCAGGTGATCGTCCGCACCATCGTCAAGGACAACCGCAAGCCGTTCGAGGAGCAGTTCGCGCGCATGAAGAAGGCCACCCAGATTTGCATCCAGACCTACAAGGTGGGGCATTTTTTTACTTTTGAGGTCCTTTAAAGGGATGTGGAAGGCAAATCAAGGCGAAAACAGAAAGGGCGGGACTGAATTTGGCTTCGATGGCCCTTAAAAATTCGTTTTCTTCAGGAGCAGCTAGCGCAGAGGGAGGAAGCCATCGAGCACTACAAGAAGCTGCTGAAGGAGAGGATGGAAGAGCCACCGAGAGAGGTTAGTCGGGCTGTCTCTCACTCGCTCTCTCTCTCTCTCTCTCTCTCTCTCTCTTTCGCTCTCTCTCTCCATATCTCTCTTTCTCTCTTCTCTCTTTCTCGCTCTCACTCTCTCTCTAACTAGCTCTCTCTCTTTCTCCCTCTCTCTCGGTCTCTCTCTCTCCCTCTCTGTCTCTCTCTTCCTCTCTTCTATGATTGTATTTTTAGGTCATCCGAGAAGTTGAGGTCTTCAAGGAAATCTCTACCGTCAACGACAATCTGGAGAAGGAGCGGGATGAAGCTCTGGGAGAATCGATACGGCTTCAGAATCTGGTGAGGGAAGCTAGCAGAGTTTAGTTTGGAATTTCCAGGTTGAGGAGCTCGAGCAGGCCAACGTCATGCTCGCCAGGGAACGGACCGGAAGGACCACCAGGGTGGCGAGTGTGGGTTCTTAGTCTGCTTAGGTTTAGGCTTAGGCTGGGCTCTGGCTTAGGCTTAGACTTGGCCTAGGCTTAGGCCTAGGCTTAGGTTTTGGCTTAGGTTTACGCTTAGGCTTAGGCTTAGGCTTAGGCTTAGGCTTAGGCTTAGGCTTAGGCTTAGGCTTAGGCTTAGGTTTAGGCTGGGGCCTGGGATTAGGCTTAGGCTTAGGCTTAGGCTTAGGCTTAGGCTTAGGCTGGGGCCTGGGATCAGGCTTAGGCTTAGCCTTAGGCTTGGCTTAGGCTTAGGCTTAGGCTTAGGCTTAGGCTTAGGCTTAGGCTTAGGCTTAGGCTTAGGTTTAGGCTTACAAGCCTAAGGCTTGTTAGTCTTACTCTTGGCTTTCAGGCCTCTCAGCAGACGGATCCGGTCCAGTTTTCAAGCCCTAGAGAAGAAGCGCCAAAATCTGGTGAAAAAGCGATCAAGGAGACTCCCGCCACGCCTACCGTAACTCAAATTTTTACCACTGGGCATACTGTACTTGTAGATACCGGAATTCCCTGGCCGAGAGTACGCCGACCCGACTTTGCCTTCAAAAATGAGATCCGGACGTTAAAGGAGCGTGTAAGGCGGCTGGCGACGGCAAATAAGGTAAGAGAGCTAGCAGGGATTCTTTAGGAAAAGGCAGGCTAGCAAAGATTCCTTAAAAAATCAGAACATTTTCTATTTAAGGACCTCCTCGCCACCTGCGAAAAAATCAGGGATGATGCTCTGCAAGAGTTGGAAGCCAAGCGCAACCGCTTAGCCAGCCAGGGAGATGCCGAGGTGAGCCCCCCGTCACTTCAATGGTCCTTTAAAGGGCCGCTGAAGGCAAATCCGGCCCCCAGCAAACCCCAGCTACAGTACCCTTTCGATAAATCCAAAAAATGCAACGGGTCACAGCTCTTTCGTCCCAGACGGGTCCGGCAACGGCCAAAGGGGTAGTTGGCTCTTTGCCAAGAGTCTAGGGGCGACGGATTTGCCTTCAATGGGCCTTTAATCTAGACAACGAGGCTTCGTACTGAATGCGAGAGGCTGCGACGAGAGACACGGGCCCTCCAACGGACGGTCGCCATTCAAAACGAGACGATTCGGAATACGCAGAATTCGGAGGAGCGGAAGAATGCTACGGTAGGGCAAAAAATCTTTGCTAGCTCGCCCTTTCCTAAAAAATCTCTGCTAGTCTGCCTAGTCAATTTTTCAGGAAGAAGTGGCAAAATGGCATGAAAAGAAGAAGGCCGAGCAGACGATTGTGATTTTGAAGAATCGGTTGAAGGTTACTCGAATTTTCCAAATGATTTTAATTTTTTTCGAGCTACAGTAACCCTTTTCTTTAGGAAATTGTGGACAGGGAGGACGAGTTGAAGGGCCAGATCGAGAAACGGGACCGAAGAATCGAAGAAATGAAGCGGGATGAAGCCGGCCGGCAAAGGGAGTTGGAGAGAATGGAAAGGAGGTGAGGAAGAGGTTTCCTAAAGAATCTTTGCTAGCCTGCTATTTCCTAAAGAATCACTGCTAGCCTGTTTTTTGCCAAAGGGTCTCTGCTAGCCTGCCTTTTCCTATAGAATCTCTCCTAGCTTGTCCTTGCCTAAAGCGCTTTTTTAGACTTCGTGACCTCCGCTCCACCAAGTCTGCAGCCGAGCAGCAGCTCCAACAAATCGAGCTGCTCAGCGAGCGCCTAAAGGGACTGGAAACCCAATTGTCACGCAGTAGACAGGTAAGGACACCGGCCGGTTCCATTTGAAGGGCCATCGAAGGCAAAATCGGGCCCCGCGCCTTCGATTCTTGGCCCTGCCAACGCCAGCTACAGTACCCCTCCTTGTTAATCCTAAAAAATGCCTCGGGCACAGCTATTTCTTCCCAGATGGGTCCCGAAACAGCTAAAGGGCTGAATTGGCTTATTGCCAAGGGTCTAGGGGCTATGGATTTGCCTTCAATGGCCCTTTAAAGTAGCTCTGGGTTCTGCAAGAATCTCTGCTAGCCTGCCCACTCCAATTTATGAGCTTAGGAAAATGCAGCAATCGCGAAGGAGAACCAACGGCTCCAGGGACGGAATTCGGAAATGGCCGCAAAGCTGGAGAATCTGCAGCGTAGGCCCCAGAAAATCCACGAGATCGAGACGCAGACAAGTGGGTGGATTGGGTTGGGGCGATGATTTGCATATTTATTGCGGATGTTTCTCGCTTTCTCTCGCTCTAGCTCTCTCTCTCTAGCTTTCTCTCTCTTTCTCTCGCTCTATCCCTTATCTCGCACTAGCTCTCGCTCTCTCTCACCCACTCTCTCTATGTCGTTCTCTCTCTGTCTCTCTTAAATCCAACTGAAAATTTATTCCGTAAATTGGTTCGCCTGGGTTTTGGTGGGGGTTTTCAGATCATTTTCTAATGCGGCTGAGGTTTTTGGGTTGTGAATGGCTTTTAAAGGGACTGAGAAGTCAAAACTTCGCTTAAAAATCGTCATTTTCCGTGATGTCCTGACTTCCCAAGCCCTTTAAACTTCGGCAAGGAGGAGACACAAAAAAAATTATTTTCTTGGATAGGAATTGGTTGCCTAGGGTAGGTATTGGGTGCATAATGGATATAAAAATTGGGTACCAGCTAGCTACACGAAAATGGTTTTTTGGGATGCAAAATAATCACAATATTGACGACCAAACTATTCAAAAAAAATTCATGCTATTAATTTTGATATGAAATTGCTAATTGTGCTTTAAAGGGACAAGGTATGTTCCTAAAGAATTTCTGCTAGTTTGCTCTTTCCTAAAGAATCTCTGCCAGCCTGCCCTTTCCCAAAAAATCGCTACTAGCTTGCCATTTCCTAAAAATCTTTAAGAAATACCTGGCCCCTTTAAAACAATAAAATACATCCAGACAGCATTAAAATCTATTTACAAAAATCAATTTGCATATTTGCATTTTTATCCTTTCTTGAGACGATTTCACAGCGCTTTCCTGCTCTTTTTCGCTGAAACAGCCTCCTCCGGCTCTTCTCCCTCAGAATCTGAATTTTCTGGGAGCTCGACCTCATCGCGTTCCATTTCCGGCTTCCGGTCGAACTCCTCCAACTTGGTGCCCATCCCACTTGGACCCGGCTTATCGTGGACGGGCGCCAGCTTTTTCGCCATTTTCTGGGGAGCCACATACTTCTGGTAGACGAGCTTCTCGGGCTTCACGTTCGTTTTGAAGTCGTCGGGGCCGCTGGAGGAGCTCAAGCCAGCCTTGTTGATCTTCCCGGAAATCGACTTTCCGGGTTCAGCTTGGGCTTCGTGGTCATCTACTTGAGCCCTCCGCTTCCGTTGAACGGCTTGGGCTTGGCGCTCAATAGCTTCGTCCTTGATTTCGACTTCATCTTGAGCATCAGCTGAGGACTTGAGCTCCCGCTTGACGGCTTCGGCAAGGGATTTGGCAGTTTTCGGTCGAGCCTGTTCATCTTCGGCTTGAACTTGTGCTAGGGACCGAGGGGCCTGAGGCTGAACTGGTTGGGGGGCTGAGCTGGCGAAGCTTGAGGCCTGGCCTGAACTCCTTGATCATGCGCCGGGCTTGGTGAGACTTGCGACACTTCTCGAACTCGTTGCGTTTGATCTGGGCCTGCCGAAGCTTGGGGCCTTTGGCGGGTCTGTTCGGCTTGAACCCCTTGAACTTGGGCAAGGTCGGAGACGCTTGAGAAGAGGTCTGAGCTGCTTGAGCCCCGCCCAAACTCGGCGAAACTTGGGCTCGCATCGCCGCCCGCTTGTTTAACTCCTCGATCTTGGCCATGCGGGCGTCGGTGGCCGCCTTGATCTCGGCGCGCATCTTCTTTACGCGTGCCAGCTTGGCTTCGAGGGCCTTGAGGCGGTCTTCGGGGGACAGGTTGGCGAGGTCTTCAGCATTCCGTCCGGCTCGTGTAGATGATCTTGAGAGGTTCCGGTCTCATTGGTAGAGCGTCCGGTCAGGTAGTCGAGGACTGTTTGCTGGTACTCCTCCTTCGAGGTGGCGGTGTCCCACACCGCTGCTCGTACGCGTACCGTCTCGCGGTGGTACATGCGAATTCGCCTGAAAAAAGAGGAATAGAGTGAGAGAATGAGAGCGAGAGAGAGCGAGAGAGACAGAGAGAGAGCGAGAGCGAGACACAGAGAGAGCTAGAGAGAGGGGAGAGAGAGCGATAGAGAGAGATAGACAGCAAGAGCGAGACAGAGTGGGCGAGAGATAGCGCGGTAGAGAGAGAGAGAGAGAAAGGCTAGCTAGCAGTGATCCATAAGAAAAAGGAAACTAGCAGAAACTCTTTGCGAAACCCTTACCGTCCCACGGCACCCCATTAGCGATCCATCCCTGATGACGTCGTCTACAATCCGTTTCCGGTCGGCTTCCGATACGCCGCGCTTCCAGGCATTCCGTCTGTTTTCTTCCCACATGGCTTGGAGCCGCTGGATTTGCTGGAAAAGTTGTCGATGTCTCTCTTTCTCTCCCCCCTCTCTCTCTCTCTCTCTCTCTCTCTCGCTCTCTCTCTCCACTCACCCTTGCATAAATGTCCTGCACTTTCGGCCAATACTCATCGTACGACGAGCACGCATAGAAGACGGACCGCTCGGCTCGCTGGGCCCACAGGTAGTAGGGGCGGATCTGGGGGTGGTTGAAGCTGGGCTCGACCAGATCCGGGAATAGGTCACGGCAATAGGTACGGTAGAGGCTGTGGCGGAGGCTTGTGAAGTATCTGAAAAATCGATCCTAAAAAGTCTCTGCTAGACTGCCTCTTCCTAAATGATCTCTGCTAGCCTGCCGTTTCCTAAGGAATCTCTGCTAGCCTGCCCTTTCCTAAAGAATCTCTGCTAGCCTGCTCTTTCCTAAAGAATCCCTGCTCGTTTCCCACCTCTGCTGCCATCTATACGGAAACTCATCATCCTTCACGGTCCTCTGGAATGGGGTCTTATCCATCGGCGGATCCATGCTGGCCCATCTTTCCTCAAACCGCGCTGCCAGCGCATCCATCCTCGGCTGCACCATCTCCTTGTACTGCTCGAGCGTGTCGGCCGTCCGGTAGATGGCCTCCTCCTCGGCCCATGCCAGTTTGGCCTCCTCGATGACGTATTTGTGTTGAATCTGGGGATTTGGAGGGAAGATGACCTTCGTGTAGCCGTAGAGACGTCATTTCGCACTCCCGGACCGTGGGGGCGGTGCCAAGGCTTTTCGACTTTGCGCTGTCCGTCTAAAGAGTGCGTTTTTTAAGCGAGCTTAGGCCTAGGTTAGGCTTGGCTTAGGCTTAGGCTTAGGCTTAGGCCTAGGCTTAGGCTTAGGCTTCGGTTATTATGCTTAGGCTTAGGCTTAGGCTTAGGCTTAGGCTTAGGCTTAGGCTTAGGCTTAGGCTTAGGCTTAGGCTTGGGGCTAGGCTTAGGCTTAGGCTTAGGCTTAGGCTTAGGCTTAGGCTTAGGCTTAGGCCTAGGCTTAGCCTTAGGCTTAGGCTTAGTCTTAGGTTAGGCTTAGGCTTAGGAATGAAGCAGCTTTCTCTCGTTCTTCAAACCCCTTAAAACTTGCTTGGATCCTGATCGAGCGGTGCATCGCGTCCCGCCAAGCCCATGACGTCTTCTAAACAAAAAGCGTAATTTCCGTAAACTTAGCGTTACCTGGAGGTGGGTAGTTGTTGCCATCAAGGCGTAGCACGTGGGCTTGGTGCGGCTCGTTGCAGATGAAGCACCCATTCACACAGGTGCGCCAGTGCTTCATCATGTCTTTCGTGAGCGCGCACTCCTTGTCTAGAATCGAGGGGTTAGCTCAAAGAATGGCTGCTAGTTTGCCCTTCCCTAAAGAATCCCTGCTAGCCTCCAGCCGGATAGGAAAACTAGCAGCGTCCCTTTGCGGAATACCCACATTGGCACTCATCGCCTTCTGGCAAATTGCATTGGATAGCGTGGCGCTGCAAGGCGATGTAATGGCGATGTCGATTATGATCGCAAGGTAGTGGCTGAAAAATTCGAATATCTCTCTCTCTCCATCTCTCTCTCTCTCACTGCCTCTCTAGCTCTCTCTCTCGCTGTCTCTCTCTCTCTCCCTCACCAAGCAAATCGTTGCGTTGAACATCTCCTTCATGAACCATCGCTGGAAGCTGGGCTCCGTCTAAAAATATTATTTTTAGATTAGTGCCATTCCTAAAGAATCCCTGCTAGCCGGCCGTTTCCCAAAGAATCTCTGCTAGCTTCCCCTTCCTAAAAACCTCTGCTAGCTTGCCCTTTCCCAGAGACTCATGCTAGCCTCCCTCACCATTTGCTCCCGCGTCACGTTCGGCGGTCTCCAGGCAGCATTCGCAGCTGCTCGGCTCTTGGCCCTGAGCGCCTTCAGGGCGGTGACCACTTGCTTCCGCGTCCGCCCCGGGTACTTTGCCATCACACGCGCCATGCACTGCTCATCAAGGTCAAGGGGGTCGTCATCATCCTCCTCATCTTCATCTCTCTTCATGTTGTTGTCAGGGCAGACGAGGGGCCAGGTTGGTCAGCCTCTTCGGCATGTTGGCCTTCTCCGCCTGCTCGGCATCTTCGTCGTGTTCTTCAGAAGCTGGCTCCTGAAAAGTGGGCTTAGGAGTTTATTACACTTCCTCAAGAATCTCTGCTAGCCTACCCTTTCCTAAAGAATCTCTGCTAAGCCTGCCCCTCTCCAAACCTCAGTGTCTTTCAGTCGAGCGGAGCGCCGCGTAGTCGGAACCGTAGCAGTAGTCTTGACCCCTGAGGTAGATGACCGACTTCGAGAGGTTCGGCCATTTCGCCTTGTCGCCGGTTCCTAAAGAAGCTTTCTAATTCGTGCCCAATTCTACCGTATTCTCCGCCGATTCCGCAGCTTTTCTCGGGGGTCTTCCGCGTCTTTTTGGGGCCGTGGTCGCCGGCTCCATCTCTTCACTCCCGACTTCTTCAAGTTGCTGCCCTTCCGGAACTTCTTCAGGGAGTTCAGACTGAAAATTCAGTTTAAAGGGCCGTTGAAGGTTGTCGGCGTTGTGATTATCGGGATTGTGGTTTGTCGGCATTATGACCGGAAGCCGTACTCACCACCTCTTGCTTCTTTCTGGCAAGACGTCCTCGAGGCTTTGACCTTGAAGTTTCGACGTCGGTTTCCGGGCCCGCGGCTTCGTCAGGGTTTCCAGGGGTTACGGTAGCTGGCGCACCCTATAGAATTGAGTTCAATAAAATTCGTTTCCTAAAGAATCTCTGCTAGCTTGCCCTTTCCTGAGGGATCTCTACTAGCCTGCCCTTTCCTAAAGAATCTCTGCTAGCCTGCCTTTTCCTAAGAACTCTGCTAGTTGCCCTTTCCAAAAACTCTGCTAGCCTGCCCGCGACAACCAACCGTGCTCTCTGATTCTGCTGTCGTCGCCCGCTCCTTCTGGTTGGGGAGATACTTTCTGCTTTTTCCGGGCTCTGTACCTCTTGGAGTTGTTGAGCTGTTTCTTCATCTGCTAGGGCAGGTTCCTAAATGAAATCTTTCTGAAATTTCTCAAAAATCACTGCTAGTCTGCCCTTCCCAGAGAATCTCTGCTAGCTTCCTCCTTTAAAAAATGTTTTCCTACCGTCTCGGCATTAGCTGTGTTTGGCTGCCGCCCCCTTCTCCTTGGCGACAACGATTCCGTTCTACCCTAAATTTCGTACTGAGAATTTCAAAGTAAGGTGCTCCCTACCGCATCCGGGCTAAGCAGACTTCTAGAATTTTTCGTCATTTTTGGCTTCTCCTCTTCGTTGCCTATTTCCATCTGTTCATCTACAGCTACGACCGGCTCGTCGCGACTTTCATGTACCTTAAAGTAGTAAGTCCAAAGTCCGGTTTGTTCTCGTCAGTTACTTCCGTGCTAGTTACTAAGGGCAGTTTTGCAGGGTTTGGGGGAAGGGGAGGAGGGAAGGGGAGAGGGAGGGGGGGTAGGGGGAGGGGAGGAGAGGGGGCTAGAGGGAGGGGAGGGACACAATGGGAAAATTGGGGGGAAATTTGCCTTTTTGGCCACCACGTGTATGGGCCAGGCTTTTTCGTAAGTGCCGCGCCTGTGGCTGCAGCCTTACCAACCGGTTGCTTAGGCATTTGGACTACGTAGAACACGTAGCCAAGCCAGTATTTTATACTGCAAAGCCGAAGCTTTCAAGCAGTTCACAAGCCGAAGCTTTTCTTTAGGCATTAAGGGGAGCCATCCACCCATTTTCAGGCATTAAGGGGAGCCCTGACACCCATTGGTCAGAAGGTTGGGGTGAACCGACTGACGAATTGAGGTGGAGAGGTTGGACTATCTGTCCAGACAGTGGGCCAGGTGGGGGGCGAGTGGGAAGGCACGGCGGCGCCCGGTTCAATTACCCAAGTTTGCGGTTAATTACCCATTTTCTTATGCTTGAGCCAATGTCCAAGCATAAGCATAATTTTTCTGGGTAATGGTTGCTTAACGGGGGGACAAATCACTGGGGTGGAAACAATTTTTGAATTTATCGCAATAGGCAAAATCTAAGGGTAGTCGCCGGCATTTTACGACATTCCACCGTGCCAACTTGAGGTTCCCTTGTTAGGGATAAACCTGAGCACCCACCACATCATCCATCGTGCCAGCACGTCGTCTGGTGGAGCGTCGCGTCGGCGACACGGATTCAGAAGCACCAGACCGCTCAGATGACGTCAGGCGACGGGGGCTTGGAGGGAGACCTGTCTTTTGGTGGGGTTACAGGCTCAGGCTCCTGAAGCTCAAATTTATGGAAAAAAACGTGAGAATCGGAAAGTTCTTCAAAAATCTCTGCTAGTTTACCCGGTCCTGCAGAATCTCTGCTAGCCTGCCTTTTCCTAAAGAATCTCTGCTAGTTTGCCCTTTCCTAAATTTTCGTTGCTAGCCTGCCTTTCCAAAGAATCCCTGCTAGCCCTCCCAAAAAACCCAAATCCTAGCAGCGCATCAATAAGCACATTCGGTACCTCATCGGCCACCTGCTCGGGCTCCTCCATCGATCCGTCAGCCGGGGGCCGGGGCCGGTTTTTTGCCGGCGCCGACGACCGCAATTTCCGCCGAGGCGCCATGAATTACGGGGTGTGAGAGGAGGAAGGCCCGGAGGAGGAGAAGGAGGAAGAAGCGTTTTTGTGAAGGCCTGTAGAAGGGGAGCCTCTCACGCTGGGATGGGGTGTGCTTATTGATGGCGAGAGATTGGGGCAGGGCCGGATGGGGCAGCGTCGGGGTGGGGCAGACCACCCACAACGCCACACAGGGTTATGGTAACCGGAGCAACCTTTAGGCTCTTTGCCTACGGGAGAAAGGAAGCTCTGGAAAACTTCGGCAAAGGATCCCTGCTAGCTTGCTTTTCCTTAAGGGATCTCTGCTAGCCTACCTTTTCGTTAAGAATCCCTGCTAGCCTGCCCTTTCCTTAACAATCTCTGCTGGCCTGCCTCTCTCCAAAAAATTTCTGCTAGCCTGCCCTTGCTTAAAGATCTCTGCTAGCCTGCCCTTTCCTAAAGAATCCCTGCTTCTCGTAGTTAATCCAAAAAACCCTCAAAAACCAAATATTTTATTCAAAACGCAAAAAACCCGGCGATATGTCGAATCGTACATCGAAAATGCAAATGCAAAGTGAATTTTTTGGGTGGGAGAAAGTGCATATTTTTGAGATGCAAAATCAATACCAGAGTGCGTGGGAAATATATACCCTGAAAAACGATAAAAAAACATTGCAAAAATAAGAGAAGAGACTACAACTAAACGGGACTATTTCTATCGCAGAAGAAAATAGCAAAGCGAAAAAATCGAACTGGAAAAAATTAAATTAAATTTTGAAAACTACAAAATACGATAGAAAAAAATAGATTTTTACAAGCTTCATTTTGACTCGTTTTACGGCTTCTTCGAGGTGGCTGGCTGGGTTACGGTAGCGGCCTGAAAATTGTACCTTTTAAGAGGGCAAGAAAGATTCTTGAGTAGGCTTGGCTTCGCTTGGCTTAGGGCTAGGTTAGGCTTAGGCTTAAGCTTAGGCTTAGGCTTAGGCTTAGGCTTAGGCTTAGGTTTGGTATGCTAACTATACCCCTTAAGATTCAAAAACTGACCTCCTTGGCCTTGGCGGCCTTCGCCAGCTTGATGACGCTTCCGATTAGCGCGCCAATTGCGCCTTTCGGCTTTTTCGCCGGCAGTTCCGATGGAGCTTCACGTTCTTCTCGTTCTCCTTGCTTTCGTCGTACGACAGGAAGCTTGGCAAGCTTAAGCTTCTCGACCTGTCCCCCTTTGAACGGCTTTGTGGGCTTGACCGGCTCGGGTGTGTCGGGCTTTTGAGTTCCGGCCCTCAGTTGAGCACCACCTGCTCCACTTATTCATCTGGTTTGCTTTCCCTTTCCCTCTCCTCGGCTTCTTCGTCGTCGAATCCTTCGTCTTCTTCGTCTTCTTCCTCGTCTTGCTCATCTTCGTCTTCATCTTCTTCTTCTCTTCTCTTGTTCATCTGCCTCCTGCCCTCATCTTCTTCCCCTTCTTCGCTTCCGCTCTCTTGTCATCTACTGCCTCGTGCTCTTCCTTTTCTACTTTTTCGCTCCTTTTCTTTTTTTTTTGCTTCAGCTTCAGTTCTGCGTCTCTCTCTTTTCTCTACGCGCTCTGCTCTCTCGCATCTGCTCTGCCTCCTGAAAAAAATCGTTGACTACAGAGCAGAAGTTCTTAGGGAGAGGGCAGGCTAGCAGAGATTCTTTAGGAATACCTACCATTAACGTGGGTGCCTCATCATCTTCTTCCTCCTCAACTTCGACAAGTTTCCGCCGCTTCGCCTTCTCCACCATTCTCGTTCTCTCCTCATCCTCCTTTCTCTTCCGGCTCCTGCTCAGCTCCAATATCTCCCGCTCCTGCTCCCTCATCCTCTCCTCAGCTTCCTCCTCCCTCAACCGCTGCTCTCCAGCTTTCTCTGGCCTCATGCCCTCTCTTCCTCTTCGATCGGACCCTCTCCGTCTGCTGGTCATCCCCCTTTGCGCTCCATCCTCTTCCAAACTTCGCTTTCAATCTCCTTCAAGTCGTCGGCGGTGACCTTCTTGCCGACGCAGATCCACTCCTTGATGACGTTCAACCAGCCTGTGGTGATGTCCAAGTAGTCCATCGTTGATTCGGCCATGTCATAGGCGCGTTCCTCCACCTTCAGCCCCAGCGTCATACACCTTCTGCCCGTCTTCGCGTCGCTCTCCTCGACGCAGGTGACCATCTCGTAGATGCTCTTCGCGATGAAGGTGACCATGGTGGTGTAGCTGGTGGCGGTCATGTCCAGCCGGAACCAGTCTTTGTAAGCGCTGGCCAGGGGGCTGATGCTCGACACCTCGCGGCGCTGCTCCATCGTGCTCTGGACGACTCGATGGGGTGGTGGGGGTGGAGATGATCTAAGCGGGATGTTGAAGGAAATTGAATTTTTAGTTTTTATTTTTTTTTCTTGAAAGTAAAAGTTACTCACCTGCGTCGGTGCTGAACGGGTTGCTGACGGGCGACGTCGTAGTAGTGCACCTCTTGCGGGGCGGCAGGCGATACTTGCATGACCATCTGGCCGGAAAATCGGGGAGACATCAGCATCGGCTGCTGCTGAACCTGTCGATGACGTCGGGGTCATATCCAACGTGCATCTCCTGGGCGGCGGGGGGCCAGTGGTAGCCGGCCTGAGGGGAAATTTGCATATTTTGGGCTGGCGCATGGGTGGGGAGGGGCCTTTGCTGCACTTGCCGAAATTGACGAGCCGGAAAAACGGGCGACGCGAGGGCCGGCTGAGTTTGATGAGCTTGAGGTGGGGCTGGTAGTGCTCTAGGCCGATCTGGAACGGGCCGGGGAGCTTGAGCAGCTTCAGATTCTGCTTTTTGAGTTTCTCCCTGGGCTTCTCCACCCACGTGGTCATCCTCAGCGCTCTTTTTTAGGGGCCTCTGGCTCTTTTCGATCGTTTTCCTTCCTTTTTCTGCCACTTTCAGATCAGCTGTCCTGCGGGGCTTGTTTGATAGCTGCACGGCTTGAGCTTCTTGAGCTTGTTCAGCTTCGTTTTCAGGGTTTTTCGACTTCTTCTGTGGCTTTGTTGAGGCTCCTTTTTCGGGTTTTCCGGACTTTTTGACCTTCTTGGAGACGCCGTGCTCCTTTTCCGAAACCCTTTCAAGTTCAGGGCTTCCCTGTAGCTGCTCATCTTCCCGATCGTCGGCACCGCGTTGCTGATCACCTGGCATTCTCGGGGAGTGTTGTACGACTTGGGGTGGTCGAGCGTATTGTGGCGTGGTGAAGCTGAGCACCTCCTGGTCGGCCTGTTCATCCCCGTCGTCCGCGTGCTGAACGGCTTGGGGTTGAGGGGTGTAGCCGGGGGTTGCGTAGCCGCCGTGGGTTTGCATGTGCATTTGCATGTGATTCGCGTAAATAGGATTCCTGTGGGCTGGTTGGTCGTAGCCTGGCGGAATATCCTGGCTGGCGCGTCGGCTGTACTGGCCGTCGAAGCCGGGCGGGCCGTAGTTCATCTAAAAATGAGAAAGTTTGGACCTGTGTTTTTATGGTCCTAAAGAATCTCTGCTAGCCTGCCCTTTCCTAAAGAATCTCTGCCAGCCTGCCCTTTCCTAAAGAATCTCTGCTAGCCTGCCGTTTCCTAAAGAATCTCTGCTAGCCTGCCTTTCCTAAAGAATCTCTGCTATCCTGCCTTCCTAGAGAATTTCTGCTAAGCCTTAAAACCGACCTGGTGTTGCTGCGTATGGCCCAGCATTTGGCCACCGTATCCCAGCGGGGCTCCTTGCTGATTTCCATATCCTGTCGGCGACATCATAGGCCCAGCGAAGCCAGGGTTTTGAAAATTTTGATAATTCGGTTGCCCCCTGGGTCCGGGAGTGGAGCGAGAGTACTGTAGCTGCTCCTGGGGGTGCTGCACCGGCGGGCTGCTGTATGCCAATGGAGTGGCGCTGCTAGGAGGAGGCACCTGACTGGTGGAGGCGGCTGAAAAGAGGAGGTTGAGGGCTAGTTAGCGGAGATTCTTTAGGAAAGGGCAGGCCAGGAGATATTCTGATGGAACTCACCATTCGGGTCAATTGACGCTCGTCGAGCCACCTTTGCCGGCACTGCCTGCACCGCCGCTTCCACCGGAGTCTCGCGTTTCCTCGGAACCGCCGTGCTCTGGGTTTTTGCTAAAAAGTAAAGTGAAACCGCAATCCTGATCACTGACGTCACGAAAACGCTAAATTTTTACCGGCTTGCGCTCGTGGTTCATTAGCCGCGCGTCGGCCAGCTGTCTGCTTCGTCCCAGGCTAAAAAACGTTTCTTGGAGAGCTTCGGTCTGGGTCTGAGCCTAGCGAGTTCGAAGCCTAAGGCTGAGCATAAGCCTAAACCATGCCTAAGCCTACGCTTAAGCCGAAGCCTAAGCTTAAGCACCAACCTAAGCCTAAGCCTAAGTTTTAGCTCGGCGCAATCTTAAGCAACCAGCTAAGCGAAACCTAACCCTAAGCCTAAGCTTAAGCTTAAGCCTGGACTAACCTATGCCTAAGCGAAGCCCAAGCTAGGCTTAATTCTGAGCTAAGCCGACTTACCTTGTAAATATCTCGATATCGCTTTAGCGCTGCGCGGTAGTCAGCCAAGGACGCGGAATCATCGAAAAGCCGGATTTCATATTCCTGTAGTTTGTTGCGGTCTGAGACGAGTTGGGGGTCCGTGACCTAAAAATTGGGGGCTAGCAGGGATCTTTTAGGAAATGGCAGACTAGCAGAGATTCTTTGAGCTCCCAACCTACCATCTTCAAATGTTGCTGAACATTCGGGTGCAGCACCTTCCACACCCACTGTATCATACTCTCCCGGTACTGCTGGCTGCACTTCGCTCGCCAGCTCAGTGGATCATGAGCGGGTTCTGAATCAAAATCGTTAGATCTTTATAGTTTTTGCCTTCAATGGCCCTTTAAAATGATTGAGCAACACCCACCTTGTTGCTGCTCATCTGTACCTGTTGCTGTTGATGCGGCGGGCTGATCATCAGCCATATTGGCTTAATTCAGGCTAGCGCCTGGGGCTGGGATCTGGATTTTTGTGTGGAGGTGGGCAGGCTAGCAGAGATTCTTTAGGAAAGGGCAGGCTAGCAGAGATTCTTTAGGAAAGGGCAGGCTAGCAGAGATTCTTTAGGAAATGGCAGGCTAGCTGAGATTCTTAAGGAAAGGGCAGGCTAGAAGAGTTTCTTTAGGAAAGGGCAGGCTAGCAGAGATTCTTTAGGAAAGGGCAGGCTAGCAGAGATTCTTTAGGAAATGGCAGGCTAGCAGAGATTCTTAAGGAAAGGGCAGGCTAGAAGAGTTTCTTTAGAGCGAGGTAAAGAAGATATGTACGTTCGTTGCGAATTGCAGTTAATTGAGTACAGAAAGATATTTCCAAAAAAAGCTGGCCATCCAGCTCTTATCAACGGCATATCATTTTTTGCGGTTAATTTTTTGTATTTTTCTTGGTTGCCGTAATTCCCAGCTCCAATCTGACCCCAGCCAGCCCTCACTACCCGCCAGAAATTGATGCCCAAAAATACAAATCCAGCCACGGGGGTCAGCCGCGAATATTGAGAGTTGCGCATCATTGGCGATAGTGCCCTCCGGGCGCCATCGAAAATTATGGGGGGAATTATGTGGGTTTTTAATTTTTTGGTACCCAGCCCGCCGGCAGCTAGCAGAGGTGCTTTAGGAAAGGGTAGACTTGGAGAGACAGTATTTGCTACCTCCTAAAAAATTCCTGCCAGTGATCGAGGATTTTTGTGTATTTTTACTGTTCGTAACACTGTTAGATTGCTTAGACTAAGCTTAGACTAGGCTTAGGCTTAGGCCTAGACTTAGGCTTATGCTTAGGCTTAGGCTTAGGCTCAGGCTTGGGCTTAGGCTTATGCTTAGGCTTAGGCTTAGGCTTAGGCTTAGGCTTAGGCTTAGGCTTAGGCTTAGGCTTAGGCTTAGGCTTAGGCTTAGGCTTGGGCTTGAGCTTAGGCTTAGGCTTAGGCTTAGGCTTGGCCCAGCTTTGTTTATCTTCCGCCCGATTTTCCTAAAGTATCACTGCTTGCCTGCCTGCCCGATTTGAAACAATCCTTTGTGATGGCGTCCATTTTACAGCACCATTGTCAAGTATGCCCTGGGGGCATACCATTTACCCCCAATCCCATCGTATAGATTCCAAAAATAATGCCGAATTCCCACTGGGCAGATGCGTGGGTGAGCTGAAGAATTATTTGCTGGGCTGAAAGTGGCGGTAGGCTGGGGCCACCCGCCCAGCCGAGGCACCTGGCTGCCCTGGCAACAGACTATAAATGGGACCCGGGTACGGTGGATGGGGCGTAGGATAGGATTGGCGTCTGCGCTAGCTTGCCTTTCCTAAAGAACCGCTGCTAGCCTGCCCTTTCATAAAGAATTTTTGCTGGCCTTCCCTTCCCAAATAATCCAATCCCTTCTGTATTCTTTTTATTTGTGGTTTGAAGACGTAGTTTTGTTGTTTGCGTAGTCATATTTACAATCACTTTATTCCCTGAATTCTCAAAGGTGAACTGGCATAATGGCGAGAGGTAAAAACGGAAATGACATTGGAGAAGTTCGAGTCAAATCGTCGTCAGGAATTGTGGAAAATCAAGAGGAGAAGCGAGCTTCGCGTCGCGTGTCACCTAAAAGATATAAATTTTGAATTTTTAGGTTGCAAAAACATTAGCATAACTTGCTGGTCCTATTCCCCAAAACGCAAAAAATTTCTCCCCGGCCGGGAATTGAACCCGGGTCTCGCATGTGACAGACGCGGATACTAACCACTATACTACCGAGGACACGGTGGAAGGGAAAGGAAGAGAGCTTTTGAAGGGTGGATGGATCCAAGGGCCCCAGGCTGGGTTCGAACTTCAAAGGTTAAAATTGATAGTCCACGTTATAAATTTTCGAATTTTGAATTTCCACGTTAAGAATTTTCGACATTCTGAATTTTCAAATTTTAGACATTATGAATTCCGCCATTCTAATTTGACCTTATTAAATTTCGACAATTTGAAAACACTTCTTGAACCATACCTTTTATGCCGTTCCATGCTCGAATTCCCAGCTAACAGCATCGGTGAGGCTACAGTAGTACTCCTCCCGGTTGGTCGCCGTAGCGAAAGCTGCTTTTTCGGCCAGGCAAGCCCGATCGGCTAGGGCTTTGATGTGGACAGGATTGCGGCGGAACTCCGGTTTCACCTCGAGCAGAGCCTGAAAAACGGACGTGGACTGGCAGAGATTCTGAAGGAAAGGGCAAGCTAGCAGAGGAGATTATTTAGGAAAGGGCGAGCTAGCAGAGATTCTTGAGGAAGGGGCAGGCTAGCAGAGAATCTTTAGGAAAAAGCAGGCTAGCAGAGAATCTTTAGGAAAAAGCAGGGTAGCAGAGATTTTTAGGAACAGTAGCAGAGATTCTTGAGGAACGGCAAGCTAGCAGATATTTTTAAGAGACTAAATTCTATCCGAGATTTTTTTAGTGAAACCCGTTTTAAAGGACCGTTGAAGCCAAAAAGACCCATAACCGACCTTGACAGCCAGGTGGATGAGCGATCGTCTAGTAGATGTCGGCATCTGCGAGGCCAGGCGATTCTCTCGGCTTCCTCGGCTTGGCTCCGGGTAAGCAGCGCTTCGTTTAGCAGCGCAGTTTGTGGGTGGTCAGCCCCAAAGAAAGCCTTGAGCTTCGGCTTCTGCTTCAAATTCTCGGCTTCGGCGGCTTGGCCAAGCTGAGAGAAGAATTTTGAGTTGACCTCGGCATCGGCTTGAACCCAAGAATCGCTTGGCTTCAGAAGCTTAGCCTCATTGGCTTCGACGACCTTAGAAGCCCCGCTGAACTGCTCGAAGAAGTTGCTCTTGACTTCGGCGTCGGCTTGGATTCCCAAAACAGGCTTGTCCTGCTTGGCTTCAGAATTTGCGGATTCTTCCGGTTGACCGACTAGCGAAACGCGTCTGAACTGCTCGAAAAGGCCGCTGTTGAGCTCAGCATCGGCTTGGAGGCCCAGAATTGACTTAGCTTCAGGCTTGGCTTCAGAATCTTTAGCGGCTTCTGCTTGAGCAGCTCCAGAAGCCCCGCCGTCCCCGCCAAGCACGGTTTGAAGCTGCTTAAACGCATTGACTTGGTTTTCTATCGCCGTTTTCATGATTTTCGCGCGGGCTTTGCTCTTGGTCACCGTCAGGCTCAGGATTTGGAGCTTCGAGGCCATTACTGCGTCGGTGGCGCTTCGGATGGCTTGGTCGGCTTCATACCAATTGGCTTGTTCGGTTTGTGGTCGAATTGCTTGAACTGTTTGGGCAACTTTTTCATGGTCGTGAAGGGCTTGACGCTGTCGTTGGAGCATGGCTTCGACGGCTTGGAGGGCCTTAAGTTGTTCTTCAACTGAGGCAGACTCCGCTTGAACAGCTGGAGCTTGTTTTCCAGGCCCAGCTTGAACGACTTGAGATAGTTTTCTCGACTTAGCCTCAACCGCTTGAACCGCTTCGGAAAACAAATTTTCTTGAATCAATAGAGCTTGCTCAAGTTGCAGTGCCTGAGCTGCTTGAACTTCCCGAGCCCACTGCTCATCACGAAGTTCCTGTTCCTGTCTCGCGCGCATCGCTGAAGCTTCGTGCTCTACTCGAAGGGCTTGTACGGCTCGCATCCGCAGCTCGTGTTCGGCATGGAGCGCTTCAGCCCGTTCCACAGCTTGAGCAGCTTCAGCTGCCCGAACGGCTAGGGCCCGTTTCTCAGCCTGCGCTCTGGAGGCGACTTGAGCTGCTTGAACCTGGCGCTCAGTTTGCTTAGCCAGAATTTTCTGAACAGTTTCAAGCGGTGCTCATGAGCGACCGATCGGATTGCATCAGCGTGCGGCGCGAACAAGAGCTCCAGGAGCGCATTCAGCTGCTTTTCGCGCTCTGCCCGAACTTCTGAGGTAGTTGACCGGCTTCAGCGGCGAGCAGCTTTTGCTCGGCTTGGACGTGTTGGACGGCTTGGAGGCCGGTCTCAACTTGGCGAAGGAAATACATAGGGTAGCGTTCGCGTAGCCATTTGTCGCGCTCCAGCGGCTCCATCAGGGAAGGGGCGCCTGCAAAGAAAGAAGAACTGGGAGTCAAGCCTAAGCTTTAGCCTAAGCCTAAGCCTAAGCCATGCATAAGCTAAGCTTAAGCCCAAGCTTATGCCCAAGCCTAACCCCGAGCCTAGACCTAAGCCTGAGCCTGAAGCCGAAGCCTAAGTCGGAGTCAAAGCCTAGACCTAAGCCTAAGCCGTAACCCAAGCTTGAGCCTAAGCCAGAGCTTCAGCCTCAGACTAACCTAAGCCTAGCTAAGCCAAGCTTAAGCAAAACCTGAACCTACCTTTATAAAAATACATCGTATGCCGCCACGCCGTGCAGACGAGGCAATTGTAGTACGGGTAGATGCCGCACATATTTTCATGCTCCTTCATTAATCGTTGCAAGGGAACGCAGTTCGGGTCTGGAATCGAGGAATTTCCTAAAGAATCACTGCTAGCCCGCCTTGTCCTAAAGAGTCTCTGCTAGCTCGCCCTTTCCTAAAGAATCTCTGCTAGTCTGCCCCTTACAAAACCATACTTACATGCGCAAAATGCCATTACATCCGATTTCCGATGCTGGCTCAGCTTTCCCATGTCGAACAGTCGCCCTTGCATTTGACGACCTGAAAAAATTGCTTTAAAGGGGCACTCTAGCAGAGATTATTTAGGAATGGGCAGCTAGCAAAGATCTTTGTGGATTTCGAACCAACCTTGCACTGTTCCGCATCGACCATATTCTCGAGCAGTGGCGGGAGGGGCTAAAAGTTGGGTTGGTCGGCTAGCAGGGATTCTTTAGGAAGGGTAAACCTAAGCCTAAGCCTAAACCCAAGCCAAGCCTAGCCTAGGCTTAAGCTTGGCCCAAGCCTATACGTAGCCTAAGCCTTAGCTTAAGAGAATACTTACCAAGAAGTCGTCGAACGACATGAACTTGTCGTGGCTCATTTTCAGCGTTGCCGACAACCTGAAAAATCGCTTTATAATTACAAAAAAACCTCAATAATTGTGCAAAAAAAGGGTTTTTAATATTAGGCAAAAATTCGATCAGCCAACAAAATTTTTTTAATTAATTTTTAATTTTGCAGAACTACAGAGTGATTCTATGCAAATTATGAGATTTATTGTATTTGTTAAAGAAATCATCATGGGATTTACAGAAATTTTACGTTTTCTCGAGCTGAAATTTTTTTTTGTGTAGATGCTAAATTAGCTATTTAATTTACAAAATTACAAAGTAATTCAATACCAATATAAAACATTATATCCCTTTTTAAGGAGGTAATAATGGTGGTATTTTACAGAAAAAGGTCATAAAAAGGTCACTGAAAGGTAGAAATTAACATAACCGATCTGCCGAGGCGCAGTACGGCCTAATCCGACCTTACGGGTGACCTAGGTGAGCATCTGCCCCCAGGGTCGCCTCCGGGCATAATCATTGCACGGTTGGGGCCGCCGCCCGAAAAACGGTATCAGGCCTCCACCTGGCCCTCTTGCCGCCCCTTCCCGTCATCAACCCCGCCCCCTCTCCCCTCTCTCGTGTCCTCGGTAGTATAGTGGTG
Source organism: Mesorhabditis sp. LJ9110 (assembly GCA_038088335.1). Lineage (NCBI taxonomy): Eukaryota > Metazoa > Nematoda > Chromadorea > Rhabditida > Rhabditidae > Mesorhabditis > Mesorhabditis sp. LJ9110. Next base: position 219,866 of record JBBGBA010000150.1, on the reverse strand, counting down.
AGTATCCGCGTCTGTCACATGCGAGACCCGGGTTCAATTCCCGGCCGGGGAGAAATTTTTTGCGTTTTGGGGAATAGAGGGTGGACGTTGTTTTCGTGCTATTACAACCTCAAAAATACAGTTTTGATAGCGGTAGCGTGTATAGCATCCCAATTTCGAGCTGTAAAAATTTAAATCGAAGAAGACTAGGATTGTTTGCATATTTTAGATAACACGCGACCCCGTTAAAAAATCTCTGCTAGCCGCCTTTTTCCTTATAATTTGGGCGTTTTTCAATGTTTTGAATTTTTTGCCATTTTTTGCCAAGTGCAAATTCAGAAAAAAGGATTTATCTGTAACAAAAAACAGTTAACGATCAAAAATGACAAAATGACGAGAAAAGCTAGAACATTTAGGAAAAAGCGGTCAGGAAGGCGCCAACGCATGATAAAAAGAAGCAAAGAAGCAGGCCGCAGGCTATGAGGTTGTAGCATTCCATTTCGTCTTCGGCTTTCTTCCGGGCTTCTTCCTGGAAAAAAATTTTTGAAGGATCCTTAAAGGAACTCTGCTAGCCTGCCCTTTCCTAAAGAATCACTGCTAGTCTGCCCGCCCTAAAGAATCTCTGCTAGCCTGCCTTTACCTAAAGAATCTCTGCAAGCCTGCCCTTCCTAAAGAATCTCGGCAAGCCCGCCCTTTCCTTAAAAATCTCTGCTTCTTTCCCCCGTTTGGCTCCTAAAAACGGTAAAAATACGGTACCTTCAGCCTCTCCATGGCAAATTGTCGGACCTTCTCCATCCTCTCGAGCTTATCGTGCTCCTGGGCCTCCTCACGCCGCTCGAACCTTTCGCGCCATGCTAACCTCTCGTTCTCATCGATCTCCTCCTGCTCCGCCAGTGCATCTCGCTTTACGGGCTCCTCCTGCTTCACCACCACGTCTAACCTTTCTCGAAATACGATTTTTTTAAGCTGCTCGAGCTTCTCGAGCTCTCGGATTTCTCGATTTTTCTCTGGCTTATCCGGTTGATCGAGCTTCCGAAATTCTCCAGCTGCTGAACGGCTCAACACCGTCTTGATGTGGTTGCGGGACTCGTTCGGCTTGCTGGTTTTCCACTCCGTCCCCGCCCTTCTTGAACTCGACCCGCATAGCCCTCACTTTCTGCAGACTCTCCAGAACCAGCGCCTGAGCATCAACATTCTCTTGGGCGGTCAGGTCGCACGACAGCTTCCCGAACGGCTCGATCTTCTCGGCTGGGAGCGTCACGTGTGGGGCGCGAATATAGGCGCCGCACATCGCCTCCAGTCGGTAGTCGAGGACGTTGAGCACACTGGTCATCTTCTGGCCGGGCCACCGGTTTCTCGGGGTCTTCTTGGTACTGCTTCAACTCCTGGAGCAGCTCGACGCGCACGCGGAACCACTTCTCCATGTCGGCTTCTTTTTGGAGGAAGCAGAGCATCTTGCAGACGGTGTTGAAGCCGTAGCTTACGGCTTCTTCATCGGTGCATCTGAAAGAAGGTGTTCAGGGAGGTTCCTAAAGAAGCTTTGCTAGCCTGCCTTTTCCTAAAAAATCGCTGCTAGACTGCTTTTTCCCACAGAATCACTGCTAGCCTGCATTTCCTAAAAATCTCTGCTAGCCTACCGTTTCCTCAAGAACCCATGCTAGCATGCCCGAACCGAAAAACAACACCTACTTGACGGCGTCTCCATAGAGTTCGGCGAGGAACAGCGCCATCGAGTGATGCAAGATTTTGGGCGGGCATCCAAAGGAGACGTTGTCGAAGTCCCAGATGAGGTAGTACGGTGCCGGCTCCCGGCTGAATTCCGGGACCTCGGGCGCTTCGTTGGTTTCCCGGATTTCCGGATTGTCAACAAATTCCGGAGGTGTCGGATTTTCCATGGATTCCGCCTCAGGAACTTGCTGAACGTCTTGAGCTTGTTGAGCTTCCTCAGCTGGCTCGTGTTCAGGAAGCGCTTGAATTTCCGGTTCTGGTTCCTTATCCGCGCGTTGGGCCTAAAAATTCAGTTGTTACAATATTTATGAGGCGAGATACGATTCCGCAAGGATCTCTGCTAGCTTGACTTTTTCTAAAGAATCTTTGCTAGCTTGCCCTTTCCCAAAAAATCTCTGCTACCTGCCCTTTCCTAAGGAACTCTGCTAGCTGCCCGCCTTAAAAACCTACCAATGGCTGCAGCTGTATTGCTGACGGCTTCTCCTCTCCAATTCATAGAGAATCGTCTGCATGGCTCGGCGCTGCTTTCCGGCCTTTGCCCTCTTCCGCTCCACCTTGGCCAGTGGGACGCAATCGACCATCGAAATTCCCTGCTCAACACGTCTTCGTAGCTCCTCGCCGTCGGTGCTGAAATTTAGTATTTCTCAAGAAATCTGCTAGCCCGCCTTTCCCAAAGAATCTCTGCCACCTACCTGAGCAACTTGGACGTTATGATGTTCTTCAGCGTCTTTTATCGTCAGTTATGAGTATCGCAGCCTTGGCTTCAAGCTGAAAAATCCTTGATTTCCGGAATTTCTTGTAAAACCTCACGAATTTGATGGCGGCCTCGATCTTCGCTCTCAGTTTGTGCTCCTCCTCGGCGTTTTTCACTTTTTCGGCCATTTTGTGTTGCTAAATTTAGAGGATATTTGAGGCCTCATCCTAAAAATATCTGCTAGCCTGCCCTTTCCTAAAGAATCTCTGCTAGCCTGCCCTTTCCTAAAGAATCTCTGCTAGCCTGCCCTTTCCTAAAGAATCTCTGCTAGCCTGCCCTTTCCTGAAGAAATCTCTGCTAGCCACTTACCACCTCCAATCGCGTCCGCTGCTCCAAGAAAATCTTGTATGCCACGCTCTGATAGTATTCTTGAGCATCTTTTGACGTGTTGTAGCACCGCTTCTCGTTGGCCTCGGCCGACATCTCGTCCTCTTAAATCGAATTTTAAGGGGACACAAGGCAACCAGCTTTAGACCCCAAAATCGAAGGGCGGCTTGAGTCGCTGCAATGGCCCTTTAAAACCGCTGACAACGTTGCTCACCTGATCGGGCGGAGCCTGAGTCCGTCCGTGCCTGAATCAAGGCCTGGACCATCGATTTTCGCACGTCCTGACTGATGTCGTCGTGCCAGCTGTGGGGAACGTCGGGGTAACTGAAAAAAATTCTTTAGGAAAGGGCATCCCAGCAGAGATTCTTTAGAAAGGCAGGCTAGCAGAGATTCTTAGGAAAAGAGCAGAGATTCTTTAGGAAAGGGCAGGCTATCAGAGATTCTTTTGGAAAGGGCAGGCTAGCAGAGATTCCTTACCAAAAGGCTCATCCCCGAGCACGTCACCCATGGTCAACGTGCCCTCCTCGGATTCCATGAAGATGCAGCTGTCGAACTCGTTGGTCCCCGTCTCCTCGATATCCACATCACCGTCGGAATCTTCTGAATCTTCCGAACTCTCCGATCCTGCCGATTCTTCCGTCTCCGAGTCCTGCGTCATGCTGGTATCTACGCTCGACGACGTCTCGGAGAAGTCGTCGGAATCAGAATCAGATGATGATGATGATGATGATGATGATGATGATGATGATTCAGATGACAGTGAGGAACCGGACTCGGTGGCTGAGAAGTTCGAATCGGAGGATGAGGAGAGGAGGAGGATGACGATGAGGAGGAGTTTCCAGAGGCATCGGACTCTTCCTTCAGCCAACGTTGCCAAAAACTGAAAATGGAGGTGAGTGAGAGAGCGAGAGGGAGAGAAAGAGGTTCCCGGGGCAGATCGGAAACCTTCCAATCTTGGCGGATGTGCATTGAGGGTCTAGAAAGGGTGTTTAAAGGGGCCCAAAAATCCTCTGCTAGCCGGTCCTTTCTTCCTGAATAACTTCCGCTAGTCTGCCGGCATAATTCCCCAATGAACCCTGCTAGTTTGCCTCCATCAACGAAAAAGACCACTCACATTCACATTCCCGTCCCTTGTCGCAGCCTCCAATATGCCGATGCAGAATCCGCAGCGCGCAGCACTCGTCGAGCACGCAAATCGTCATGTTTTGCTAAAGTGTGGATTGAACTACCGTAAACCGATGTCGCCAATGATCTCTGCTAGCCTGCCCGGGCATAGGCTTAAGCTTAGGCTTAGGCTTAGGCTTAGGCTTAGGCTTAGGCTTAGCTTAAGCTTCGGCTTAGGCTTGGGATTAGGCTAGGCTTAGCTTCCGCTTAGCTTCGCTTAGGGTTGGTTTTGGGGCCAGCGCTTGCGCACGGCCAGCTTCTTCTCTTGGAGGGTCTAAAAAACGGTTTTGGGACAAGATTTTCCTAAAGAATCTGCCTGCGCTTCCCAAAGAATCTCTGCTAGGTTTTAATTTTGCAAATTCTCACCAAGCCCTTCAATTCGTTGGCACCACCAAGTTGTTCCATTGCCAGGTACGGTGGCTGGAATGAGTGCATTGTTAAATTCATACAATTACGGAGCGAGAGAGCAAGACAGAGAGTGATCGAGAGAGAGAGAGATCTTCATCATTTACTAAAAGCGCGTACTAGTGCTATTGAATAGCAGCCTAAAATGGGAACTATGGGGTGGGGTTCTGGACTTCTGGAGTGAAATGCTACTATCCGTGGCCATTTCTGCGGCAGAATTTTTAAATCGAGCCAGCTGCGGGTTGACCTGCTGACCCTACTGACCCGCCTTGGTTCACCGCGCCAAAAAATGTACCCTCCGGGCTTGATTGCAGCGACACGACCAATTTGCATGGGGCCCACCGCACCAAAGGGGAGGGAATCTGGGTCAAAGTAGGAGCTTTTACGGGATTTTTGTATCTGCCGGTTTCTCTCTCGCTCTCTCACTCTCTCTCCCTCTCCCTCTCTCCCTCTCTCTCTATCGCTCTTCTCTATCTCTCTCTCGCTCTCTCACCCTTTCTCTATCTCTGGCTCGAACTCTCTCTCTCACCCTATCTGTCCCTCTCCCTCTCTCTCTCTCTCTCTCTCTCTCTCTCGCTCTCTACCTTCCCCACCATCCCTCCCATCCCAACGAATCCATGCTAGTTTCCCACAACCTGACGTCTTTTCCAGGCTCCCAAATCTACACCTCACGAATCGACGCGAGAAGAGGTGCTGAGCGCCAAGGGCCTGCCGCCAATCAAAACCGGGCCCCTCGTTGGCAGACAGCCAAAAAATCCAACCCCGCCCAGCAAGTCCTCATCTACTTTGTCGCAGAATGGGGCGGCAAGTTCGCCCAAAGCCCAACTTCAACAAGCCAGGAACGATGAAGCGCTGGCGGAGTTGAGGAAGAAGCTACGGACGGTGAGAATCAGAGATTCTTTAGGAAAAGGCAGGCTAGCAGAGATTATTTGCTTGCACTTCCAGGCCGAAATCCGCTACGAGGAGACGGTGGAACGACTGACGGCCATCCAGCACGAGTACGACATCCTCAACAAGGAGCACAGCCGCCTGCTTGGACGATGGAAGAGCCGGGAAGTCGCCCAGCATACAGGTGAGCGAGAGAGAGAGAGAGAGGCGAGAGAGAGATGGAGGGAGAGTGAGAAATACGTGATTCGACCAACCAGTTACGATATGGTATCCAGGTGCCGCCGTCGCCGTCCTCAGCGACAAGCTCCAGGCCAAGGACCGCGAGATCTCGCAGCTGGTCGGTTTGATAGATACTTTTGAGCAAACCTGCTTTCAGAAATCACGGATCAGCCAGTTGGAGCGCGAGATGTCCGACTAGGAATCGAAGGAAGCTCTAGATTACTAATTATGATAAACGTATTTAAAATCGTATTCAAATAATCGCGCGACAAGGGTTCGTAAAACACCATTGACTTAGGCATGGCTTAGGCTTGGCTTAGGCTTGGCTTAGGCTTGGCTTAGGCATGGCTTAGGCTTGGCTTAGGCTTGGCTTAGGCTTGGCTTAGGCGTGGCTTAGGCTTAGGCTTAGGCTTAGGCTTAGGCTTAGGCAGGTTAGGATTAATCTCGGAACCTTGGAACCTAAATTTTCCCACCTGTCCTGGATTCTAGTCAACGGTTTTTTCACATTTTCAGGGTAAGCCTGGGCCCGAGAATAACACCTTTGCCAGCAGATTAGCGCTGTATTTGTCGTTGTCTATTTGCCAACAGGAGTGCACTTCAGGCCCGTGACCCCCCACCTTTAAAGAATAAATAACTCTGCCGTTCAGCTCTCCGATGGACCTCGATCAGCTTGGAAAAGAAGCTTTGGTGTTCAAGTTTTGTATTCCGTGGTTTTAGTCCCAAATTTTTGCCTTCCCGGTCCCTTTAAACCCGATACGCACCCCGAGCAGCCTCGGGGGAAACCTAGACTGGTTCTCGAAATCTCCTGGGGACTGTACTCGTTTCGACTCTTCTCTCTCTCTCTCTCTCTCTCTCTCTCTCTCTGTGCCCTTTTTGGGGAACTTTAAAGAAAAGTGTAATGACACGCCCGCGCAGACCTAGACGCGCACACACGCCCACCGCGCCCCCAACCTGTTATTGTTGCGGATGGCACGGCATGTACAAACGTTTTTTTTGCGTACAGAATCTCTGCTATCATGCCCTTTCCTAAAGAATCTCTGCTAGCTTGCCTTTTCCTAAAGAATCTCTGCTAGCCTGTCCGGTTCTGGTCTGTTACCGGGGGGTTTTCGGCGAGGGGTGGGCCCTTTATGTTTTCACCTGTTGATGATATATTCGGTATTTTTATGGTGTTTTAGTCGTTTTTGATTGAAAGAAAGTCATAAAAATATTGCTAACATTTCGCAAATTTTTTTAATTTTTATTCTTTTTAATTCATATTCAGTCATATTCATATTCATTTAATTTAATTCGCAAAATTTTTAACCAAAAAAACAAAATTTTGAACATTTTTATCATTTTATGTTTAAAAACTATGTAAAAGGCCATAAAAATGATTTCTATTTGCTTATAGCGCGGTAGAAAACCAAAAGGAAAAATTTGGTTTCCCCCCGCTAACAGTCCAGTCCAGTCCCTACCTCAAGAATATCTGCTAGCCAGCCCTTTCCTAAATGAGCTGTGCCAGTTAGCCCAACCGCTATTTCGCGTCCCCAACCGCCGAGAAACGCCAACTTTAAGCGGAATCGTGAGAGGGAATCGCGAAAAATCAAGGCGCCCGGCGAAAAGCGGAGATGCCGTCTGTGATCCCGAGCGTTTCTTTGTCCGCCGTTCGCATTTCCCTCAAATTTCCCCCCATTTTTGGGGGAGGTGATCGGCTCGTCGCGAAATGCCCCCGAAAACGACCGGCCCGGGAATTGATTAATTTGTTGGGATTGTCGAAATTGATGCTAGAAAATTTTTTGGCGAAAAATTAAATGTCCTCCTAAAATATTTGCTGGTTTGCTCTGTTTTAACGAATCTCTGCTAGCCTGCCTTCCGAACAATCCTTTCTGCTCGTTCTCTCTCTCTCTCTCTCTCTCTCTCTCTCTCTCTCTCTCTTTCTCTCTCTCTCTCTCTCTCTCTCTCTCTCTTCCTCTCGTCTAGTCGGTCCAGTTCATTGGTGCAGTTGTCAGCAATCTCGAAAGATCGCTGCTCGCCCGCTTCCCCCCAAGGATCTCTGCTAGCCTCCCTGCCAAGGGAATCCCTGCTAGCCGGCCCTTCCTAAAGAATCTCTGCTAACCTGCCCAAAAAGCCACCAAACCCCTCCCGTCCCCCCATTTTTCGTATTTTGGCTGGCCGGGCCCGTTCACTCTCGTCAAAACATGAAAAAAAAACCGACAAAATCGGAAATGAAACAAAACTCAAGGAAAAAGCCGTTGATTTGATTTTTGGTGGCTACTAAAGGGACCTGGAAGGCTAGGAATCTTCTATTAAAGGGTTGGAGAGATGCCTAGGCTGCTAAAGACGCTGTATTCCTGGTGTAAGTCGCTCATACTGCAAAGAATCTCGGCTAGCCTGCGCTTTCCTAAAGAACCTCTGCTCGCCTCCCGTAATTAAAGAATCTCTGCTAGCCTGCCTCTTTAGGGTGCCCCATGGAGCCGCGGGTCTCGTTGCGGTTGCTGGCCGGACTGCTCGGCATCGTCGTCGCCCAGCACTTTCCCAGCGGCTTTTCCCCGGAGCCGCTGCTCGCCGGCGGCGTACATTTTTCATGGGTAAGTTGGCTAAAGACTAAGAAAACTAAGCCTGGGCCTAAGCCTAAGCCTAAGCCAAAGCGTATGCCTAAGCCTAAGCCGAAGCCTAAGCCAAGCCCAAGCCAATCTCCCCTTCCAGCCGACGACTCCTGGAGACGCGACGCCATCGCCAAGATGTGGCTGGAGCGCCGGTCGATGGTCTACACGCCGCTGTTCAAATTTAATGTGGGTTTCGATACCTATTTTCTGCTACAGCATACCACTCCAGTACCCCGGGAACCCGTCCGTCGACCTCATCTTCAAAAACGAGACGGCCTCCAAGACGGACACGCTCAAGCACCGCTACGCCTGGGCGCTGATGATGTGGGCGCTGGTGGAGGGGAATGTCGGGCCAAGTGGGTGGTATTAAAGGGATGGGCAGGCTAGCACTGATTCTTTAGGAAACGGCAGGCCAGCAGAGATTCTTTAGGATCCACAGCTCTTTTCAGACACCACGGTCTTCGAAGCCTCTTCCGGCAACACGGCCGCCTCGTTGGCCTATATGTGCCGACTGGTCGGCGTCCCGTTCATCGCCGTCGTACCGAACACGCTGGAGGACACGAAACTCGGCCACATCACCCAGTACGGCGCCAAGATCAAGAAGGTCGACAACCTGTTGAGGTAGCTTCAGGAGCTTAGGCTTAAGCTTAGGTTTCGGCTGAGGCTTCGACTTAGGCTTGCGCTTATCCGGTCGTGTTTAGATGGACAGAGGCCGGTCGTATCGCCCAGGAAGCCAACGGGTTTTTCATGAACCAATTTGGGAACGCCGATAAAGCGGAAGAGTTTCATGAGAGTGGGTCTTCGTTGAGGTGTTTCTCTCTCTCTCTCGCTTTCCGTCTCGCTCTCTCTGGCTCTTTCTCTCTCTCTTTCTCACACCCTCTCTCTTCCTCTCTCTCTCTCTCTCTCTCTCTCTCTCTCTCTCTCTCGCTCTCTCTGCCCAGCCATAATAACCAAATTCTCCAGGTGGCAACTTCCCGCTCGAATCGGTGAACGTCTTCCACGAGTTTCTCGCCCAGCTCAGCGCCGACTCCAACCAGGCCGTCAAGCACCCGCACTTCTTCGTGATGCCCGTCGGCACCGGTGGGTACTGTCGATTAGTCTTGTCAACGCCTAAAGCCGATTTTTTTAGTACACTAAGATACTCCGTACAGTGTAAGCTAGTAGACCGTACAAAGTACACCATGATACAGATTTCACGTTGGTGTCGCGTACGGAGTACGATATGATACAATATACGAGTACACTATGGTACGCCGTACAGGCCCACTACAGTACGCTTCAATCCTCCATACACCCAATTACAGGTGGCACTCTCTCCTCGGTGGGAAAATACGTGAAGAAGTACGGCGTGCCCACGCAACTCGTTTTCGCCGACACACAATACAGCTTGATGGGTGACTACGCGCTGATGGGGCGTTTCGTGTGAGTACGCCTTTACTAATTGCACTTGACGATCGAAGCAAAAATGATAAGCTTAGGTTTGGCTTAGGCTTAGGCTAAAGCTTAAGAAAGATAGGGGGAGCGAGCGAGAGAGCGAGAGAGAGAGAAAGAAAGAGAGAGACAGAGAGAGAACGTTACCCCCGTTTCAGGAACGAATCCGGAGAACACCTAGTGATAGCCCCGGGCATGGCCGGCATTGGCACGCTGCCAACCGGGCGAGCAGTTAAGGGCGAGACGACCAGGTACGGTAGTTTAAGGAACATGCAAGTCGGTGAGCGGGAGAGAGAGAGAGAGAGAGAGAGAGAGAGAGAGAAAGATGTGTTTCCAGCCTGGACCGCGGTGTGCTGGACCGTGTGATGAAAATCCCGGACATGGCCTCCACGGCCGCCATGGCCGTTCTGCAGCGATTCGTAGGCCCCCAGGGATACGGTCGAAAAGCCAAATTTTAGGGGATCGATGGCGGGACGTCTTCTGGAGTAAACCTTGTGGCCATGCTCAGCTTGGCTGCACAGGAAACGTAGGGTTTAAAGGACCATTGAAGGAAAATCTGGCACAGCTCCCTTGATTTTTCGCCCTAAGTGGACCCCAGCTACAGTACCCTTCTCTGTCATACCAAAAAATCCTTAGGGCCCAGCTTTTTAGCCCCAGACGGGTCCCGCAACGGCTAAAGGGGAGAGACTGGTGGATTGCCAAGGGTCTCGGGGCCATGGATTTGCCTTCAATGGTCCTTTAATGTCGATTTCCAGGTCGTCGAACCCCAGGAATGATCGCCTAACGATCGCCACGCTACTGGCCGACCCAGGGCATTTCTATGCGGCATCCTACCTGAACCGGACGTGGATCTCGGAGAAGATGTCCCGGCATGGCGGGCTGACGGTGAGGAACGAGCCAGCAGAGTTTATTTAGGAAGTGGCAAGCTAGCAGAGATCCTCTAGGAAAGGGCAGTTTAGCAGAGTTTCTTTAGGAAAGGGCAGGCTAGCAGAGAATGTTTAGGAAATGGCAGGCTAGCAAAGCTCCTCAACTTTTCAGGCATACGACTGCTGGACGCAGGTGATCATGAGCGCGCTCGAACTCGGTGGTGACCCTCTGATGATGGGGCTAGAGGTACTAAAGTCTAAGCCTTAGCCTGAGCCTCGGCCGCAGCCAAAACCTCGTCTTTTTAGCGCTGCCAGTCGGCAGCCCTACCGTAATTCTGCATTGCCTGAGGGCGCAACCACGGGTCCCATCACGGCTCCTCCAAATGTACACGACCGGTCATTCAACCAGCAGCAGCTCCTCCCCTCCTCCTCCTCACCCCCCACTTGTGTGCAATAATAAATTGTCGGTATTTTAATCGCAAAGAATCTCTGCTAGCCTGCCCTTCGCTAAAGAATCTCTGCTAGCCTACCTCCCCCTCCCCATAAATAAACACCCGCCCCCACAGCGCGCTGAGCGATTATGCCGGATCCCGTTTTTGCAGCGCCCCATCTCGGGAGGGGCTAGAAGATGATTGGGCGAAAATATGCGCCTCTGCATGCACGGGTTTGTAGCGGCCGCCTTTTTCCGGAATGTGGACATTCGGGTTGTCGCGGATAGGGCGAGGCAGGAAAAATTCGCAAAGAATCTCTGCTAGCCTGCCCCTTACTAAAGAATCTCCGTTAGCCTGCCCTCTCTTGTTGATAACCTAAGCCCTAAGCCTACGCCCAAGCCCAAACCTAAGCCAGGGCTAAGCCTAATCAAGCCTAAGCCTAAGCCTAAGCCAAGCCTAAGCCTAAGCATAAGCCAAGCCTAAGCAAGCCTAATGCCAAACCAGCTAAGCCAAGCCTAAAAGTCTAAGCCAAGCATAAGCCAAGCCTAAACCAAGCCTAAGCCAAACCTAAGCCAAGCCTAAGCCAAGCCTAAGCCAAGCCTAAGCCAAGCCTAAGCCAAGCCTAAGCCAAGCCTAAGCCAAGCCTAAGCCAAGCCTAAGCCAAGCCTAACCCAAGCCTAAGCCATGCCCAAGCCATGCCTAAACCTAGGCCTTAACCTGTAAAACCCCAGATACGTTTTGAGGCCGCGTATGCGCGGGTGCATACACGGGGTTAGCTAAAGGCACAAGAAGCTGGATCCAAGGGGAGGGGGGCGCCGGCTCCCCCCCCCCCCACCCGCGCCGGAATGTGGATTGAGGAGGATCTCTATTAGTGATAAGTTGCGGGTGAGGGGGAGAGGGGGACGAGATCCCGCAGCGCGGGAGCGCCTCGGATATGCCCCCAGGGCATATCCACCGATCCCCCCGCTAGCGGGTCGGCTCTCATTTCACCGATTCTTTGTCCCCGCTTTTTGGGTCATTACAACCCGCCAGCCGGGTCTGATTTGGGTTATTGTGCTACTAGGTTTATTGCTCTCACTCCTTCTCTCTTGCTCTCTCTCTCTTTCTCTCTCTCTCCCCTCTTCCCTCTTCTGATATTTATTTTGATTCTGCCGTTTTTAAAGGACCATTGAAGGCAAATCCAGCCCGGCCCCTCAGATTTTTCGCCTCCGCCAACCCAGCTACAGTCCCTCTTCGTGTATACGCAAAAAAGTGCCTGTCGTTGGCTACTTGCCAAGAGTCCTAGGGCCACGGATTTGCCTTCAATGGTCCTTTAAAATCGTGGGATGCGTGTGAATCGCTGTTTACCCGGCGATGATTGAGTGGTCGGCCTCGGGCGCCGCGCGGCCCCCCAGGGCGATTTGTTATTTTTTAGGTCATCGCGACCGGCGAGCCCTTGGGGCTACGAAATACCCATTTTCGTTATGATTTCCCAAAGAATCTCGGCTAGCCTGCCTATTCCTAAAAAATTTTTTCAAGTTTTTCGCTATAATTAAATTTCAGGTACTAGTTCGTTAGCGGGGGAAGAAGCTAACTTTGTTTCTTTAGCCTAATCATTTTTGTAAAATAGCATGGCTCTTTACGGTGCTTTTGGCAGTTTAAGATTTGGTGACTGCTTTCGGCTTTGTTCTCTCTCTCTATCTCTCTTTCGCTCCTCTCTCTCTCTCTCTCTCTCTCTCTCTGGTTCTCTCTCTCTCTGGTTCTCTCTCTCTCTCTTCATTTTATCTCTCCTTCAGCGGTGTGCTACTCGTCTGCGGCACGTTGCGGTGGCACCTGGTATGTCGCTATGTGCGACGGGTCCTGCCGCCCGACCGCCAGGTGGGAAAGTTGGATTTTAAAGGACTTTTGAAGGCAACTCCATGGCCCTAGACCCTTGGCAATTATTAATCAATCCCCTGTAGGCGTTGCGGGACCCGTTTGGGACAAAAGAGCTGCGCCTCGAGGCATTTTTTGGATTTACAAGTAGGGGTACTGTAGCTGGGTTTATTGGGGCCAAAAACCGAGGTGTGGGCTGGATTTTGCCTTCCATGGCCCTTTAAAACGCTTACATTAATGCACCTTCAGACACGTATTCGACGGTGGCGGCCAGCCAGGATGAGTCTGGGATCCGGGATCGGCTAGAAGCCTGCCGACAGGGCATGGTGCAGCTCGATGTGCTGAGGGTCAAGCATCTGAGGATGATGGAGGTACTGAGCAATCTCTGCGCCTGTCTTTTCCTGCAGAATCTCTGCTAGCCTGCCCTTTCCTAAAGAATCTCTGCTAGCTCGCGCTTCAGGACATGCGCGGGCGTCTGCCCTCGATCCCAAAGTGCGGCGACGTCATCAGCCGTGAGAAGAAGCTGATGGAGGCGGACGTGCAGCAAAGGGACTCTTTGAGAAGTGTCGATAGTGGAAGGGCATCGGTAAGTCCTAAAGAATATCTGCTAGCCTGCCCTTTCCCAAATAATCTCTGCTAGCCTGCCAGTCGGTACTGGACTATCTGCGGGGGGGATTTCATCGGGGAACTAATTTTGGTTTTTCCGTCCATGATGTCTAACATATTTTAAATAATTTTTAGCATTTCTGGACTTACAGAAAATTACAAAAAATGTATGAGAAATTGCGGAATTTTGAATTTTCATAATTTTCGCCAAAAAAATCAAGGTTTTTGATCATCAGCGTATTTTTATGAGGTCTTTACATCTAAAACCCCTTCAAAAAACGTATGGGGTTACTGCAAAAATTGGTTACCCCCGGTAACAGCCCAGTACCAGAATGTGGCGATTTTTGTGCCCGCGCGGGTCCCGCCGCTACCGTAGCCTCGATATCACGAAAAGCCGACTTTCCACCTCAGGCTTGATGTCTAATTAGAAGAGGGCAGGATGAAAATCCTGTCCTTATCACCCGCGCGCGCCCCCAAATTGTGCTCGCGCGTCAGCGCAGCTGGATTTTTGGGGGCGATTGGGTGGGGGACAGTTTATGCGTTGAAATCCCGGGGATCACTGATTTTAAAGGGGCAACTGGCGGAGGTCTTTGGGGAAAATGATAGCTCAATAAAAATAAAAATCGTTGCTAGCCCGCTATTCCTCGGGAATCTCTGCTAGCCTGCCTTTCCTAAAGAATCTCTGCTAGCCTGCCATTTCCTAAAGAATCTCTGCTAGCTTTCCCTTTCCCAAAGAATCTCTGCTAGCTAGCCCTTCCCTCAAGAATCTTTTCCAGCTCCTCGCCTCGCGCTCCGAGTCTCCCCTCATCGACTGCCCCTCCCATCGCTCCTCACTAAGCGTCGACTCCGGCTGCTCCGGCCATTCCGGCGATGGAAACGTTGCGTAGGGACCGACAAAAATTTGAAATTTTTTGATTTCTAGCACTCTGCAGCCGCCCTGTCTCTCCTACACGGCGTTCCGGAAGCAGTCGCTTGAGGAGGTGAATTTCGGAGCGCGGGCAGCCGCCCAGCGCTCGGTTTCTCCGATGCCGAGGGTCACGCCCAGATCGTTGAAGTCTGGGAATATGGGTACGACGGTTTAAGCGAGGCTTAGAAGGAGGGCTAGAGAGAGAGGGAGAGAGAGAGAGAGAAAGAGAGAAAAAGAGAGAGAAGATGACACGAGACTTTTTTTCCTATAAGCCCAGTAGTGTCCAGTAACGTAATAGTAAACAACGGATAATAAAACCACAAAAAACTTTTAGTTCCATTTTCGTAAAAAAATCTATTTTTTATGTTTTTTTTCATCAAAATTTGTCACTTTTTCCGTTTAGGATAGCAATGAACAGTTTAGAAACGTTGCCTCCATTTATCTGTCGAAAATTCTATAGAAAAAATTCTGATCCCTAGAAAAAAGTTGTCCCCCCCGATAAGGTGAAAGCACCGATGACACTTATCTTAACCTCCAAACCATGCTCAGAGCGCCGATCCGAGCAGCAGCAGCAGCGCGATGCTGACCCGGACGACATCCACCTCCTGAGCACCACCATCCAATCCACCACCTCCTTGCGGCGCGCCAAGAAGCAGGTGCCCGTGCGCCCACAGAGCATGTACGCCACCACGGAGCGGCAGCGTGACGAGCACTTTGTCAGGTGAGATCCCTCCCCATCAATTTCAAGCAGTTCACCGCCGCCATTTCAGGGCTCAAACGCGCTCGCCGACCCACTTGGACTCGCGCTCCTTCTCCGCCCTCACCCCGCCGCCCGTACAACGGAAATTTGGGGTCGCCCAGGCTATTCAGCACGTCGCACCGATACAAGTAAGTTCAGGCTTGGGCTTAGGGTTAGGGTTGGGCTTAGCAGCTTAGATTAGGCTTGGGCTTAGGCTTTACTTGAGCTTAGGCTTAGGCTTAGGCTTTTAGGCTTAGGCTTAGGCTTAAGCTACCTTCGCAATATAATGATACACCCATATCTTAGTCCCCACCTCGCCCAGCCCCCAGAAAATCGCTTACGCAACCTAATGAAGCTACGTCCGCTCCACAACCGACTTTAACGTTCACTACCTCATCGGCCGACTCGACCGGAGCGCGCACGCCGCCCGTCCGCCGCCACGCCGTCCGCCCCGAGCAGTCACTGAAGGTAGTTAGAGCTTGACTTAGGCTTAGGGTTGGCTTAGATTTGGCTTAGACTTGGCTTAGGCTTGGCTTAGGCTAGATTTAGGCAGGGGCTTACCTAAAGCTTAGGGTTCGCTCAGACTTAGGCTTAGTTTAGACTAAAGCTTTGCTTAGGCCTCAGTTTAGGCTTAGGCTTTGGCTTAAGCATAAGGCTAAGCTTAAACGAAAATCCCGACATTCGTCTAGGACTCGCTCTTCCACGCCGCCAAGATTTCCTGGAGAAGACGCCGGCCCAACAGCGACAGGGGCGGCCGAGGGTAGGTGGTTGGCGGGTAACTTATGAAAGTTTAATATGATATAAAAAACAATAAAAATTAACAAATGGACAAAAATAAGTTGAATTTACAAAAAAAACTAACCAAATTATAAAACTTCAGGACGGTCCCCGACCCCGACCGCAAAGCATGTTTGAGGGCAACACGACGCTCGACGCCGACGAGGAGATTGCCCACCTCTTCTCCGCCCAGCCGGCCGCCATCCTCAGCCGGTAATTCTTTTTTGTAAAGTTTTCACTATCTTTTATGTTTATCTTATTTTCTTCAACGCTATTTCTATTTAACTAAATATTCGGTTCTTTAGCATTATCGGGGAGTGGGGTATATCAATCTCGATTTGCTTAGTAACTTACTAAAAAGTATTTTGATAATGCTTTCAGTAAAATAACTTTATTTTGACTAGAAAAAACTATCGAAACCTCGAAATTTTGGTCAAAACTGCCATTTTTTCGTATTTTTCCAAGAAAAACTTGTAAACTTTTTACGTTTAAGAATAGTAAAAGACAGACCGTTTAGAAACACTTGCCTAAATCCTCTAAAAACTTTGAAAAAAATTTTCAACGTCGAAATTTTGCTGAAAAAACCGACATTTTTAATCGAAAATTTTTCATGAAAATAGTAAAAGACCGTTTAAAAACTTGTCTCTTTGCATTAGAAAGAAACTGAAAAAATTTATCCCCGCACCCCCCGTTAACGCGAAAGCACCATAAAATTGACCAAAAACTAACGAGTTTTACAAAATTACAAACTTTTGCAGCCAATGCTCGCACGCGACCCCCGATACGTCGCCGACGAATGGGCGTCGCCTTTCCGTAGCTGCTGGGATTGCAAAGTAAGCCTATAGCTGATCCGTATTCTCGTTAGGGCAAGCTTGCAGAAATGCCATCCGCAAAAATATGCGCCGCTGGCAAGTCAAGGAATTTTTTTCAGATTCGAAGCCCACGCACGGCAGCACGCGGTGAAGCGCGAGAAGCCCTGGCGCGAGTCGAACGCCCTTTAGACAAAGATTTCCTAAAAAACCACAAATATTCCGTGCAAATGTACAGCTACGTTTCGAATATACTACTATTCTCATGCTCTTTGTGTCTGACGTAATAAAGCTTCCGTTGCTCGAATTCGACGTACGTAGAAGAATGTAGAAATGTTTATTCTGAAACAGACAACAACGATGTGCAACAAAAGTCATAACAAAAACGAAAAACAAAAACAAAAACATTGTCGAATGGATAGTCCTACTTCTTTCGCCCCTTGCTCGGCCCGCCGGATTTCTGGAATTGTGGAATTCGTTGAATAATTAAAATGCCAGTATTTTCTATCAGCCAACGTCAAAATTCACAGGGGCAAAATTTTCCAATGTCGAAACTCTATCCTATCAAAATGGAAAGATACAGAAGGCCAAAAATTTCATAATCACAAAATTCTATCCTATGTTTCAGAATGTCGAAAGTCTGAAAGGTTCTTTGGCATTATCGGGGGGTTCTTTCACCAAGGATCCAATTTCTCAAATATCAATAGCGTGAGTGTTTCTAAACTTTCCCCAAAATAAAAACGTTACAAATTTTCGTAGCAAAATACCAATCAGAAATTATTGTTCGATCCGAAATGGCTGATTTTCGACCAAAAATTTCGACTTTTCGAAAGTTTTTCGAAGGGTTTTCTAGTTCCAAACTAGTTATCTAGCTACTAAAACACAACAAAATAATTCCTATTAGGTTAGAGGGCATTTCTGGATCTAGAAAAAATTAGATCCCCCGATAATGCAAAAGAACCATTTCTAGATTTTAAAACAGTCCAAAAGCAAGCTACCTTCTTTTTGCTCGGTCCTTTGGCGCCGCCAATTTTCCGCTTTTGCGGGCCGCCCCGTCGCGGCTTCTTGTGCGAGAGCACCTTCCCGCGAAGCTCGTCATCAGCTGAAAAAAAAGCAAAATGTCAAATTTCCGAGCCAGTACATACCGGCCATATAGTCGCCGAATTTCAGCAGCTGATCGACCATCGACACGTTGGCCTCGCGCTTTCTTCGCTTTATCTCGCCCTTGTCCATCCGGGTGCGCATCAGGAACGATTCTTCGTGTCTGGAAAAAGGGGGTTACTTTAAAAATGTCGAAATTTTATTATGCCGAAATTTACATAAGCGAATTTCCGACCTACGCAAAAAAATTCGGCATTCTGAATTTCGACCGTGACATTATGATTTTCGACATTATCCGACATACATTCGAGGAAAAGTGTTAGCTCAAAAATTCCCTTACTCTAAACGCTCGCGATCCTGTTGTCGAACACGCGTCGACACCGTATTGTCGATATATTCTTCGACGGGCGCATCGCTGTACTGCTGCCGGAGCTCTTGCACGAGCGTGGAGCCGAGCGCACGCTTCTTGTTCCGTTCGGCCTTCCGCAATTTGCGCTCCTGATCGCGATCCGCTATAAAAAAGGGCTATTCGGAAAGGAATCTAAACGTACTCTCATAATTGATGCCGAAGATCTTTGAGGCGTTGAATCTCTGCCGTCTCTCCGGGGCCTCGTCCTCGTCGTCTTCACTGCCCTCAATCTCGTCCTCTTCGCTGCCGAACCCTTCCGCCTTCCTCGTCAAATTCGTCGTCTTCATCGGAGCTTCCGCCTTCTTTGGCTTCACTCCGGTGACAGGGCCCTACAAAAACATCCTGTGATCGGTGCTTTCGCATTATCGGGGGCGGGGTTTTTTTGATAGATTTAGAAATGCCTAGTAACTTCTCTTCTAGGAAGTATTTTTTAGTGTTTTAGTAGAGAGCTATTACCAACTAGCTATTTTTTACTAACTAACTAACTATCTTTTGCATCTTTGAAACTAAAAACTCAAAGCTACGCTTAGGTATAACCAAAACAACAGACACACAGAAACACTTTCTCTATAGCAAAAATTTATTTTTAGCTGCGATAATGCGAAAGCGCCCAATTTTCTTCCAAAAATGTCTCACCTGCAAAATCTTGTCAATCTGCGGACCGAGCTTCTTTTCGAGGGGCTTTATTCGTTCCAGAATCTAGGAAGCCGTTGCAGAAGCCAAAATCACCGATACCGTCCTGTATCTGATCGATCGCTCCACGGCCCCGCATTCCTGAATCGATTCGCCGGCACTCATCCGCTCCATGATCAGCGCCATCTCGCGCATGTACGCCAGCAGATCGTGATTCTTCACCTCGAGCAGGGAAATGCCCTAAAAAAATTAGCGTTTCTATAAAAGTTGCCAGCTCACGTCTCTATCCTTGTCCGCCTTCAAGCTTTCGATCATTTTGTGCGCGCCGGCCATCGCCTCGCGCGCAGTCCGCACACATTCCGCGGTCGCCGTCGCGAACCGCTCCCCGTCGGTGGACATCTGAATTTTTTTTTATTTTTCATTTTCAAAACGACACGATAAATACAGAGAAAGTAGCCGGGCATCGGTGGGGAACAACAACGTTAGCCAGAGTATAACAAAATACACAATGTTATGAGGAAATACAAATGTGAGGATACTGCCAGGGGGAAGCGCAAAACCGAGTAGTAAAGATGGGGGGAATGCTGGAAATTTAGGAAAAGTCTATAAAGTTCAATTAATTAAAGTTGATTGCGGGTGACTGCAATGATTTTGCTTATGCTGGAAGTTGAGTTGAATTTGCCGTTCCATTCGTTTGTGCTGTCGAGTGCCAAGGTAAGCCGGGGAATACAGGAGAGCAGGATCGTGACTCTTCGCTTGGTGAATTCTCAAAAACGGATCCCAGACCGATAGGAGGCTTCTTGAGAGAAACTTTGTCGTTTTCCTGGGCAGCCAGGGCCGCCTTTGGTATCAACAGCGGTCGGTCTTCCAATCGAACCTCGTCCTCCTGACTTGCCGGCTCCTCTTTCTCCTCAACATCATCCTGGTGGGAGCAGCTGGGCTCGTCATTCTCCTCGCTGTAGACTTCGGGCGGGTAGTAGATCACCTTCCGCTCCACGATTCGCCGCCCGCCCCTGCCGATTCGGACTCGAGTTGGATAGTATTCGGTAAACGGCTCCTCTTCCTCGGATTCTCCGTTTTCTTCGACCACTTCACACTGCTGCTCCTCATCCTCCTGTCCCCCTTCGCCCACCTCGTTCTCAACGGCTTCTTCTTCTTCGTCCTCCAATTCCTCTTCCTCGTCCTCCTCTTCGTCTTCTGCCTCGTTCGCCGACATCAACTCCGACTCTGACGATTCCACGTCCGAATCCTGGCAAAGTGGGTTGACGGCGATCGGATCCGCCTCCGCATAAGCGCACCAACGATACGGCTGGAATTCGTACGGGTCGGAATCGTCACTTTCGGGCACCTCGACCGTCATGTTTGAGTTGAGAACCGTTGACAAATTGCCTTCGATCGGCACATTCCACAACTCCTCATTTTTCTCCAACCATGCTCGATTGGGGACTTCGCGGTCAATGTCGGGCATCACCCTCCGCCTCCTCGCCTTCTTCCTGGGCACGCTGGGCTCGTCGGCGATCGGCTCTTTTGCCTTATCCCTCAGCGAGTTCACGAGCTGCATGTACAACTGTGGATCGTAGTCGTCCAGCTCAAAGTGCGTTTGAAGAATTTCTATATCGCTCTCAATCAGCGCCAGCTTGGTCTTTTCTCGTCTCTTGACCATATCCGCCAATTGCACAGCCCGTCGCAGATCACGGGATAACCGCAGCCCGTTCTCATACGCGTCCTCATCATTCTTCCGATTCCTTCGTGTCTGCATCTTTTCAATTCGTCTCCGGAACGCAATATAAGGATTGATTTGCCCCTCTTTCTTCGCTTCCGTCCTGATTTTCGGGATCAAGCCGCCGGGTTGCCCGCTTTGAAGCTTCGTTTTCCGTTTTGTCAACCAATAGTCGTAGACCATATCGATAATGTGGACACTGATCGACTGCACACATCGTCTGGCATTGTCCGGCAGGATGATTTGCGTATCCGACGATTTTGCTTCGAGTTCCGTGAAAACTCGTTCTAGTTCTCGAGCGGTGACTTGGCCCTTTTTCCGTTTTAACCATTTTTCGTCGTCACTGTCACAGTCGTAGACCGGCTTTTCGTGCTCAAGGGCTTCCCAGGCTTGCACCCGCATCAGATGTGAAGACGTCGGGCCGAGCGTCTGGTATATCCGCTCGTATCTCTCCGTCTCTATCGGGTAGACCTTGGGAGTGGGAATGACCGACGTCGCCTCGCCCATCCCGGAAGTGGTGGCCTGCTGCGAGTTGATGGCCTCTTGCAAATGTGTCTCCATCTCCTCTTCCCGCTCCATTCCGGTGGGCATCATTGTCATTGTCCGCATTATACTTCGGGCTTCTGACAGGTCGGACAGCTCGCTCGCGTACAAGATCTGCATTGTCTTGTTCTGATCCGGATTTTTAGTCCGGTACGTCTTCGTGGTGGCCGTCATCCCCTGGAAAAAGTTGATTACGATTGAAAGTAAGGATCTAGTCGAGGAAAACGGTTTTTTTTGCAAAAGAAACGAACGTTTGTAAAGAACTTAGTTTTTAGAAAAATTTGTGATTACGCGAGCATCCGTTGCTCCTTAGAACGGAAACTGTACGGAGGTGCAAACGGAAACAAGGCAATCGGCAAAAAATAAATTAGTTTCTTTTTCGCAAAAGATTACAATTTCACACAAACATGTCACAAATCATTTAGAAAAGGCAATGCTGCCATCGTCAAGCAACGATCGAAAAAATTCGACGGATAGCGCTTCCACTAGCCAATTTTTATTAACATCTTGTAAAACCCGTATCACAGTTCAAGTCCATACATCACAAAGCATCAAATACAGTTTTTGGGCGCCGAAATTTTATCGCCTTTCATTTGCTTCAACGGCGACTTCCGCTTGGGCCCGGGAGATTCGTGGCCTCCACCTCACTGTTCTTGCGCTTATTCCCGGCGGCGTAGGCGACAAACATCTCCTTCAGGAACTTGAGCTCATTCTGCAGGCTTTCCACCTAAATTTTTGAGGGTCCTGGTTGGCCTTTCTGGGTTGGGGCGGCTTTTCAGCACGGTCGGCGTGCTTCTCCCTCATTCTTTTACCCCGAGAATAGGTTTTTTGTACGGAGAACCGGCTTAAATGCAATTTTCGATTCTGCCGTTTTGTCTGTGCCAATTTTTGGCGCTAAAACTTTCTCTAACGAGCATCACTTTACTTTTTATCGATATTTGGCGAACTTTAGCACGTTTAGCTGCGTTGAACAAGGCCGCAACGGTTTTGAATGCGTAAAAGGGGCCGATCTGATGATTTCTAACCAGATTTCACTTACTTTTCGCTCCAACTCAGCATTTTCTTTGCGCAGCTCATCGACGCGCTTTGTCGTGTTCGTTTCCTCCTCGCGTTTTTTCTGGCGCGTCCTGAATTCGGTGTCAAAAATTCGTTTGCAGCGCACACTTTCGTGTTTTGACTACTTTTCGCCTACCTATTCACGGCTTCATTGTTTTTCTGGCGTTTCATGCGGTACTCCTCGTCCTTCTCCTCAGTGTTACGTTTGCGGCCGGCCATCGTTCCTAAACTGGCGCTATCGATAGTTTGAGCGATGGCGAAGATTTTGATATGAGTAGGGGGGAAGGAAATATTCTTTAATATAATGAAATTTAAGAGTTAACAACCTAGTATTTGAAAGAGGTTGGTTATACGCTCGCGCTAAAGTGCTCCGACCCACTCCCCATCCCACATGCCCTCCACGCTCTCACCGCCGCGCCCTGACGAAATTTTCTAAGGGGAGACCCTCTTATGATTTGTGTTTGTCAGGGTTTTCTTCCGAATTTCGAACTTTTGTCCTCCAGCTACCTAGTTAATAATTTTTTTTCAGCATTACACAGAAGCAGTAATGCTTCGCTGCTTGAACGCGGCTCGGACAAGGAGTGCGGCTCGGATTCTTGCCCGGTACAGTTCAACACAAAATCAAGCACAGGTGCGTTTCTTTAAAATATGAAGCAAACCCTTGGCCCGAAAAACGAGCTATTCTGTCTGTTTAGGACTTTGAGATATGAAATGATTGATTTGTCTGTTTTCAGGTAGCCATCCTCACCGATCGCGAGGTTCGACATCTGCTCTCCAGTGATAATGCGATCGAGCGATTTATAGTGGTGGGTTGCCTTGCCGCGACTAATTGCCATTCTTTAGTGGGCAACGGGCAAAAAGCCACCCAAGAATGACATGGAGCGCTTTCAAGAAGCGATCAAGGAGTTCCGGAAAAAGTACGAAGGGGACGCAAAAGAGAAGAAGGGCCCAGATGGGAAGCAGGCGGACGGTGAGTGTCAATTTTGTTTAGGAATTTCACGACCAAATTATGTCCGGGTTCGGAGCTTTGATAACTGAAGGTTTTAGGCGACAAAAATCCAGAGACTCCACCAGGAGGATGGCAAGGAATCGCCGTCTCGGCGGTCGTCATTCTCGCGCTCTACCTGTTCAACGACTCCCAGTCTTACAAGGAGTTGTCCTGGAATCAATTCTACAAGGAATTCCTCGAGGCCAACGCCGTATGCGCTATTTTGCAAGAAGGATGACGATCTCTTTAGGTTGATCGCCTGGAAGTTGTCAACAAGAAATGGGTTCGCGTGATTACGTCAAGTGGAAAATACGGAACGGTGAGTACTGAGATTCCGAGATTAGACCCGAGTTTTTAGGCGCGCCCCTACTTCAACATTGGCAGTGTCGAGTCGTTCGAGCGGAGTTTAGCCGGCGCTCAAGCGTATCTTGGCTACGAAGCAGATAGACAAATTCCAGTGCTCTACAAGGAGGAATTTGATTAGTAAGAAAATGCCGTCTTCCCTATGACCTCATGTTTTCAGCAAGCACAACTTGCCGCAAATCCTGAGCACGCTGCTCCCTCTCTTCATCCTGTACTACTTCTACCGCTCGGCCAAGCGAATGTCAGGCGGAGCAGGTGCTTTTTGCCTTTGCTTAATTCGTAATCCGGAATCTAGGTGGGCCAAGGGCGGAGGCGGCGGCTTTGGCGGTCTCTTCGGCAATTTCGGCTCCAGCACCGCCCGTGTCATCAACAAGGAGGATATTAAGGTGAGAAAGGAGGCGCTGAATCCTATTTTTTTCAGGTTGCCTTCAAAGACGTCGCCGGTTGCGAGGAGGCCAAGATCGAGATCATGGAGTTTGTCAACTTCCTGAAGAACCCGCAGCAGTACAAGAACCTCGGCGCCAAGATACCAAAGGTATTTCGAGTTTGCCGCTGCGTTTAATGGATCAAAATCTAGGGAGCCATCCTCACCGGCCCGCCCGGCACCGGAAAAACGCTGCTCGCCAAGGCGACCGCTGGCGAGGCCAATGTGCCCTTCATCACCGTCTCTGGCTCGGAATTCTTGGAAATGTTTGTTGGGGTGAGTATTTCTGAGTCTCTCGCAAAATTAAATTTTTTGTATTTTTTGCAAAATTCGAAAATTTCTTGTTTTTTGTCCCGCTTTCTATTCATCATTTCCTTTTCATTTCAGGTGGGTCCTGCCCGTGTGCGCGACATGTTTGCGATGGCGCGTAAGAACGCCCCCTGCATCCTTTTCATCGACGAGATTGACGCCGTCGGAAGAAAACGGTAATTTTTGTCGGAATTTCCGGCTCATGCTCGATTTAGTGGCGGCAAGGGTGGAATGGGTGGCCACAGCGAGCAGGAGAACACGTTGAACCAACTCCTCGTTGAGATGGACGGTAGGCGTACGCCTCACGATTGCAACTTTTTTTGCAGGATTCTCGACTGACGAGAGCAACGTTATCGTCATGGCGGCAACGAATCGTGTTGACATCTTGGATTCGGCGCTGCTCGCCCTGGGCGTTTCGATCGGCAAATCTACGTTCCGTGCCGGACATAAGGTCGGTCTTGGACGACGTTACATTTTTTCAGGGTCGTGCTTCAATTTCCGCGTCCATTGACACCGCTAAGACCTCGCTGGACAAGAGGCGTTGAGCAGGAAGCTGGCTGCGCACACTCCCGGCTTTTCCGGTTGGTTTTTCCCCCTTGAATTCTGGCGTCTTGGCCCTGTAATCCTTTTGAGCGACGTGACTTGCATAGAATCTAAAGCTCGATCGAATGAGCTGTGTCTGCCACTCCGAGAAACTGCAATATCATCCAAACACCATTCATTTTTAGGCGCCGACATCTCCAACGTGTGCAACGAGGCCGCCCTAATTGCTGCCCGTGACGCCAACGACGAGATCACGATGAAGAACTTTGAGATGGCGATCGAACGCGTCGTTGCCGGCATGGAAAAGAAGAGCCAGGTTCTTCAACCTGATGAAAAGAAGACGGTCGCCTACCACGAGGCCGGGCACGCGATTGCCGGCTGGTTTCTGCAGTACGCCGATCCGTTGTTGAAGGTGAGGCCCATTTTCTTGCCAAAATAGACGTTCTCTAGGTATCCATTATCCCCCGCGGAAAAGGGCTCGGCTACGCGCAATACTTGCCCAAAGGAGCAGTACCTCTACTCGACGCAGCAGCTGCTTGACAGGTACCTTTATTCGAGTTGCTTTGACGCAAAAATTTTTAGGATGTGCATGACGCTTGGCGGACGGGTGGCTGAAGAGATCTTCTTTGGCCGAATCACGACGGGCGCCCAGGATGATCTACAGAAGGTTACGCAAATGGCCTACTCACAGGTGTGGTTTTGCACGGTTTTTGTTGTCTAGTTCTAGCGGCAGTCTAAGCATAATTTATTCGGCGCATATAGATTACCCAAACAGGGCCCCCAAATCAATACTTCCGGTTCGACTTTGCGTAGTTGTTGGCCGGGGTCTGCTTGGCACTCGAGTAGGTCTCGTGGCTTGGCGGGTAGCTCGACGCGGGCGCGTCCACGCCGGTGTACGTCTGGGATGAGTGGCTGTACTGCTCGGGCTGCTCGTGGGCAACGATGCGGTCTCGTGGGCGTATTTTGGTTCCTCGCGTACATAGGAGGCTTGCGGCTGGGCGTACGTGGGGGGTGTAGGAGGTTCTCATGCGCGTGATGCCGGCTGCGCCTGGGCGTACGTTGGATGCTCCTGGGTGTAGATGACCGGCTGCGCTTGGGCGTATGAAGCCGGCTGCACCGGTGCGACCTGGTAGCTCGCCGCTTGATAGCTGCTGCCGGCCGAGGGGCCCTGAGGAACAGTGGCGTAGCTCCCTCCAGAAATTTGCGGTAGGCCGTAGCGTAGCTGCCTCCCGCCGAGATCTGGGGCGCCGCCGCGTAGACGTTTCCGGCGGCAGCTGGCTGCGCGTATTCGTTTGAGGCGCTCTGCTGGCCGTAGCCGGAGTTGAAGCCTGGAAAAGTTTGATAGTGCCCAAATTAATAAAATTGGTTTTCTGGCCTATTAACAGCCCAGAACCGATTACGACATTTTTAAAACAAGCTCAGAGTACTTCCCCAAGGCTCTCTGCAAGCACCCACCAAATAGGTTACCCAGGCTGGGCGCTGTCGCGTATCCCTGGGGCTGGCTTTGATGTCCACTGTCGCTGCCCGGGATCGGGTAGGCGTAGTACGTCGGTTGCGACGCACCGATCACAAATCCAAAGTTTCGGGTCGTTGTCACGTGGTCGACGGAGACGGTGGGGATGCAGGGCGGGGCTGCGCATTGCTGAGGGGCCGGGGCTTGTTGTTGACAAGCGCAGGGGGCTTGCTGCTGAATTTTCGGGTTTTAAGGCATGTATGCTTCTACCTGAGGCTGGCAGCTGCAAGCTTCCTGCTGACGTTGCGGCTGCTCGACGTTCACCCGACAGTTCAGGGTGACGATACCGGAAGAGTCGGTCGTTTTCCGGCAATTCTCGGCCCCTTGCACCGGGTAGTAGCTCTGACTTTGCGCGTAGCTGTCAGCCGTGCTGGCGTAGTGGGGGCGAGCTGAGCCTGAGATCGGTGCTGGTTCGTTACCTAACTTCCTTTATTGAATTCCCCCGATTAATTTTATTTTAGCATTTTCGATTTAAAAATTCAAAACTTGTTTCAAAACTTGGAATTTTATAGTTTTTCTTACATTTTAACAATAAAGGTTAGGTTTTCGTAATTATAGGATTTTTATGTTTTTTTTTCTTAAAGAGCTCGCTAATTTAATTTGAAAATGTTACTAAGGAAATGCTATTAAAATAGGTTTATACTACTGTTTATACTTTGCAATAAACCACTTACCAAGCACCAGAAGCACCGCGGCGTATCCGAGCTGCTTGAACATGATTGGGCGATCGTGTGCCATCACCTTCGATGCGGTGCATTTATAGTCGATCCGGGAATTCCGGAACTCGGTCGTACAGTGTCCGGGGGCTCGGAAATGGTGACAGGCGGACAAAAAGCCGCCGAAAACCCCGGCGCACTAGACAATTGCAAAAGTCGCCACGTTGCTGATTCAGCGCAAGCTTTTTCGGTTTAGACTCCTAGACGGGATTCGGGCAATGGGATACATGGACCCGTTTGCGAAAATACCAAAAACGAAATTTTTCCGAGTCTACTGTCTTTTTTCAGGTTGTCAAGTACGGCATGTCGGCCAAGGTGGGCCCGCTCTCCTTCGACACGCCGCAGCCCGGCGAGATGGCCTTCGACAAGCCGTATTCCGAGGCCACCGCTCAATTGATCGATCAAGAGGTGAGATTTGAGCGTTTTTTAGTAGCCGAAAATCTGCGGTGGTTCGCCTTATTTTCAAAATGTGAAAATTCATGATGTCCAAATTCCTGTTTGTCAAAATTTTGGGCTTTTTTTTCAAGCATTTCCGTGGAGATTTGTTCCTGGTAAAGATCACCAGATTTAAATTTCGCGTTATAAAATTTTGATTTCAGGTCCGGGACCTGGTATGGGCGCCCTGACAGGACGCGTGAGCTGCTGTCAGAAACGGGACGACGTCGAGAAGGTGTGCATTTTATTGGATTCCCCGGATACCTGTGTTTTCAATTTAGTAATTTCACAGGTGGCGCTGCGCTTGCTGAGAAGGAGGTGCTCTCGCGCGACGACATGGTCGAGATGGTCGGCAAACGGCCGTTCGGCGAGAAGCACACCTACGAGGAGATGGTGGAAGGTTCGTTTTGGCAAGAAATCCCTAGCAAATCGTTCCCGTTGATGGGTTCTTTCGCATTAACGGGGGGAATTATCGCACGCTATCGCTATTATATATTAGAAAAATGGAGCATCGGAAAAAGCCCCCCCCCCATAATACGAAGGTATCCGTTAATGTTCGTCTGCTTCTAGGCACTGGCGGCATGGACGAGGACACGCAACTACCGAAGGGGCTGAAGAATTGGAACGAGGAGAAGGAGCCAAAGGAGACCGCGCCGGCATCATGAAAATCCGCGCACACCAAAGAAGTCAACCCCCATTCTCACACCGCTCATCTCGGGTATCTCCTCCTCCATATTTTTGTGCTGGCTCAATTCTTTGTTGCTCCCCCCTTGACTTGTTCTCATTTGCGGCAGGTGGTGCCCTGTATCGTTGAAAAGTTGAAAATGGTCATGCTTCGCTTTTCAGCAATACTCGCACTGCCCGCCCTTCCCCCATGATCTATTTCGTTAATTCTAGTTCCTTCCGTAGCTTTCGTCTTTCTCTTCCCCTGTTTTCTATACCGGCTACGCGTGATCTTTCAATTCCAGCCCTAGCTTGGTGGTGTCGTTTTTCTTGGTCTCTCTGCCCACCACCACTCGTTTTTGCTGTTTTCTGTTCGTTTGTCGTTTGTTTGTTCTAGTTGTAGGCCCTGAACTAGCTGTAATGCCCGTGCCGTTCTTGTATAGTCGAAGCCACGCGCGATTTTGGCAGTTGTTACGAGGTTTTGACAAATCGTTTGAAATAAATAGGTTATATTTTCAAGCCACTGCAGCTCGGCGATTAGCGGTTGATGAGCCTTTCAATACTTTAAAGAGCATGACAAGCGGATGCCCTACAAAAATGAGCCGTATTCCTCTGGTATAGGCCATCCTCGCAACGGGGTAATTGAAAAAACCCTTTCTAATCTGGCCGCTGCGGGAAAACGTTTGCGAAAATTGTATTTCGAACTGAAAAGTGCGAAGACTAATTTTTATGGTTTTCACGGCATTCTGAGTGTTTTCAAGCCGTTCAGTTCCAAAAACCTATCAAAGTTTTCAAAATAGGATAATTTTTGCTTCGAGTTTCATCGAAATTGAGCGGCTGAAAACTAAGGCCGTTTCCGGACTCACTAAAAACAATCGAAAGTTGTGCCTATATTAGAGGAAATACAGCAAATCGTTGCCACGTTTTTGCGCTTTCGATCTGTGCAATTATTCGCCAATTTCAGCGGGTACAATGAGCGGCGGACGAGGGCGAGGCGGCGGCTCGACGTCAATGGTCAGCAAGGTGGCCTCGGCGCTCGGCATCGCCCGCTACGACATGCGCAACTACTGCCAGCCGGCCAGAACCGAGCCCCCACCCCTGTTCCCGGTACATTTTCTATTCGTTCCGAAAGTTGCCCGTTTTAGCCATTATCCCACAGCGTGCCGGCGCTACCCGAATCTGATCGCCGTGACTACATCGTCGCCTCCAAGAGGGTGATCATAGACCGGTACGACCTTGGAGCCAAACCTATCTCTTTTTCCAGGTTTCGACAAAGCCCCTTCTACCTCGAGGAAGCCGTTGACGATGTGGACATCAAGCGCTACACGGACACGTACCGACAACATGGGAGACCGAAATTGGAGCCCGGTATTCAGATTTTGTTGTTAAAACGTCTGACTTCAGTCTGGTCCCGACTGCCCGAGGAACTCTGCTGGCAAAAGAAGGGTGCTGAGAGGTCAACGGCAAAGCGAAGAAAGGTAAGCTATTTTACGCTGACTATTAGCTATTTTGCTTTTCGGGTCGAGGACGCCGTCTCCGAACTCGTCAACGCGAAGCTAGCCGGCCTGCGCGAAGTCGGCGAGGATGAGGAGAAGGCGGTTGAAGCGGTAGGGACGCCGATCTGGATAAAAACTTCTTCTTTTCAGGAAGACGCGTCCGACGTTGAAGACGAGGAGGGCCAAGAGAAAGAAGGCGACGAGCCGGTGTCTGAAGACGATCTCGAGGAGGATAACGACTACGCGCAAGAGTACGTTTTTCCGCTGTAATTAGTTTTTTCGCCATACGTTCGTGTTTTCAACTCTAAAAGTCTGGAGTTCGAAAAACCTAAAACGATGCTGAAACGGGGTGTCTTCTAACCGCTTCTCACCCCGGGCCGCCCTCCAAGCTAAGTAGCGCCCGTTTTTCTTACCTTATTCGCTTTAATTGCTCGTTTTCAGTTATTTCGACAACGGCGAAGGCTACGGCGGCGGCTCCGACGACGATCTGGACGTCGACGGCGACGTGTGATCCCCGATACTCGATTGATTGCTTAGGTTTTGAAAATTCCATGTTATTTTTGTCTTCCAGCTTCCCCCCGAAACGGGTCTCATTGTTGTTATTGTTCTCATTGTCTGCTGTTCGAATAAAGATAATTTTTGCTGCTGTCCTCACAGGTCCACACATGTCAGCAATACGCCAGTATAACGAAGGCCTCCCCACCCGCCTTTTCTTGCCCGGCTAGATTTCCCGCACTGGGGCGTGTTCGAACGCGCGCGTCTGGTTGGCCATGTTTTGTTGACATTCGCTGGATTTTGCTTGGAGTTGCCTGAAGTGCGGTAGATCTACATATTATTGTTTTTATAGAAGGACGAATTCGCTGCACCAACTCGTTCGTCGACTCTCGACGTCAGCCGCCATGGGAATTAAGGATCTGTCCAAGGTGCGGATTTGGTTTCTAAAAAAGCTGAAAAGTTGGAGATATTATTTGCCTAACGTTTCCTCGAATAGACAATGCGTTGAAACCACCTCTAGTTCGTTAAAACTAGCCCACTCTGGCGCTTAGAAAAGCAGGAGGCTAACCTAGAACGAAATTATGCCCATTTTCTGGGGTAGAACGGTGTGCAAAAACGCTACAAAATCGTAAGCGGCTTGGGGAGCTTGTCCCTAGAATATACAATGGGTTATGGGCGCGAATCGGCACGTTAGTTTAAGTGGCCAGCCTGCTTTTCCTCGCTCAACGGACCCCAATTTTTATCTGGACGCTCTTGGGAGCTTGGGGGCTGTAATCTATACGAAAATGTTGGCCTTGTGCTTTAGAGTAATAATAAATTAGAGTTGAGTAAAAAATGGCAACAAGTAGTATATTGAGATAGGGAAGTCAAAATCTCGGCTGCCGGTATACGCTAAAATTTAGATTTTAACAGGCCAGAGGCTAACGCGGAACATAACTCTATCCATCTTTGCAGGTCATCAAGGAGCATGCACCGAACGCCATCACCGAGCACGAGATGAAGAACTACTTCGGACGCAAGGTGGCCATCGACGCCTCAATGGCCCTCTACCAGTTCCTGATCGCCGTGCGCCAGGACGGCAGCCAGATGCAGAACGAGGCTGGCGAAGTTACCAGGTGTGTTCTGCGCTTCTAGGCTCGGTGTTTCTAGCGATATCTCGAAGCCATTTATTCAATCCAAATCTATTGGGGGCAGTCGTCGTACGGCCTCGCGGATTGGGTCGGGCAGGGCGGGCGCGCCGACATTTTCCGGTTGCTAGAATTCGGTTTTGAGAATCGAAAATAGGACCATTTGCCCACCAGAATCGCGTTGGCCTGGATTTCGTCCATCACCGAGGCCAGCGCGTCCGCCATCCCCTGCTCGACCTAACAAAAAATGTGTTTTTTTTGGCGATTCGATAGCGCTCGAAATTCGGAACAATCAAAAAACAGCCGAACCCCCAACCCATCACCTCAAAAGGCATCCTTGTAGGCAAAAACTTTACCTTTTTCTGCTGAAGCTCCCACTGAAGTCTCTCTGGCGACGCGCTCGCGACGCCCGGCTCCTCCAGGCCGGCGAGGAAGATTTCTTTCTGAAAATCGGGGTGGAAAGTAGATTAACTCCCACAGCGGAAATCGATACTTTTTCTGTCTTTTCTCTACTCAGATCCGAATTTTGCTTCGCAGTTTTCGGATATACCTCAACCGCCTTGTACAGCAACGGCTCCATCAGCTGCAGGTTCAGCACCTCGAGCTCGTTCGGGTTCGGGATCGCGATTTTGAGGTTGACTGACTGAAACGAGAGGAGATAGAGCTTTTCCACCTTGAAATCACCTCCTCTTTGCCAATGTCCTGCTGGGCGCCATCCGGGTTGGGCGCCGCGCGTTGCTGGGGTGTCGCGAGCAGGGGCGCCACGTTCAGCACCAGGATTCCGGCCAGTAGCTGCCACATTTTGGAGTCGAAAAATTACACTTTCCCTTTTTGGCAACAAATTATGCGAACGACTTGCCGATTCAAATTCCACTTTTATAGTCACCTGATGGGCATGTTCTACCGCACGATCCGGATGATCGACAACGGCATCAAGCCCGTCTACGTGTTCGACGGCAAGCCGCCGGATCTCAAGAGCGGCGAGCTGGAGAAGCGCAAGGAGCGGAGGTGCGTTCTCTTGTTTTTTTTTTGAAGGTCTGCTTTCCAGGGATGAAGCCGAGAAGCTGCTCGCCGAAGCCAAAGAGAAGGGAGATGCCGAGGCGGCCGACAAATTTGAGCGTCGTCTTGTCAGAGTATGTTTTGGAACTGTGGAGATATGCTTTTAAAGGTTGGACTTAGTCTTAGAGGAAAGTATTTGAAGTTGACAAGCTATTTCCAAGGTTTTCTGCATAAAATTTCAATTTTTTTGTCGAAAAGGGAGTCCTTTTCAGGGCAGAATCGATTTTTGTATTTTTTGTAGTGGATTTTCTGTAAAGTTTTTACGCTCAGGAGTAGGAAAAGGTAGTTCAAAATTCACAAAAACATTTCCTCTATCTAGAAAAATTGTATCTGAGCGAAAAATTAGGATCACCGCCCCCGTAATTTTACCGTTTTTCAGGTGACCAAAGACCAAAACGAGGAGGTGAAGCGCCTGCTGCGACTTATGGGCGTCCCGGTGGTCGAGGCCCCGTGCGAGGCCGAAGCTCAATGCGCCGCCCTGGCCAAGGCCGGAAAGGTATCCCTTCATCCACGAACCTCTGAACTCCCCCAGGTCTACGGCGCCGCCACGGAAGACATGGACGCGCTGACGTTCGGCGCCAGCGTGCTGCTCCGCCACATGACGTTCTCGGAGGCGAAGAAGATGCCATCAAGGTGAATTCTAGTTTTTGCTTGAATAGTTCTTCTAACTGCAGC
The DNA here is from genome assembly GCA_038088335.1 of Mesorhabditis sp. LJ9110. Lineage (NCBI taxonomy): Eukaryota > Metazoa > Nematoda > Chromadorea > Rhabditida > Rhabditidae > Mesorhabditis > Mesorhabditis sp. LJ9110. Next base: position 187,129 of record JBBGBA010000150.1, on the reverse strand, counting down.
AATTCAACCTGGAGGCCGCGATGAAGGGGCTGAACCTGTCGCGCGAGGAGTTTGTCGACCTGTGCATCATGCTCGGCTGTGACTATTGCCCGACGATTCGGTATTTCTATGGCGAATCGATATATGCGTGATTTTAGCGGAATCGGCCCCAAGCGCGCTATCGAACTGATCCGGCAGTATAAGTCGATCGACAGCGTCCTGGAGAATATCGACACGAAGGTACGCTTCAACAATAATTATACATTTTTTGTTTAGAAATATGCGGTGCCCGAAGACTGGAATTACGCGCGTGCTCGGGAGCTTTTCCTGAACCCGGAAGTTGCCGATCCGGCCACCGTTGAGGTATGCGTTGCCTTTTATTGCCCACCCCTTGTTTCCTTCAGCTTGTCTGGAAAGACCCGGATGTTGAGGGCGTCGTCGCGTACATGTGCGGCGAGAAGAATTTCAAGTAGGTTTTCGCGACCATAAATTTATTCATGAAATTTCTAGTGAGGATCGGATCCGTTCGTCGCTCGCCAAGATGAAGAAGGGCCGCGAGGCGGGGACCCAGGGCCGCATCGACTCGTTTTTTGTGAAGAAAACGACCGGTTTGTGTCCTATCTTTTAAAATTCTAAAATTTGTTTAGTTGTCAGCGAGACGACTACGCTGAAGCGCAAGGCCGAGCTGGACAAGAAGAATCAAGCCGGCCAAGAAGCGCGGCCCCGCCATCAGAAAGGAGACCAAATAGGTTTTTCAAGTCATTTGAGTGATTTTTATCCATTTCTTTCGATTGTCATTCCATGCATACCCTGAACCCGATGACCATTTTCCCCCCGATTCATTTACCGATCTCTCCCATTTCTTTGTTGCAATTTTTAATCACGACGTGTATGCGCGAATAAATCGGATTTGAAAAGTCAGTGGAATTTCGGATAGCCATCAAAAATTTATCGACGGTAGGAGGGGAAACTATTTCATAAAAAATACCCGTAAAAAGCTTCTTCGTCGAGCACCGTCGAGACGTGTGATACCGCAGAGTCGGCGTCCATTCTGATGAACTCGTCGAGGTTGTGGCCTAGGAAAAAATATTGCATTTCAAATCAAAGCTCACCAAGCTCAACGCGAAAGTTGGGTTCCCAGCTCGGCGGCGGCGAGTTCCACGTGTTGTCGGCTTTGCGCATGTGCCGCCTGAAAAGAACAGTTTTAACAACTGGTAAGCGGAAAACTTACCGATCGCTGGAAAAGTGCTCCAAGTAGACAGCCACCGGGAGGATGCGGAACTTTCGGGCGCATTGCGGCGGGAATTTCCACTAAATTCGACATATCCAAGGAATTAAAGATCGCAAACCTCGCTGGGGAATGATTCTTCGCAATATTCGGTAAATGGGCACGGGAAGTCGAGCGTTGTGTCGAGATCGTAGACCTAAAAAAACACAAAATATTGTCAGCTTCTTTCGGACCTTGGACGCGCCGTCGGCCTTCTCAACGAGAATCACGTGGTAGTCCCAAATCACGTAGTCACGATCTTCTCGGCAAGCTTTCTAAAGAACAATGAAGTCATGAAGAACTTTATTGTTTACCTGTTCGAATATCGGGAACGCCCTTTCCTCATTTGATAGGAAAACGACGAAGAAGGCATCGTGCCGATCTGCAGGTATTCGGGCGCAAAGCTAAAAGTTTGTTTTTTTGAAATGGTTTATCGCGCACCTTGAGAATATTTTCTTCGCAGTAGCACGACGTGTAGAGACACTGCCCGCGCGGCCCGAATGGCATGAAGACGCTGCTGAGGTTTGGCCTGCCAAGCCACTAACAAAGGACTTGTCGCCTGAAAAGTTTTTAAATACCTTTTTAGGCCTATTTGAATACGTTTTCCAACGTATTTATTGTTCTTTTGTTGAAGCCAATTTCGTAACGAGCGCCAAGATCAGTAAAATTGAAACTGTAAACTTCTGCCCTTACAAAAAAGCCATGCCCGTGTCTGTACTTCGGCCAATTTCGTCCAAATGCTTCTACCAATCTTTCACAATCAATACTTTTATTCGTCACATCTGGAAAATCGTGGCAAATCATTAACCGTAAGAAATTATAAATATCGCAAAAAAAAAACAAAAAATCGAAACGGAAAACATTAGACGGCAAGCTCTACTTTCTTCAGATCTTCCTCCCTCACATACTTGGAGACGAGCGGGTCGATTTCTTCTTTGATGAAGCGTGTCTAAACGGGGATAAAATGCATAAATTGCAGAAACGGACCGTCTGGGTGACGCAGCGCCCGGTGAACAACAGCGGCTTGGAGACGAGGCCAGCACCCGGTCGCGTACCTAAGAAAAAGTTAATAATTTAGAATTGCTAGGTTACCTTATCAAAGAAGGGGTCGTGCAGCATCTCGGCCATGTCGACCGGATGCTTCTTTTGGCGCTGCTTGGCGGCCAGGGCCGTCTCACGAATGACGGAATGAGCCTGAACAAAGAATTTCAAAAATTCTCGAAAAACTTGTACCTGTTGCCGGTCTACGCCTTCTTCTGTCAGGTACATCATCGCCTTTTCGAGGCCGAGGAATGGCAATTCTCGGGCGACGAGGTCGTCCACGTTCTCGCGCTGGACGGTCAGACCCTCGAAGATGTTCTAAAACGCAAAATTTTCTAAAAAACCAGAAAAATTAAGGTTTTGCCCGAATAGTCCATTTTCTTATATATTTGAAACCTAACGCTACACGCTAATGTGAAAACAACGGGAAATCTGTAATTCGCTAGTTCAGAGAAAAGCTCACTTGCAAAACATCGAGAGCAGCGTCGGCGAGCAGGAATCCTTCGGGGATCCAGCGACGGCGGCCGGCCGAGTCGTCCAGCGTGCGCTCGAGGCCTTGGTCCGATAGGATCGACAGCGCTTCCTAAAGGAAAGAATAAAATGGATTAATCGTAAGATCGTACCGCGGGCAGCTGCTGAAGGGCTCGCACGATGGAGCAGCACCTCTCGTCCTTCATCGGGTTCTTCTTGTAGGGCATTGCCGACGAGCCAATTTGGTCCTTCTCGAACGGCTCGAGCAGCTCGTCGAAGGCCTGCAGGATTCGAATGTCCGTCGAGATCTTCTTTATCGCAGCGCCGAGGGCGGCCAGCCCAAAGCTGAGGTGGGCGTCCTGGAAAAGTGGATTTACTTGAGAATTCCCAAAAATTACTGGGCAAAATGAAAGAAGTTGTTTTTTCCTAAACACCGTTTTTTCCAAAATTCATTTTCCCCCACCCCCTGGTAACCATCCTGATACGTAAAAGCCTAAAAATGCTTACCCTGCCTTAAAAACGTTTTAAAGCCGAGAAACAAAAATTTTTATTTTTACGAACCATGAACTTACGCAAACCAAAACATTTAAAAAATCATACGCACCTGCTGTCGAGAATACGTCTGGCCGGTGATGAAGAATCGTTGGGAGAAGCCGGCCTTCTTCGTGACCAGCTCGTCGAGTTGCTCTACCTAAACGGCAAAAATCCACTCGAGAAAATGGAGCGTACCTTATCCTCATCTCCCTGGAACAGCGTCAAAAACGAATCCTGGGTCCCCGTGGCGCCCTTGACCCCGCGGAATTTGATCGTCTCGCGGAAATGTTCAATCTAAAAAGGAATAAATCGTAATTTTGGTCAAATCACCTGCTTGAAGGCGAGCACCAGTTCTTGGGCCCAAATGACCGCTTTTTTGCCACGGTGACCAGAGACGCCGTCTAAAAAAATTGCATTTTCCAACAAAACGCCAAAACGGACCTGGTAGTGGGTGCGCCCAACTGTAACCGTGTCCTTGTGCTTGTCGGCGAACACGCCGATCCGGTGCAGGACGATGGCGACTCTAAAACCATTTAAAAATATTATTATCAAAATAACACCTTCGTAAAATGTGGTTGACGGCCTCCCGGATGCAGATCAGGTCGGCATTGTCCTGGACGTAGCACGACGTGGCGCCGAGGTGGATGATGCCGGCCGCCTTCGGGCAAATCTGAAAAATTGGGTTATAAATGTGAATTTGAATAATAGTATTAAAAATCCGGAACTGGGTCATAACCATCAATCGATTTGCATGGGTTTCCAGGTATAAAAGAACCCCGCCGGTGCGGAATGGCACCCAAACTTCAACCAAGAAGATGGCCCAATCCGTCGCTCCCGGTGACATCACCACCCAGCCCGGCACGAAGATCGTCTTCAACGCCCCGTACGACGACAAGCACACGTATCACATCAAGGTGATCAACTCTGGCGGCCGCCGCATCGGATGGGCCTTCAAGACCACTAACATGAAGCGCCTGGGCGTCGACCCGCCGTGCGGTGTCCTCGACCCCAAGGAGCAGGTTCTGGTGAGCTTTTCGCTTGAACGGCTGATCCTGATGAATCTCGACGTTGCTCGTCCAATCATCACTCTTTCAGGTCGCCGTCTCGTGCGATTCGTTCCAGTTCGGCGCTGAGGACACCAACAACGACCGCGTGACCATCGAGTGGACCAACACCCCCGACGGCGCCGCCAAGCAGTTCCGCCGCGAATGGTTCCAGGGCGACGGCATGGTGCGCCGCAAGAACCTGCCGATCGAATACAACCCCTAATCATCCCGGTCAAACTTTCAACTGATAAACGTTTGCGCACACACAATTGTATTTTGTACACTACACGGTTTTCACTGCCTCGATTTTGGTTATATCGCTACTATGTCCAGTTGGGACGATTTGCTTTTATGGTCCTCTCCGGAAAAGTAGCTTGCTGTGCCGGAATCGATTTAGAGATGTTCAAAATGTGGCCAACATTGAAAAAAGCGTCTGAAAGGACTGAAAAAGTATTTTATGACCTGCGGCCGAATTTTAAAACATTTCCAAGTCGATTCCAATACGAAAACCCCTTTCCAGGCGGGACGCGAAAAGTCAATCAAGCCTCGATTTTCCATCTCAGATCTGCGTAGCGCAAAATTTGTATTTACCTTTCCGTACGTGTGGTTGTGCGCCATCACGTCGTGCTTCAGCCGCCTTTCTTCGGCGCGCACCAGCGGCCAGTCGATGTTGTCGCGGTTGGCCTTCAGCTCGTCGACGGCTTCTTGGGTGATCTAAAAGAGATGAATAAACAAAATCACCAAAACACTCACCTGCTTCAACCCGAGCTCCAGCTCCGCCTCGGCCAGCCAAATCCACAGTTGGCGCCAGAGGATCGTCTGAAAAACAAATATTGAAACCGATATGCAAAGAAAATACCTTGTTCTTCTCGGAGAACGTCTTGAGCAGCGGCGACGAGCGGCAGTAGCGCGTGACGAGCACCGAGGTGTAGCTCTCCTCCGGGCACGTCATGGCTAGAACATTTTGGATTAGATCAGCAATTGGCAGAGCGTAGATTTAAGAGAAAACAGAATAGCAAGTAAATTGAAGAGCGTAGATTTTTTGGGAATTGTGGAGTGAGACGCCGCAAAAGATGAAGCTCCAGCCGTGCTGAGATGCCGCGGGCTGATAAAAGGGCAAGATGGAGATGAACAGCCAAAATATCGACCAGGGAGTGTATGAAATGTAAATAAAAGCGAAGATGGTCATTCTCGCGCTCGGACAGGCCCAGGAACGCTTGGGAGCCTGGGGGCGCGTTGATACCAAATATAGAATTAAATATACTAAATCAATTTTTTGTAGAATTATAAAATGGCTAAATTCATAAATTTAACAATTTGATTAGCAGCAAGCAAAAAAGCCGCGCGGTTCCGGCAGGCGTTCCGTGCGAACTTCCGTAATTAAGTGTAAAGGTACTAAAAATTTTTGGTTTCGAAATTTCACTTTCTCCGGCTTGGGACTAGATCACATTATAATTATTAAATCAAAATTTAAAAATTAAAATATTAAAATATTTGTGGTTAAAAATCGAGAAAATTAAGCGCTTTTGTTTGTTTTAAATTTTGACGCCGTTTTACACCTATTGAGTGATTTTTTAATACGGGCTCGCAAATACGACCAAGCTAAATTAGAGGAACCAACCCTGCGAGGTTGTTTATAGCCGTATTTTAGCCATTTGAAGCGGAAACTGAACAGCGTTTTCGGGCAGCATCCATAACTTTTTCGTTACGCCATCAAAAGGGCACCCTAATCGGGGTCAGCTGTAAGGGGTCGTACTAAACTTGTTGGGCTCAACAACAAGTGGTGGTCACATAGCCGAGTGGACTGTGCCGGTCTAATCGATCGCGTTGACCCGGCATCGCTTGCAAGATGCATCTATGGAGGGCCGTTTGGTCGATTGAACTTTGATTGCCCGGTCCTATCAAACCCATCATCGCCATCTGAAATTTTAAAACGCAGATTCGGATTCGTCGGATCTTCCCAGTTGCAAAAAAGCTTTTGTGCAAATTGCTTTCAAACTAGGTTAAAAAGTTCTAATAAAGCCGAAATGTTGGTAAAAAATCGATCATTTTTGGTGGAAAAATGGATATTTTTGAGTTTTTTTACAACTTTGTAACTTTTTGCATTTAGGAATAGTGAAAAACTCGTTTAGGGACACTACGGTTCTTTAGGGTTTGGGAATCATTTTTTTCGACTTTTTAAGACATTTTTTTGAAAGTTTTGCTACTCAAAATAAGTTAAAACGTACTAAAAACAAAGTAAAAAACCTTTATATTTGATTACTAAATATACCAGCGCAGTGACCCTATCCCGAAAACCCACCCCGAAAAACATGGCAACATGAAAGCCTGGCTTCTCTGCCGCCACCAACAATTCCACATCTCTCGGCGCGTGCTCTCGAATTGCACATGTTTGTCGTGAGTCAGCCGCCCGGGCGGCAAGCATAAAAAACGGGCAGCCTCCCCCGCCACCCAGATATGGTCCAGTCATTTGCGCCGGCCTATTGATTCTCGTACCTGATCGTATTATTTCTACACTAAATTATGTACCATCATCAGCAGAATTTCGGAAGGTAGGAGCGGGATACGTGGCCAAATGGGCAGATTCGGTGCGCGTGATGAAATTGTGGGCTTCGGGTTTAGAATAGGTTTAAAAACGGTGACTTCCCAGCCCCTACTGCTAATTATTTTTTTTCAGCTAATTCTTGTGCGGGCATTCATGAAAAAAATCACAATTATGAATTCTGGCGACGGATCTTTCGCATTATCGGGGGGGGACTTTCTTCCAGAAGTCCAAAAAAGACTGGTATTGCTATTTTTTAGAATTTGTTTAGGTGAAATTTTGGTAAAAAATCGACAATTTTTGATGGAAGACCGAAATTTTGGTTTATTGAATCAAATTTATATGTTGTTACGTTTAGGAATGTTAAAAAACAGTTTAGAAGCACTTCCTTGATTTCTGTTAGAAAAACCGGATCCCCCCCGATAATGCCAAAGAACCCCGGCGGCTTTATGCACTTTCCAGCCGTAAAATTCGGCAGTTTGACAAGAATCAGACAGCAATATTTGCTTTTTACTTTCTCTCTCTCTCTCTCTCGCCCTCTCGCCCTCGCTCTTGTTGAATTCTCTAAACTTAGTTTGAATTTCTGCAAATTCCCTGGAGTATTTTTGCACTATTTCGCAAATCCTTCCCCCCTACGATGACGCTCTTTTCCAACGTCAGCGGCCCAATCAGACATCGATGACTCATCCCGGGCCCTCCACACCCTAAACAAGTTGGGCCCCCTTTTCTCTGCGAGATCTCTCCTCAATCCCAACTATTTTTCTCTTCTTCCCATCTTCACCCCAGCCCCTCTGCCTACGCAAACTTATAGAAGGAGGCTCAAGTTTCGCGGCGGCTAAAAATTCTCTCCAAATGTCGTGTCGCACTGCCACATCTAACCCTTCTGCTTCCAGGCCCCCGATGACCTACAACGCGCCGCCGAATTTGCAGCAAATTTTTGCGTCGGTAAGTAATGCTTTTGGGTTCTGGTTCGGTGGGGGGGGTATTTTGTTCGCGGGCATCGATGATGTAGCCCCCAAAAAATCAAGAAATATTGAAAAATCTACGACATTGGACCCCCCGCTAACGAACCATCACCGGTTTTTGAGTTTTAGCATAATTTGACGTATTTTCAGGTCGACGCCGACCGATCGGGCCAAATTTCTTCCGATGAGCTGCAGCGAGCCCTCAGCAACGGAACCTGGAACCCGTTCAACCCGGAAACGTGCCGGCTGATGATTGGTGGGTGGAAATATCTTAGATTTTGGGGCTATTGCAGTTGCGGGGGGCCCTTTTCAAGCTTTATTTTTTCAGGAATGTTCGACTCAAACGGCGACGGAGCCATCAATTTCCCCGAATTCCAGGTAGCACATTTAATTTCAAGCCCAAAAATTGCTTTAGGCCCTCTGGAACTACATCAACGACTGGAATTTTTTCCGGTTCGACCGCGACAACTCGGGCAACATCGACAAGCAAGAGCTGCAGAATGCTCTCACGCAATTCGGTGAGTTTTTCGCTCGTTGTGGCCTCGGAAATGGAGTTTCAAGTGCTTGAAAAACGCTACTAGTTTAGGGTACCGCCTCTCCGAGCGCTTCTACAACATCCTGATGATGAAGTTCGACCGGACGCACCAGGGCCGCATCAACTTTGACGATTTCATCCAGTTGTGCGTCGTCTTGCAGGTTTGTTTTTGGAAATTGACTAAAAATTCGCGATTTTTCGATGATTCTCGTCATGGCTACGTCATAAAAACATAACTATATTGATTTCTGTAAAAGGTGACGATTTCAGACGCTCACCGCCTCGTTCCGCGACAAGGACACCGACCGCGACGGCGTCATCACGATTCAATATGAGGAATTCTTGACAATGGTGTTTGCTTTGAAGATGTAGATGTAGGCCAATGCTCCCCAGCTCCCCCAGAACCTCTTCGTGCTAGTCAGTAAGCCCATACTTCTGCTTTTGACGGAACTTTGGCCTTTTTTGAGCAAATTTAATCTAGTCTAGCTTTTAGAGTAATTTTATTTGCTAAAAGCACGCTCAAAAAATAAAATTTGCTTATTTTCAAAAGTTTATTACCATTTCGGCCCTTTTAGCTAAAGAAGCGATTTGTTAAAGCCCAAAAGGTAAAATTATCGCCCCCCATATCAGCAGTTCCCGCACTTTGTGATAAAATTAGTCTAGCACGAAAATGACAAACATTCCCCCAAGCGTTTTACTCTCCCACTTGCGGCCTTCCCCTACCCCGAATTCACTGGTACAATATTTTTTTGAGACGTTGAATAAACGATTTCCGCTAAGCCTCCTAAATGCGAGAAAGAACTAACAATTTTCAGGTGGCCGCAATGTTCCTCAACAAGCTCGGCTGAGACGGCCTCTCCTCGCTTCACTTCAACTTTGCCGCACACAAACATGTTCAAAAAACATTCCGGATTCGACGGTATTGCGTGCCTTTATGATAAAGTAATCAAGTGTAATTTGTACTTTTTGAGAAGGTGACGCGGACTTTTGGCTACGCTCTAAACTACGCTTTCTAAACCCCCCAAGTGTATAAAAGCTCAGTTACGTCTAGCCCTCAGCTTAATGTCATTCAAGCCAAGTGTAAGCTTAACTTACGCCAAGTTAAGCTCTTGTGTAAGCCAGGCCCTCTGTGACCTTTTTTTTTGAGCTTTCAGGGTAAAATAGAGCGAAGATAAGCCCAAGTTGGGCTTAGGAATAGGTTTACGCCTAAACTAAGCATGGTAAACTAGCAAAAGCAAGTAACTTAAGCGGAGCGCATCGTAGCTCCAATCGCTATTGCCAATAGCCAAGGTGAATTTCAAGAAACTTCAACATCGCCATCAACGCTTCGAGGATGCCAACAAGCAGAACATCCGTCTCAAAAACCGGAAACTTCAACTGAATTCCTCGTCTTTTCGATTTTTGATACCGAAATTTTTTGCTTCTTTTATTAAAAAAACGTAAGCCGAACATTCACATATGTATCATGCAAAAAAATCAAGTAGTAATTGATATGTTGATGGGCCGTCGTTCCAGCTGGGCCTTCGTGGATTCAATACGGGTACAGGAGCTCGTAGTCGCCCTCGTCATCCTTCTCCTTCACACTCTCCTTCTTTTCGCCCTTGGCGTCGTTGCCCTTCTTGTAGTCGACGGGGTGGCCGAAGCCCTGCCCTGGGTAAAGCATCTCGTAGTCTCCTTCCTTCTCCTCCTTGCCGTCCTTGATGTTGCTGCGCTTGACGGGCTTGTCCATCAACGTGTTGACGGGGTTATCCGGCTGCTTGAAGTAGGCGCGGACGACCTTCACCGGGCACATCTCACAGCTGCAGAAGTGGTGCTGGCTCATTTCGGCCGGTTTGTGTGATCTGAAATCAACCCTCAGCCGGTTGCTTTTATACCATAAATTGCATGTTGAAGACGGTGTACTTCCGGAATTCCGAGATCCGGGTATGTAAAGTCACTTTTCCTATAACTGTTAGTAGTCCGGCCTCACTTCCAGTTTCCAATCACCTTTTTAAAAATTAGTTTTTCTACTTACATATAGTTTTTGAGTCATTGTGCGCGCGCACGAAGCCGACATTCAACTCGAGACGGCCGATGATACGGAACCATCCGGTTAGTGCCTCAATAAAAGCTTTTTTGTTTTGTTTTTACCAAAACGGAGAGTGAAGATTTATTTGCATTGAAACGAGGGCAACAAAACACAAATGGGGTCTGCAAATAGCCCGGTCTTTACAGAAAAAAAATGTGCAAGCGTAATTTCAGGACAAAGTTAGCGCTAAAACCAGTTTTCTGGAAGTTTTAGTTTCGGGTAACTTGCGAGAAATTTGCCATTTTAAGGTCGGTTATTGCCGAGCTTGACAATAAAAAAGGAAAAAAATAATGCACAAATGTACAAAACAAAATAAAAATATTCATACCGGCTCCCGAGAACTATATATGGTGCATCATTGCCTGGCCAGCTCGCGTGTCGAAAGTTCCGTTGGAATCGGAGTATTTACTCCGTTGCCACGTGACTTCCGAGGTTCTTTGCTATCCCGTGGACCGCGCTGGGTCCCGCAGGGCCGCGCGCTATCGTAGGCACCGCCCCCTCTGGGGGCTCTCGGTTATCGCCCTACGCGGGTGTGGCTTTATGCCGCCCCGTATGGCGATTCCGTGATCCCACAGGTGTCGGCGTGTGAACGAGCATTTCTGAGTCTTGTTCCACGCGTCTGCTTACCGTCCAGTTCTACCCCTGTGGAATTGGTGCGGCTAAAGCTAGAGTCAGACAGGCGTTTCCCTATCAGTCTACCCCATTCCCTTCCCCTTTCCCGACTCTTTCTACTGGCCTTTAGGCCAGCCTTTACTCACCTGTTACTTTATTTATGTCATATACTAATGTACATAAATCTTTATCTCTATCTGTCCTTCCATTGGTAAATACACTGGATCTTATTCGTGGTCTGTGGGAAATCACTCGGCGTATATATATTCCTCAGACCTCCGCTGTCCCGATGATCCACCGGTATGGGAACAACTGGAGAGTCATTGCTATCTTGGTGGCAAGCCCCTTCGCGTGGCCATTACTCGGATTATTCCGGTAATGGAGGGGTGCAGGAATAGTTTTTGACATGGTGCGTCGGCCGTTGTGTAAAAACCCAGGTCAAGATACCAGTGATTACCTTTTTCTCTCTATCACAGATTTATTGTACTTGGTTTTCCATTTTTCCACCGTTTCAGAGTATTCCCATAAGCAGTCTCTTCGTCCGTAGACTCCTAGGTCCGGCCAGACCAGGTGTTTATTGGCTTTTGCAGCCGCAGGCCCAGACCCCGCTGCAAGGGAAACCCTTTCCAGAACGTTGAAGATGAATTCCAGAGTGAGCAGTGGACACTGCAGGGCTCGAGAGCTTGATCAGCCGAGTCAGCCTTCTCAGGTTCGGCATTGCCGGCGCTGAGTCTAATCCTGCATAGGGCAGAGATTATTCACCACTCTAGTTCCCCATTGAAAACTGGCAGCGTCCATGGATAAGCGACCGAAGAAAATTCCGGCATAAACGGGAGCTGCCCCCTCGAGGCTGCCCGTCCGATGAAATTCCGGCGTGAAAAACGGGAGCTGACCCCCTGAGTCTGCCCGTAGCTGTTGCAGGATCCGTGGGGCGAGGAGGAGAAGATATGGTCCACCCGCAAGCTCGTTCCGGGCTAGCACGAGTTAAGTCTTGTGCGTGTTATGGGGATTTCGGAATCCGTTCCCAGAAGATGGACGAGAGCAGACTGACTTTTTGGCGTGTACGCCAGGTGAAGGCTGTGCCAAATCCAGAAAAAAGAAGATCGAAGTCTCTTCGGAAAGGCAGAAGAAGGAGATGCGATGGAGGAAATCGGCCCAGACGACTTTTGGCTTTCGCCAAACCCAGATCTACAGGAGTTTCGACTCTAAGCAGAAAAAGCGCTGGAAATGGTGATATTTTGACCCATTTTCCATCCAGACCCCGTCAGAAACACGTTATCGCCATTCGCGAACGTAGCTTTCCTTCAAAGCAGATAGAATTTACGTTTTCAAAACGTTTTTTCACTTTTTTCTTTCCACTTTTCACTTTTCCAAACGTTTTTGGTTGAGAAATCGACAATTGCGCGGGGCAGTACGAGCAAATTCGCTACGACGCCGCAGCAGGGCGCGGCCGACGAGAGGGCTCGCCTTTTATGGGCATTTCCTCCGGCGGTGGCCCAAAATTTGTCATTTCCCTTCCATTCGTCTAAATTCTATCTCTTTTAGTCCTTTCTCTTCACAAATTTCTTTTTGTGTCCTCTCCATTGCTCGTTCAGGGGAAACCCGCCATTCCAGATCCTTCTAGCTTCGTATTTCCCTCGGGAGACACGAGCAACCCAGACAAAACTCATTTCATGAGTGGAGCAAATCGCTCAGGGAAAAGATCCCACCAAAGCAGAAAGATTTGCGCTTTCAAAAGCGTAATCTTTGATAGTTTCGCAAGGCAGTCTCCAGTTGTTCTCCAATTGTCGTTTTCGCGAGACCAGATTGGACGAGGAGCGGGCACTGACGAGCAAACGAGGGACAAGGACCGATGACGACTTCCCTGAAAGAAGCGCGGTCAAGGAGCAGTACGGATTCACGAATGAAGCAGGTATTTGTATTATGAACCATTTACCTTTTACCTACTTTTTGTTTTTCAAAATTTACTCAAATTTACGGTTTAAATCGCTCGAGGTGGTGTACGATTCGTTCGTTAGCGCCCCAAAGAGCATTTAAAGCCAAAATTTCTTTATCAAATTCCAAATTATCTTTGAAATGGTTCATTATACAATACTCTTCAGTGAATTCCGTAGTTTTCAGCAAACTAAAGCAGATTTCAAGTCCTCGGACTTGATTTTCTTCATTCAAAGCAGATTTAAGTCGAGCGCGCATTCACTTGCAACCTCGCAAACGGCTTATTTGGTTGTTAGTTGACCTTTGCATCATGCATTGGTATACGCAATCATTGCCAACATAAAGCAGAACTTTTTATCTTCATTTAGGTATATCTGCAGCGCGTTCAGCCGCTTTCGGCGCTCCGTCTTCAGGTCCGCAGCAGCCCGTACACCTGCAGCCGATCGAAGGAAGGATGTGCGGATAGCAGAAGGCCAGCAACAAGCGCAGCAACATGAAGATGAAGCAGACATTAGCGCCTTCGCGCCAAGCAGAAAATCGACAATGAATTTATTCATTGTTTAGTCAATTCCAGATCTTTTTTGTTTATTTACGTCAGACTTGTGCATGTTGCGAAAACAAAGCGGCATGTACATAGAGTGCAAGTCGTGGCATAGGAAGTTTCGACTTCGAGGGCGCGAGCAATCGCTCCTCAAACTATTGCTACGTACTACTTCACTCATCCTCTTCACTTCTTTCCATTTCTGGAATAGAAAAGCAGAATTTCTTTTGAGTTGATTTTCAAAAAAAAGTGTTTACGCACACTCAGAGCAGAGATGCGCATGTATATGCGTTGAGCAGACCCCGATTCATTCATTTGATTCGGCGGACAAGCAGCAGCGTCTACTCATCGCCGTGCGTCATCACATCTACTCCCGCCTACAACGAGCGATCATCCGCTACGCCAGCAGCCATCGACTCGAGCTCAAGGCCGATGTGGATCAAGTCGCTCAAGCAGGAAGCTCGTCTTCAAAAAACCGGACGAGGAAGACTACGATCTGTAAGTTGGAATGTTTTGTTTTTGAGTGATCTGTCTTACGCTTCGGCGCTATAGGCAGACAGCTCTTAGTGTTGTCCGAGTTTTCGAATACTTGTTCGTTGGTTGTTGCCTTACGGCACATAGCTTTATGCTACCACGGGCAGGCTTTCGAATCCTTCGGGCAGCACTACGAGCTCTCAGCTCGTGTTAGTATATTGGGTTTTCACCCAGTGTATTTACGGGTTACAAAACAGTCCAGTTTACTTATCGTAGCTCTTTTCTTTTTCTTTTTGCCGCTAGTTTACTAGCAAATCCCAGACTTTAGAGTTTAGAAGTTACTATCATTCTTGATAGTTTCTTCGCAAAGCAGGGCATGTTCGTAGCTTGTCTCGAACATGTCTCCTCAACATCCTCAAGCCAGATCGTTGTTTCCGATGCTGCACGCAGTGACGACTACACGACAGCGGAAGACAAGATGGGGCCACGAGGAGATGTTCAAGGACTTCGAGAGCAAGGAGTGCGCATGCTTCATGGTCGACAAGCGCACAAGTCCAGTCTTCAAGTCAACGAAACATCTTGAGTGTTGTGAGATAAGTTCGTTTTGTTTTTGCTTTGTTCGCTCTCGAGCTGACGTGAGCGCACCGCCGCCGTCCTCGTACGTTCATCGCAATTCAAGACAGTTCTTTCTCACTTCACTTTAGATCAAGCAGATTGAGGCTGACATTGAGCAATCAGTTGTCAGTCTCCGCCAAGACCAAAGCAGATCCCTTTCTGGGATGCCTTATGAATTTTTCTGCCCAGACTTAGGTTACTTTGGATCTCGATCCACTCCAGATTTTTCTTGCTTCTTCATCCAACCAGACTTAGCGTGGGATGAGAGGCTTGTTCTGCAAGCTGCATCTTGAAAAGCAGACTGCGGGAATCGACTACACTTCCTAACGCACATAGAATAGTGAATGTTAGGATGCCAGACGTTTGTCGAGCTCTTATCATTTTACTTTTCTCATGTTGTGTTGATGTCCTTCGATCGTTCTCTCTCGTTCTCTCGTCGTTTTCCTAATATTTTCTTTTCAGATGGGTAGCTCTGGCAGGTCAAGCAGGAGGCCGGCCTCGTCCTCGGATGAGCCCGGCGGCAGTCGTCAGCGCAACAAGGAGCCGACTCCGGCTAACAAGAAGCCGGGGAAGAAGCACCAGTCCGCGTCAACGACTCCCCCCAAGCAGAAATCTCTCCCCCCAAAGCAGAAATCCCCTCCCCCCAAGCAGAAATCTTCTTCTTCCAAGGCAGACATCAAGTCTACCATCCAGACCCGCACTCCTGTAGTGCAAAAGGATCAGCAAGCCACCGAGTCCCTCACGGTGACACCTCCGGTAGCGCTGATACCAGACCAGGGTGAAATGGACCTCGAGCCTTTCCTCTCAATCCCCGCTCAAGGCCAGCCACAGGTTGACCAGAAGCACCACACCAAGCAGAATCTTCCTGTTTCTCAGCTCGACCAAGCTGTTGCCAAGTTGGGCCTCGGCCCTAATGACGGCAGCGAGGAGTCAGCCATGGAGGAATCCGATGGTGAGCAGGAGAAAGAAAGCGAGCCGCAAGGTAAACCAGATTGACGACAGGAGCAGCCGAAAGGCACCGAGCAGACCATTCAGGAACATTCGGATGAAACTCCGAAGCAAGTTGACCAACTTGCCCTGAACAACGACCCTACCCAGACCCAAGCTGATATCACTAACTCAGTCCAGCCAATGGATTGGGCTGACGAAGTTAATCAGTACGTGGATGACCGTGAGCAAATGGTCGTCTGCGGTGCCCCCTTCAAATGGTGGATAGAACCCAAGCCGGATCTTCAGACCGGACAGGCTGAACAGGAGGGATTGTTTGATACAGTCTTCTACTTCACGCCTATTGGTATGTCCCCCAGGACCCAGATCATCTACGCAGGAACGGAGAGGCTATGCATTAGCGCCGCTCTTTGCGCTCAGAACCTCCAGATCGAGTACATCTTGGTCAGGCCCATGCCACCGATCCCAGCCCAGCGTCGTGCAAACGTACCTTGGGTGATCGAGTGCGAACCCAGATTCCGCGATCGCGAGTTTTTCTTGCGTAAACCAGAAACCCGCGAAATTATTCGCGCCTTCATCGGAGCAGGTGCTGATCTGAAAGATGCTAGCACTCCCCAGAACCTAGGAAGTATGAACAATTTCCTCTGCAACTTCCAGACCATGGAGACAGTCGCACCTGTACTGTTCGCCCAGAAAGGAGAGATCATTCGCGAGATTATTAGTCTCACGACCTGCGACCAAACCGCAGATGAGCTCATCGAATTCCTTTGGGAATTCTTCCAGCAAGCTGCTCAGCTTGATGCCGGCATTCTCGGAGTTATGGCTGTAAGCTTGTGCGTACACACCGACTTCGAGAGCAAGCTGGATCACAAAGGATTCTACCAGGAAGCCTGGGCTGATGTCCTTAAGCAGACCCGTTCTTTGTACAACAAAGAAATTAAGATCCTCGATCCTACGGTAGAAGCCTACCTCAAAGCAGTCTACGATGCTCTTACCGAGATCCCTCGGCAAGAGCTTGCAAAGCAGAGTCAGCGTCGAGAATCTCGTCGAAAGCAGATCCATCATAAAATGAACAGTCCAGACCACGAGCTGATCACTCCAACTGATCCTAATCTTGCTACGGCAGAGTTCGGCAAGATTACTCCAGGCAAGGACGAGAACGTCTATCCGTTCAGTCATCAAAACGCTGTTGCGCCCAGAAACACTCAGTACCGTTTCTCACAAGGACCTGCTTACCATCAGTCCATGTGTGGTTTTTGGGAGAAAAGCCCAAAATACGGTGTGATTGTTAAAGGATCCCAGACTGTCATCGCAGAATTGACAGCTCAGCAGACCGATCACGCAGACACAGTCCATCGATTGACCCCTGCTGATTCCACCATCCCAGGAGAAATTCTTATTCGATGCTTCGAAGATAAGAATTTTGTTTGCCCTCCCCTCACAGGAGAAGCATCCAATCCAGACTTTTCCCACTTCACCTACGACCCAGAGCTCAATGAACTCGGTCGAGAAAGTACCCCAGAAGAGCCTTCTCCTAAAGCAGTCGAAGCCGCCACTTTTTACAAGTGGAATGAGCAGAAAAGGAGCAGCGACAGGCGCAGCCCAGCTCGCCGTGTCAGCGGATACTACCGTTCCCTGGCCTCGGACAGGTTCAGTCAGATCACCGCCGATGAGCCTTTGAGCGAGTTTGAATCCAAACTCTGGCACGCTGCCATGTACCCGCCCGAATACGTCGATCATTCGTGGCAGGTTTACCAGAAAAATGACGCTGTTGCGTACAAAGCAGAAACCGAGTTCCAACACGACTTGTGGTTGGTTCGTGTCAGAACTATTCCAGTGTATCGTGTATGCACACAACCAGACCGTCCAGATGTGAAGGTGCTTGAATACACACCGTACACCATCTTCAACCAGCACTATCGCTTCGCCGATGGGATCAGACCAGGAATGCTTGGTACCTCGGTGGTCGTACCGCAGGGCTTAACAGCTCCGCAGACCTCGAGTACGTCTACGTCCAGATCATTGGCAAGAATGAGTTCCGGTGGGACCTGCTTTTTGTGGTTTTCCACTTGAACGTAAACGGCAACACCGTTGAAGTCATTCGCCGAGCAGTCAATTACTTCATCTACTCCAACAAGCAGACCGATTTTGGCGGACGCACTCCCAGGCAAGCTCTTGAGGATTTCCTCAAGCTTCCCGCTTACGCCAAGTCCAGCATCCCCACTCAGTCAGGCGGCCGCAACCCGAGATGCTATTGCATGGGTAGCGATAGCTATTGCCACTGTCCAGAAGTTTGTCTCCTACTGGCCCCCTACAGCTTCGTTCTCACTCTCGCAAAGACGATGAACATTTGTCCGGGTGACTCCGACAGGTTCTCGCTTCTTTGCGTGAGGAACAGAGAATGGTGGAAGTCAGTAGAGACTCAACCAGGCCCCCACGGTTTCAACCAGTGCAGATTCCCAATTCCAACGGAAGACGGGAAGTGTCCCCACTGTGGCGAATCGTATCATTGCGCCGCTTGGTGCATGGTTCGCCACATCCAGATTGGTACCTTTGACTTGACCGCAGATGATTTGTTGGCCGACCGGACCACTCTTCGTGATTGGGACCGGAAGAACTATCCTCGCATCAAGCAGGATATGTTCGCTGACGCCATCAAAGCAGGCCTCCCTCCGCCCACAAATGCGGAGAATATTCGTCGCAGAGAAGCGCGAAACCCAGTCACTCGCCCCGGCGCTGTAGCGTTCACTGCCGAACAGCGTCAGCAAGCCGCTCTTATGCAGACTTTGAACCTGGCCCGCCAATACGGCCTCGGCAAGCAGAAGCGCCCGAGCACTAGCCCACAGAGGAAGTGCGACGACGACAAGAAACGCAGAATGGCTTCTACCACCCAGGCAGTTCAGAACGTTCAGACCGTGGCTACGCCACAGATGAGCGGAACTAGCCTCCAGGCTTCTACTTCCCAAGTCCAGAGCCATCCGTCTACATCGTCAACGCAGTCCTCTTCGTCTTCTCATACGCTGCTGGGCCAAGGAACTTCGCGCTCTGCACATCCCTTCGATGTCAGAGATGCGAACCCTTTCCAGGCAGCGTCTGCAGTTGCTGAAGCTGAGCGTCAGAGACGCATCGCAGACCCGGAGCCAGCCGGCCAAGGCGAAAGCCGAAGCAGGAGTGGACGCGGTAACTTCCAGGGTTCCCGCTCTCGTTCGTCGCGTCCTTCGAAATCGAAGGGTCGCGGACAACACTGAGCAGCTTTGGTAGTTTACCAAAAACCAAGCAGACTTTTGTATTTTGTATTTTACCAACCCAGAATCTAAATTTTTTTTTTTTCCCTTTTCAAGCAGACATGGATCTGGGGTCAGGAGGTTTTTTCTTTTGCACCTACCTCCTAAATTCCAGATTCATAAAAACGTTTCCACCCAAGCAGAATAGGAAAGGTTTCCCTTAAGCAGATCTTCTCTTCCCTCTAAGCAGACTCAAGGATACAAGCAGATGAGCAGCCGGCTTCCCGTCAAGAGTCGCCGTCCGCCCTCGTCTTCGTCGTCATCTCCGCCAAGTCTGCCCCGAGGAAGCGAATCTGATAAGCCACTCTTTTCCTATTTGTTTTTTGTTTTTCTATTTCAGGCCCTATCTGTGCGTCGGGTTACCGGGCCCTTTAGGGGCGCACAGGTCCCCTCCCCTCTCTCTTTTTTTCCTAGGCCTTTAGCCTAGTGCCCCCAATTTTCACTTGTCTACTCCTTCATAGGAGTCCCTCTTTCCCCGCCCCCCTCCGGCTCCTCAACTCTCCAGTCGGGCTCATTTCCCTTACCGACAGAGAGTCCCCCGTTTTACCTAAGCAGACCTGTCTACTCCCTTGTGGAGTCCCAAACCTATCCAGACCTAGTCAGTTCTTCGTCATCCCCTCCCAGACCCCCACTTCGAGGCCGCGAGGCTCCTGCCCCCAGATCGGATCCAACGGTGAAGCGCCAGCACTTCCCTCGGCCCCCCAAGCCGGGCGGGAGTGTCGAAAGTTCCGTTGGAATCGGAGTATTTACTCCGTTGCCACGTGACTTCCGAGGTTCTTTGCTATCCCGTGGACCGCGCTGGGTCCCGCAGGGCCGCGCGCTATCGTAGGCACCGCCCCCTCTGGGGGCTCTCGGATTTATCGCCCTACGCGGGTGTTGGCTTTTATGCCGCCCCGTATGGCGATTCCGTGAGTCCCACGGGTGTCGGCGTGTGAACGAGTATTTCTGAGTCTTGTTCCACGCGCTCTGCTTACCGTCCAGTTCTACCCCTGTGGAATTGGTGCGGCTAAAGCTAGAGTCAGACAGGCGTTTTCCCCCTATCAGTCTACCCCATTCCCCTTCCCTTCCAGACTCTTTCTACTGGCCCTTTAGGCCAGCCTTTTACTCACCTGTTACTTTATTTATGTCATATACTAATGTACATAAATCTTTATCTCTATCTGTCCTTCCATTGGTAAATACACTGGATCTTATTCGTGGTCTGTGGGAAATCACTCGGCGTATATATATTCCTCAGACCTCCGCTGTCCCGATGATCCACCGGTATGGGAACAACTGGAGAGTCATTGCTATCTTGGTGGCAAGCCCCTTCGCGTGGCCATTACTCGGATTATTCCGGTAATGGAGGGGTGCAGGAATAGTTTTTGACATCGCGGAACTAAAGCAACTCCATAGCATTTCACGATTTTTTAGGTTTTGATGCTTTTGTTTTGATGGTTTTGATGTTTTGAGGTTAGGATCGCATGCCTTTTTTTACACGTGTAAATTTGATCTGAGTACTAGCCCGGCCAAAAAACTCTTACGCGATTTCCCGGAACAAATTTACATGCGGCTCCCGAGAAAACTAGGAAGGCTACATTTTTAACGATTAGCTACCTGCCAGCCCCCGAATGACGGCAGATCCGGGCGGCGAGCTCGTCACGCTGGTGAGGGGATTCCCTGACGGACAATCTGCCGGTGTGCACGTGAACCCCTGCGGCCGCGTCGCGCCAACGAGAAATGTTGTTGCCGCGGGCCTGCATAGGTTTACGCATCCACCGACAAAGCGTCTGATAGCACCTATCGATTTTCTATTCGGAAACTGGCATTAATATGCTTTCAGGCGTCGGCCTCGACGCTGGCGAATACGGGTAATCTGGTCCAGTTGAGCTCGAACGGCTTCTTGGATGTTTTGGCTGCCGGGTTGGCGGTGGTGAGAACCGCAAACGCAGACAACCATAAAAGCAATTGTTACAGACGGCCAGCGCGTTCCACCTGGCGAACCTTGACGTGCAGGTGCTCCTGCGCGACACCAACGCGCTCGAGGAGCTGAGCGAGGATCTGCTCGCGCGTTGCGGAGGGCCACCTATTCCTAACAACATTCCTAAGGTAGGCATTCTCAATAAACAGCTTTGAAAATGGTAACTGATTTGGTTCTTGAGTATTCGCGTGGAAACAAACTTTTTCCGCATAGTTATGTTAGAAAAGGTCGGAATTTCAGCCTTTTCTGTCGAAAAAATCGTTTTATCAGTTTTTTTCACGTTATTTTATCTATCAGTTTTTTACCTCAAATTTCTTTTTTTAATTAGAATTTGCATAGTTTTGATGCTCAAGAAAAGTTCAAACAATGTACAAAAACATGCGCCATTTATATAAAAAAAACTATGCTTTCGCCCGAAAAGTATGTTCCACACCTCTCCCGCATGCGCAAAGACTCAGGAACCACGATATTATCTTTATTTCTTTTAACGAGGGAAAGCCAACATTTTAGGCGCCGAACCAGTCCCGTTACTCTGTGAAGCTGCTGACCGGCAAGAATACGCCGTTCTTCAAGGAGATTCTGAAGACGCGCACAGGGCGCCTCGAGTTGCCGCCCCCGTGTCCCTGCCCTGAACAGGTTCAGGCTTCTCTTCTCGCTACCCAGGTGGGCTTAAAATGAGAGTAGAAGAATCGCAATCCTTTTAGACAATGTGGCACAGCTCGGGACAGACGCTCGGCAATCTGCGCGATAGCAAGAAGCGCGCCGATACGGTTTCCCTGCATCTCCAGAAGCACGCCGATGCGGTAGGTGTTCCAAGATATGCTAATCTGCGGCATTTTTAGGTGAGCACCTGCATCCAGGATGTCAATAGTGTTCTGGCACGTCACGCTGCGCTCACGATGTGGATGGCCAATCGCCGTGCGGACGCCCCGAACCTTCGTCTCCCCAGCGAGACCAACTTGGTAGCCCACGAAATGCAATCCAGATTTATCGCACTTTCCAGTGTCTCTGTGCCGCCTCCACGGAAGAGCCGCCGCAAGGGGCCCCGGATGACATGCCCACCGCCTCTGCCGATGATGTGGACAGCGTCGAGTGACTGCTACTGAAGTAGGTTGTTCGAGAGAAGCCATAATTCGTAGCCAGCCTGAACAACCAAAGTTTTCAGTAGCGATCACAACACCGGCTTTCTCACCGACGACGGCATCACAATTCTTCTCGCCAACCTTGTACGACTACTCCCCGATGGACGCTCATTACGCTCTCAAACCCTACTGCAGATCCCCCCAGCATAAATGCTTTGGTTTTTCGGGGCCATACACAAAGAAAATGGTTGCATCTTTATTGAAAGTTGGACGCGTTGACAAACAAATCAAAGTGTGACGGCGACCTGCAAGGATGGAAGCAACCGGGGAACAAAACACTACAACGAAGAGCTGCAACAAAAATAGCGGATAGATATAGGTTAAAAATGATAATAACGGAACCGGGAATTTGTGTGATCATTGGCCGTTGGCGTAAACGACGGGCTCGCCGTTCACCGAGGCGCTTTCCCGTCGCTCCATCTGCTCGAGTAGCCAGCGCTTGTGTTGAAGCTCCTTGTGAACCTTCTGCAACTCGCGCTCGCGGTCGTCTTGCTGTCGCACCTGGAAAACAGAATTCAATAACGGCAACCAGAAGCGTTTGGAACGAAACTAGACAATTGCTAAAAAGTCTGACGAACCTCCTTGGTAATCTTCTCGACACGCTTGTTGATGGCCTTTTCTTCGTGCTGTGCGAGTTGCCTAAAAGTAAGTTGCACCGCACATATAAAACTAATTACCGGAAAGTGTTCAGTTCAATGCGAGCCAGCTCCCCGTCTTGCTGCCGATCGTAAATCTTCTGGGCGAGCTGGGCATGCACTTGTGGTAGCCGCCGAGCTTGATCTTCACGCGCTTCTCGATCTTGCCAATCTTCTTCGCCTTCGACGTCATCCAGTCACGGGCCATCTAAAGGGTATGATGCAATCAAGTTACAAGACCAAAAACTTACATTGAACTGTTGCGAAAGGGCTTCGATTTGCTGCTCCTTGCCGAGGCCGCCCAGACGGCAGAACTTGCCGCGGGAGAAGGCCAGCTCGCCAAAGCACTGGTCGACGGCCTCCCAATACTCCTCATCCATAGGAGGGCCTTGTTCAGCTTCGTCACTGAAATGAAATTGATTGGGTTGAAAATATAAATCGAAAGCCAATTGTCAAAAAAATTATAACACTCACTCGATCAATTTCTTCGCGTCAGCCAGCTGCGCAGGAGTAAAGGCAAGCTCCGGGGCGGTGCCGTCGATGTCCCACTTGACGAGAAGCTCCATCTCGGCCTTGATCAAGTTCTCAGCCTAAATGGGAATTAAATTTTTTTAAATGATTGTTACCCGGTTCAGCTCGCTCTTGTTGTCCACCGGTCGGAAGGCAACTTCAGAAATTTTGGACGGGCGCGGCAGGTCACGTTGGACCACCTAAAGACTGATGAAATATGAGTAATAGCACGATACCTGTGTGCGCTGCTGCAGTTCCCGGAGACGAGCTTCGGCACGGGCTTTAGCGCGGGCTTCCTTCCTGTCTTCGGCGTCTTCAACCCATTCGCCTTCATCCCCGTCTTCTTCTTTCCTAAAACCAACAATTTCCAAAGGGGGCAAAGTAAACTCACAACTCCTCATCGTCGGGTGCCACGATCTCAAAGTCGTTTTTCGGGCGCGGAAGGCTGGATAGGGCGCGCCGCAGGTCGGCCTTCTGCTCGTAGATGTCCATGGCGCCTTGGTTGATGCCCATTTGGTCGCGGAAAGGCGTCGGTGTGGCACCGACGGGTGTTTGGCCGGGTGTGCCTGAAAATAGATACATTATGGACACAACCGGAATACTCACGTCCGAATGAAGCCGTTCCGGGGGTGGCCGCGAGCGACTGCAGCACGGTGTTCGGCGTCTCCATTGACTGGCGAATGGGAGTGACAGTGGAGAAGTTGCTTTCGAAAAGCGGCGTGTTCTCGCCTCCCTTCAGCGACGATTCGACGTTTTGGAGAGCGAGCAGATTGTGAACCTCCTAACAAGAAGATGTACTAAGTGCAAAACAAAGTACCTTCTCAAGCGTGTCCCTGTGATTGGCCGGAGTGCGCAACGTCCGGGCGTTAGCAGCATTTTGACGGGCAGAGGCAACATAGTCGGTGAGTAGGCCGCTAAAAAACCAGGGTTATGTGATGCAAAAAATAAAACATGCCTGGTAGGTGCGGTATCAGCATACTGGCTCATCGCCTCGGTCGCGTGGCCAATCTTCACGATTTCCTTCGAGCTCCTTCTCGCTGATCTGCGGCGTGGGCAGGATCAGCTTGCCTAAAAGAAAAGTGTACAAACGCAAAATAGAGATTAAGTAAGCATTTCTATTGTTATTTTACAAAAAGGCTTACTTCGTTTCTTTTCCTGCTGCTCAAAGACCTTGCCGTGCTCGGCCTCTTGCGCCTTGCGCTTCTTCATCTTCTCGCGGTCGGCGCGGCGCTTCTCGTTTTCCAGCTCTGTCCCGGTCTTCTTGCGGTGGTCCTCGACGGCGAGGTTGGTCTTGTCCTCGTTCGAGAACCTGTCCATCGACGGGTCGTGGAAGCCCGCTGGCACCGGCTTCTCGAACGGGATCTCGGCGCTGTAGTCCACCTCGGGCCGCTTCATGAGTTGGAACTTGCTGGGCGGGATGAAGATGCCGGCCGCCTAATCGAAAATAAAATAGTTTTAATCTAGCAAGGCGTAAGCTGAACTTTATCTGCATACCTTCAATTCCCTAGTCTTTTGTAGGGAGGCGCAGCGCCGGGCTTCGCTTAGCTGGCGCTCACGGGCCTTTCGCTTGGCCTTCTTTCCCTGAGTGTTGGCGAGACGAGCACGAGCTTCCGAAAGCATCTCCAGTTCGTCGTCATCCATGTCGATGGGATCGGGGCGGGCCGGCTTCGTCTCGGGCGTCGGGTCGATCTCCCCGGCTTCAGCTTGCGCGCTTCCAGTGCTTCATCGTCGATTCCCTCGGCCTTGCGCTGGGCTTCGTCGAGGAGCTGCTCATATCTAAAGCAAAGGAACTGAAATTGTTTAGAAAATCGCACCTCTCAAGGCACTGCGTGGCTGTTCGGCCAACGATGGGGGCAATTGTTCGCCACTGCGTTGGCATCAGCTTGGCCAAGTGCAGCAGCTTCTCGTCCTCTTCGCGGCTCCATTCAGTCTTCTTGATCGACGGATCCAGCCACTCGTGCCAACGAGCCTGAAAAATCCGTTCAAGCCTTTAACCAATCGTTACCTTGCACTGTTTCGCAGATTTTCTGTGCAGCAACGACGCGATACGGCTCCACTGGTTCTTGCCGTACTTCATGATGGCCGCTTTGAGGATTTCATCCTGAAACAAAAGCAGTGATTGACTGAGAAAAAGGTTTACCTCAGTGTTGCGCCAGACGCCGCCCTTGATGATGACGCGCACCATTTTGACAAGGTGGCGATCTGAAAATTGGGTTTGATGAGGATGCTCATATCATCCGTCGATCGAAATCAGAAAGGCAAGTTGCATCAAACGGTTTGGATAAAATTACAATGCAAAGGGCGTTTTGGCCTCTCTTTTGCAGAAAGAACAAAAAAAGAAGTAGCCATTTTGGGGATAGCATAGCGTTATCTAAAGGATGCGCAATTTAAACGATCAAATGAAGGACGCGAAAACGGGAAACGGAGCGCATTGAGCAAGTTCCGGCAAGCAAAGAGGAAGGCAGGCTAGCAGAGATCTTTGGCTCTAATCGAGACTGTTTTATATCAATTCTAGAGACGTTATTTTCGAAGCTCGAGATGGCCGTATTTTCCGAAACCGGGGGGCCGGCCCGACCCATCGAAAGCGACCGGCGCACGGGATGTGAGGCGTACATAGGTGCATAAGTAGTGACGTTGAAAAGGCTTTGAAACTAAAAAACTCTTTTAGACGAGTGGTGCAACCCGTATTTAACGCCTTCACGCCCTTCGCGCTCGATTCGCCCTGAACGCCCTGTATTTAACGCCCTTCTGTATTTAACGTCCTCAAATGACCACAAGGCGTTATTACAGGAAAGCTCGTTTTGCAGGGCGTATTTAAGGAGAGCTTAATACAGGAGCGAAATACGGGGCGTTATTTACAGGAGGGCGTGAAGTGGCGCGAAAGGGCGTTAAATACGGGTTGCCGTTTTCGGTCAACGTAAAAACTCAATTTGGACCCTAGAAAATTGAACGCGCGTGGTATCTTTAAAAAATACATCCTGTTTTCAGAAGAGGCTTCAACCAAACCAACCAAAAAACCAGCCCAGGCTTCAACACAAAGCTAACGATGCGGAAATTCAGCCATTACGATTTTTAGATAGGAGAAGCCCGACAGGATATCGAGAATAAACCATGGAATTTTACTCTAGCGCTTGAGGGACGTTACATCACTACCTCGTCTGCTTCGAATACGATTGGACTTTATTCACCCGCAAAGGCGTGAGAATAGAGACATTTTGTACAGTGTCCGCCTGCAGAACCAGAGCTCGCCAGTCTGCTTTCAGATAGGCCGGGTTAATTGTCCGTATTTAAGAAGTTACAATGGTTTTTGTTTTGAAAAACGGCTAAAATAATGTATTTTCGAGGCTCATAAAGTATCTCGGAAGAACGGTTCGCCTAATTCAATTAGCACATCCTGCTCAGAAAAATGTGCGCTTTAAAATTGGCTTTCGCCAGCTTTGGCATCTCACGATTTTTCAAATTATTTTTTTCACGCTGTCGTTAGCATATGTTGGGCTTTTCCTGGTCCCACCGATATCTTTCGAACTTCCGAACTTTTGGCGATCAAGCGCCGCTTCCTTCGCGGACCCGGGTGTTTGGCGGGCGGCCAATCCATTTCCACACGTCGAAAGTTGCGGCCGCGCGC
The DNA here is from genome assembly GCA_038088335.1 of Mesorhabditis sp. LJ9110. Classification (NCBI taxonomy): domain Eukaryota; kingdom Metazoa; phylum Nematoda; class Chromadorea; order Rhabditida; family Rhabditidae; genus Mesorhabditis; species Mesorhabditis sp. LJ9110. The sequence goes on along the minus strand of JBBGBA010000150.1, from coordinate 160,400 downwards.
CCTCGATCTCGGAAACACAGCGCCGAACAGAAAAGAAGAGCTGAAAGAAGCACGCGCCGAAAAAACGCATGGGCAGCGGGGGGTGAGCGCGACCTGTAAGTAGGTCACTGCCAGCGCGCAGCCCCCGCCTCCTCGCCGGCCATCGTTTTTTGGCCAACTTTTTTCGCCGATGCCGCCGGCTTTTTCTGGGTGGAGATGGGGTGAATTACGTGGGAGAGAGGAGGAGGAGCATGAGGAAGGTCGGTTGGATGTGGAAAGTGTTGGTTGGGGATGGATACTGCTAGAGTGATCGTCGGCATGCAGGAGGTGCTCCTCAAGGGTTTCTGCTAGTTCCCCTTGTGGGGAAGGCCACCGGGAAATCCTGAAAGTAGGTTAGCAGAGATTATTTGAGAACGAGTGACCAGTGGTCTGGGAAAGGAAGTCTAGTCTGGAAAGGACTAGAGAGATTCTTTAGGAAATGGCAGGCTAGCAGAGATTCTTTAGGAAAGATCGGCTAGCAGAGATTCTTTAGGAAATGGGCTAGCAATCCGGGCGGGGGTTTTCGGCACAATTCCAGGGTCACCTGCAGCATACAATTCCGCGATCCACCGGGATGACGGGATTTCAAGGGCAAATGATCGGCCAGGTCTCGCGGCCCGGCATCGCATACACACACAACATGTTTATCTGGGTCAACGCCAAGGTGGCCCCCGCCCCCGCGAAGTAACACACCCGCCAGGTGTTCCTGTACGCAACATTCCTTTGTGCAACTCCGTACTACTAGTATTTTACCATTATTAGGTTTAAAGGGACGGTGAAGGCAAATCCATGGCCCTTGGATCGTTGGCCATCAGCCAACCGATCCCCTTTCACCGCTGGGGCCCCGTTTGGGAGGCGGAGCTATGCCCAGAAGCACTTTTTGGGGTTTACAAGGAGGGGTACTGTAGCTGGGATTGACTTGGGGCTAAATTTTGCCTTCCATGGGCCTTTAGAGGCTCACGATGCCTTAGGAAAACCAAGGGATCTCTGCTAGCCTATCTACTAGCCGTTTGTAAAACTCCTGAAATCGGGAGAAGCTAGCAGAGACCATTTAGGATTTGGAACTTTTAAGGGGCAGTGAAGGCAGCGGAAAAAGTCATCCAATGGTATCTGCTAGCTTGCACAGTTTTTCGCAGTTCTTTTGATTTTCCGGACTTTCCGGCTAGGGCAGGCTAGCAGAGATTCCTAGGGAAAGAGCGGGACCGGGTTACCCACAACTGCTCTCACAGGCAATATCTGCCGCCCCCGCCGACCGGGTGACCTTCAACCGATTTCACTTGATCTACGCCCCAGTCGGGTGGCTTTCCGCATCTTGTACATAGGCGCGGAGCGTAGGGCTCGGATTTAAGGGTAGGCTAGCAGAAAATATTTGGGAAAGGGCCTAGATTTTAGACCTTGGATCGGAGACCGGATTGCCCTGGGATATCGCCCATATGCTGCCATCCGCTCATCTGAGCGCGTCATTACGGTGTTCTTGCTTGTTCCAGGACTCTTCAAGTGATCCCTGCTAGCCTGCCCTTTCCAGAAAAAATATCGGCCAGCTCGTCTTTCCTAAAAATATTTGCTAGCCTGCCCTTTACGAAAGAATCTCTGCTAGCAGGCCTTTTCCTAAAGAATCTCTGCTAGCCTGCCCTGAGTGGGACCGAATCGTCTCCGTATCCCTATCATAACCATCACTTTCCGAGCTCATGTTTTGGTCTCGGCCCAAATCGGGTCACATTTTAGTCAACAAGGTGGAGGCTGGAATTGGAACAAACAGGGAAACGGCCTAGCAGAGATTCTTTAGGAAAGGGCAGCTAGCAGAGATTCTTAGGAACTCTGTTCTACTTCTCGCCGTCTGCTTGTATATGTCACTGGTGGTTGGCGTGACCGGGGCGCGTCCCTGAAAATTCGGTTGCTCCGTCTGCGTGTGTGTGCCATTGCTGGGTGGAGGGATGGGGAAGGCTGACCTTGCTAGGTCTTGCTCTCTCTCTCTCTCTCTCTCTCTCTCTCTCCTCTCTCTCTCTCCCTACAGTGTCCGCCCCCCATCATGGCTCGGCCTCCAATATTCCTGCCAGCCCCACTGCCACACTGCCCCGACTGGCTCGCGCTCACTTGCCCCGTTTTCGCCCCGGCTTTTCTAGACTTCCCCCCCTCCTGGCTGGGGGCGAAATCGGACCGTTTCTGGGTGCATTGCGTAGTCTGGCGATTTTTGCACGATATTCTCGAGGTTAAGTGTGACGCGGGATTTTTTGTTCCTTTGCTTTTATGAGCTCGTTTTTCGAATCTCAATTACCAATGCCCCACCGTATTTTTCAGCACTACCGTACCCCCAGCGCTGAGGGACCCGATGGACCCGGTGGAGCTGCTGACCCGAATGGGGCCCATTTCACTTCCCATGGCCCTGAGCCCACTTTCGATTAGCCCGATTGGTCTGGCGATGTCTTCACAGCAGTCTTCGCCCGTAATTGCAGGTGAGCGTTGACTTCGGTGGGCCTTTAGAGGGAGCTGGACGGTTTTAACTGTGCTAGCCTCTTTCCTAAAGGATCTCCGCGAGCCGCGCGTTCCTAAAGAGTCTCTTCTAGCCTGCCCTGCCTAAAGAGTCTCTCCTAGCTCCCCTGCTACCATCCGTTAACGGTATTTTTAGACGGTGGCTGCCCACGCTCCGCTTTCCGCCCGATCGCCCCTTCTTCCGCTTCATCCGGCGGCTGCTCCGCGCAACTTACCGAGTCATTTTTCCTGTCCGCCATCCACACGCTGGTCATCGACTCGGCCAGCGAGGAGTCGACGAGCGACGCTGGGACGATGTCTGAGAAAGGTGAGTCTCCTTCTTTCTCTCTCTACTCTCTCTCTCACGCTCTCTCTCTCTCCCCTCGCACAGCGGGACCCACTTTTTGGTGTGAGTCCGAGGCTGGCCGAGTTGGACGGGTGCCCTTTGCCAGGGAATCCAGTCCTCCTTTCCGGACTCCTTGTGAGCCCTGGATGGCAAGCGAAAGTACGAGGCACTACGCACAGGACAACGCCGATCGGCCGATCCGATTGGCACTTTCCCGCCAAGTTGGAGGCGGAGGACACACAAAGGCCCATTCCGGGGAGGAGCTCCCGTCCCCCGGGAATTCCGTTAAAGGCCCGATGAAGGCAAATCCTTAACCCTTGGCAATTAGCAACCGATCCCCTTTACCCATTGCGTGGCTTTTCTGGGCAGGAAGAACTGCCTCACGAAGCCTTTTTTTTGGATTTACAAGTGGGCCACCGTAGGCAGCGTTGGCTTGGCGCCAAAAACCGACAGGTCGGGGCTTGATTTTGCCTTCAACGACCCTTTAAAACCCCGGGCTGACCTTAATGTTTCCCCTGCTTTCGATTCCCCTCGCAAATCCAGCCGGGTGGCAGACAGACACATAGTCACAGAAAACGACATCGAAACGCGCGCGCGCGTGGACCGGTTCGCGCGGGTGGCGCTCGTTGCGCAAGGCGCCCGAAAATGGGTCAGACGCCGCAGGGCATTTGGGTTGTAGGAGGGGGAGAAGCCGGCTTTTGCCCTTGAAGGGGAGAACGAGTGAAGGGTACCGGAATTTTCCAAAGGATCTCGGCTAGCTTGCCGTTTCCTAAAAGATCTCTGCTAGTCTGCCCTTTCCTAAAGAATCTCTGCTAGTCTGCCCTTTCCTAAGGAAGCTCTGCTAGCCTACCCCTTCCTGAAGAATCTCTCTTAGCTGGCTTTCCGTGTGCCGTTAGTGCCATGAGAGAGAGAGAGAGAGAGAGAGAGAGAGAGAGACAGAGACAGAGACCGAAAAAGCTCGACCTCCAGAACCCGGTGACCCCCGATGGAAGGGGCGGGGCTTAACCCGATGGGTGCTGTCGAAAGTCGAAAAAGAAATCCACACAGGTCAATGACCCCGATTCGGGTTGCCCTCGGGCCTCGGGCCAGCTAGCATAGATCCTTGGGGAGTACCGAAAAAATTGGAACCAGGGCAGGCTAGCAGAGATCATTTGGGACAGGTCCTGAGTCCAACTCCTGACACTTCCGCTTGTCCATAGCGCAACTCCGGAGCTTCCGCTTCCTTATTTGCATAAATCCACTTCCCTGCTTTTCCAGGCTGCGACGAGGCGGTGCCGACCGGCTCCCTACTATGCCAAGTGTGCTCCGACCGCGCTTCCGGCTTCCACTACGGGGTCTTCGCGTGCGAGGGATGCAAGGTTGGAGCAGAGATTCTTTAGGAGGCAGGCAGCAGGCTAGCCAGACAAAGATTCTTTAGGAAAAAGGTACTAAAATATCTTTTTAGGGCTTCTTCCGGCGCTCCATCCAGCAGAAGATCCAGTACCGGCCATGCGCCAAGGCCCAGGACTGCCCGATAGTGCGCGCGAACCGGAATCGATGCCAGTACTGCCGGCTGAAGAAGTGTGTGGCCGTCGGGATGAGTCGTGACGGTGAGTGGCGGAATTCCTAAAGAATCTCTGCTAGCCTGCTTTTCTTCAAGAAGTGGCTAGATGGATCTCACTTCGCCTTTAACCCACTCGTTTTTGCGCCACCTGAAAAAATGCCTTTGACCGAACCCCCTAGTCGCATAGTTTTCAGCGGCGAGCGATAACCTTGAAACGCGGAACGGGGCCGGACTGCCTAACCTAAAAAAGCGAAAAATTTTGGGCTATTGGGGAACCGGGGCGGCCGATCGGGGGTCGGTGGCATAAAAATAAAGCTGGGGAAGGGGTTTCTCTACTCTCTCTCTCTCTCTCTCTCTTTCTCCCTCTCTCGGCTAACGGGAAGTTGACAGCGAGGGCCCAAACCCGGAATATCGCTTCTTCCAGAATCAGAATCAGAATCAGTATCCTACAGAATCTTTGCTAGTCTGCATCTGGCTTCTCCGGGGTTTAAAGGGTCACTGAATGCAAATTCCCGCCCGCCTCTCCGATTTTTGGCGGAAAGCCAACCCCTTCCTTGTAAATCCAAAAATGTTCATTTTTAGCCGTGCGATTCGGGCGGGTGCCGAAGCGGGAGAAGGCCCGCATGGTCGAAGAAATAGCGCGCTCATCCGTGCGCTGCCAGGTTGACGCGATGCGGCTGCAGTTCGAGGACCCGGCGCTGGTCTTCAACCGGACGACGCAAGCGTTTGCTCGATTGTTGGAATCGGTAGGTTATCTCGAGCCCTCTCTCTCTCTCTCTCTCTCTCTCTAAAATACCATGTACGTCTTGCAGGTGTGGTCCGTGTGGTCGGTGACCCCAGGGCACTGTCCGCTTCCGTTTGCTGCCTATCTACCGTCGATCAAGGCCGTCGTCGACTTTGCCAACTGCTTGCCCGGCTTCTTATGTCTGCCACAAGCTGAGCGAGTGTTGCTTCTGAAGGTAGGCAGGCTAGCAGAGACTCCTTAGGCCAGGGCACGCTAGCAGAAATCCTTCCGGAATCAGCCTATTCTTCCTTACAAGCCCACATTCAGACCTGCGTATTCGACGTGCTCCTCATCGTCGGTTGTGCGCGGGATCCGCCCCGCTTCCGCTTCTCCCCTCTCTCCCACTCATGGCGCTCCTATCGACGCGTATCCGCGCCAACGCCGCCACGCCGATCCTCGCAGCGCTGGCCGTCTGCTCTGCTTCCGGGGCACCGAGCGCACTGGTGGGTAGATTTTTTTTTGCTTCGAGGGCAGGCTAGCAGGATTATTGAGGAAAAGACAGGCTAGCAGAGAGTCTTTAGGAAAGGCAATCTAGCAGAGATTCTTTAGGAACAGAACCACAGCACAAATTCTCTTACAATCTCATTATTCCAGGCCTCCACTTTGGCCGAGTGTTACTGGTCGGTGGTGGCCACCGTCGCGCCGTCGTGTGCGCAGGCGATGCCCGGTCTGCTCGCCGACCTCCGCGGCCTCTCCATCCTCCACAGTGAGCGCGTGCGCTGCCCAGTGCCTCAGAAGTCGTTCCGGTGAGTCCTGGCTCGAATCATATCCAAAGGTTTTCAAGAATCGCTGCTAGCCGATCTTTCCTAAAGAATCTCTGCTAGCTGACCCTTAAATTCTGAGGTTTTTAGTGAGCGGCACGCGTCTCTGGCGTCACTTCTAGAAGGCGGTCCCTCGCTCTGCTCCTCTGTCTCCAGCGTGTCGTCATGTCCGATGGGGATGGACCAAGGATTGGTGGCATCGCCGCCAGAAATTAAGGTGAGAGAGAGAGAGAGAGTGAGAGAGAGAGAGAAACCGTCAAAACGACGATTTCCAGGTCGACATCTCGCCCCCAGCCTCCATCGACGGCGAGCTGGACGACGACAAGCCGCTCGACCTATCGCTAAAGAAGCGCAGCCTCTAATTATCGAATTCCGACCTCGATGTTGTATAAGCCCAAGCCCAAGTTGCCCTTAACCGCCCAACACTGCCCGTTTTGTGCAAAAAATACCTTTTAATACGTGAACCCACCCCGGTGCCCCCCATCCTGATGTCACAATCCGATCTGACTCGCCCGTTGCTGCGTTTCTCGAGTTGTTCTCGTGTAGTGCCTTTTAGCAATACGACTAGTTGTAGGTTAGAAAATTGAAAGTTTTGTGCATCAAAAGAAAGTCTGGCCCCTCGCCCCGGCTTTTTTTTTGAGGGCAAGAAACCCGTTCCAAACCCCCGAAAAAGGTGCGGCCCTTCGAACCTCACGTGCTCTTTGCCCCGTTCACTTTGACAATCATGCATATATCACTTTGATTTTAAGATTGGCAATGATAAATTCTATATTCACAAATAGAGACGTAAATACCTTTTTGAGTTTTTGGCGAATGACTGGTCTAAAGTCGGCCTTTATTATCACGAGCACATAATCAATAACCCGGAAAACGAAAACGAAGAACAATGGAATACAGAAAATCAACATTGGGCGTTGATGCGGCCCTGGGGGGAGTACCAACGCGGAAATGGGATCACGTCGCGGATGCTGGGTTCGCCGAGGTGACATTGCAGAAGACGGTCGAAGCCGATCCCGAAGCCGGCCGACGTCGGCTTGCCTCGCCTGCGTAGCTCGGCGTACCTGGAATGATAACTTTGATGAGACAGAGCTTGGAAAGTCTATACGGTCTCCGAGCCAAGAGAAAAATCGAAAACCAACCAAGCTAACTCTGGCTGCGCGTTCCGCTTCCTCAACTCATCGGGGTCTTGCTCCCTGACCCCGCCGCTGGCCACCTCGCCAATCCCCGGCCAGAGCAGATCGAACGAGTCGGTCTAAAATCATAAATCCAATTCAATAAAAATATGTCTACCACTTTCTCGTCGCTTCTCCTTCATGTAAAACGGCTTCTGGTCGATCGGAAAGTTGGTGACGAAGACGGGCGAGTCGAAATGGGCGGCCAAGAGGATCTCATTGGCTTTCGAGAGTCCCCGGCCGTCGATGTTCTCTCCATGTTTCTAAAAAAATTTCATCATAATGATAAATTTAGATACCGCCAGAATGGCCAGCGCCTCGTCGTACGTGATCCGCGGAAATCGAGCAAGCCCGGGCTGAAGCCGCTTCATCGGCTGAACGCAGAGAATGTGATGGCGATCGTTAAATACCTCAGATTCTTCCTTGGCAAATGACCGTGCCAATTCGACGTCACCTTTCAGCGCGGCGAACCCCTTGAGGATGAACAACGTGTACTTCTCGACAACATCACAAATCTGAACATGATTTTGAGCGCTTCATCCGGAAAAGAAAAGGCAATAAAAATAGCGTACCTCCGTCAGGGTTTCACAGAACGCCACCTCGGCTTCTAGCATCCGAAATTCGGCGAGGTGGGTGCGGCTGTGAGGCTGGATGTCGGCCCGGAACGCGCTGCCGATCGTGTAGACCCGCGGAATTCCACTGAAAGCAAGGAGTAACGAAAACCAGATATCAACCCTCACCTGGTCATCGCTTCCAGGTGCATTTGGCTTGACACCGACAAAAACATCTTCTTGTTGACGCCAAAGTAGTCGGGCTTTTCCGCGTGCACCGTAAACGTTTCGCCAGCCCCCTCGCAATCGTTGCTCGTCAGCACCGGCGTGTCGATATGCACGTAGTCGTTTTCCTACAAAAGATAATGATGAAGCTCGCCATTTTCACCTCGAAAAACGCATGCGTCAACATTGTCAGTCTAGAGCGGAGTCGCATTATGGCGGCGAAGCCCGGATGTCTGGTCCTCAAATGCACCGCTTGTCGTATCGCATCCGCAGATTTCTGCTCGTAGTCAGGCTAAACACAACAAAAACAGTGAGAAACTTGCTGCCCAAAACGATTCAAAAAGACAAACCTACATTCTCGTCAGTGGCACAAATTCTGAGCTGCTCGGCGTGCAATTCCATGACTTGCTCGGCACCGCGACTCTTGGCCCAGTTTCCGCTGACCGCAATCGCCGCACCAACTGGGACGTTCTTGTACACGCTCTTCGGCACAACTACCTAAATCACGATGTAAAGTAAGGCAACGATCATACGAAACTGGCTAAAACAAACACACTTGGACGTTCTGCGTTGAAATCCCGTCATGAACCCGCACGAATGACATCTTGGAAAACTTCGACGAGCGAACGACCCAGCCCTAAACTTTTGTTTAGGTATATAAAAGCCTAATACGCGAATTTCTGCATGGCCGCATTCTTGTTTTTGCTCGACGACCTTGCTGAGGGTGGAACACGCCGGCGCGAAAGACCTTGCGCAGCTCCCTGGCAGCAATAGCCGCAACATTCTAGAAAATGGTAAATAATCACGTTAGCTCGTGAGTTTTCAAAGAAAGCAGAGGGCCCTCAACAAATCAACATTTACAATGCAGCCCGTCCACAAAAACGTCGTAATGGCTAGGGCACGCGCAAGAAGAGAGGACACCGACGCATAGACAACACCCATAGCTCCCTGCAAACCGCCAGCCGGCAACACCGACGAGAGAACGAAGCAGCTCCCAGACCAATTGTTGAGACGCATTCGCAAATCGAAAGCGAATCCGAATCGTGGCCAACATTCCTACTGGAGCAACTCTTCGTGAAAATCGCAAGCTTTCGTATGTGCTCAAAGTAAAGCATTTATTAGCAATCATCAGATTTAATCAATTTATCGAAAGGAAATAACAAAAACAAAGCGTAAGGCAACTTATTTCAGCTCCTTGACGCTGATGCCCGGGGGTAGCGACTGCTTCAGCTTCTCGGCCTTCACCTTGTCCTTGATGACGAGCGTGTAGAGGAACCGGCTGCATCGCACTTTGAACTTGACGTTGTCCGCGTTCTTCTTTATCTTGACCGACTTGGCGTCCTTGCTTCTCGCCTTCAGGAGGAAGTCCTTGATCTCGTGGATTTGTCGCGGCATGGCCTCCGGGATACCCTGGAAATAAAAATGTAATGATGTATTGAAAATGAGAAAGTAAAAGCGCAACAATTATAAAAAAGGCAAGAGTAGAACCGACGGGTGCTGAAATTGCGAAGAAAAACAGAATGAAAAAATCTCGGGCCAGGTCGACCCGATTCCACGACGCACCGCTTACGGATTGTTGTCGCGCGGAATACACTTACGCCCGATAAATAATTAATTTGAAAGTTTAAAAGTAAAAATACTCAATTTTCATTAGATTTTAGTATCTTTCGATGCTGAAATCCGATTTTGAACAAAAGAGTGGATGAAAAGCAAGGAAGGGCCTAACCACGACTGCGTAGACATCGAAGTGGGATAGTTTCGAGCTGTAAAAGAAGCGAAAATATCTTTCGTCGAGTTACAAGGGCTTAGAAAGCAAAGAAGCAAGAATTTTTTGAAAAGAAAATTTCTTATTAAAGTAAAATTAAAACTAGGGCAGGCAGACGTTACGTCAAAGATGTTTCCCCAAAAATAGGATGTATATTTTTGCGTATCCGGCGGCACACCTGGTGTCGTGTTTGCGCACCGCCTCCGGTTTCTCGCCTTTTTGAATTTGTAGAGGGAAAGTGGAAGCAGAAAAAAAGAAAAAGTCGAAGAAGAGGGCCGTTGAATTCCGGGGTGGGGGCAGGAGGCTCCCATTCTTTGCCCGCCACTTCTGCACGCCCACCGATTTGGTCGCCGGATGACTTTGGGCGGGATTTCGATAGAAGGTAAGGATAGATATTAAGAAAGGGTTTAGGCTTAGGCTTAGGCTTGTCTAGGCTTAGGGTTAGATTAGGTTTAGGCTTATGCTGAGGGGTAGGTTAAGCTTAGGCTTACTAGGTTAGGTTTACGCTTAGGCTTGGCTGAAGCCTGATGCAACCACCATTTCGAAATCCACTCCACTTTTGCCCCCAGCCATATCTTTCGCTTAATTTTGCCAAAAGCGAGGGTGGGCAGGAGGGGCGATGGGAGAGCCGGGCGTCGGGCGAAGGTGCAACCGGTTCCTCGCCGTCGACCGTTTCTTTCTGTCGCTATCTCTGGCTCTCCTCTCTCTCTCTCTCTCTCTCTCTCTCTCCTCTCTCTCCCACCTTCTATCCGATGTTTGCACGCGCCCGGCCAGAGCAGCGCCCCTTACTACCCCCTCGGGAAGGCGGCCGGATAGGGTGGTGTTTTGGGCATTACTCGAACACCTTTGGTCGGGTTTCCTAAAGAATCTCTGCTAGCTGACCATCGGATTTTAATTGGCTCCCCTAAAGTTTTTAGCTGCCCGTTCCTAACGAATCTCTGCTAGCATGCTTTTTCTAAGATCCTCTTCTTGCCTACCCTTTCCCAAAGAAACTCCGCTAGCCTGCCCGATGCGTTATGTAATTTGGCCGGTGCCGGAGCCCTCGAACAACGAAATGGCCTTGACACGGGCTGTGTGTCGGGAGGACCGCTCTCTCTCGCCCCCCTCGACAACACGTAGCCATTTTGTTCGATTTGTTCTAGCGGCGCGTGTAAATTGGAAACAACGGAAATTTTCACCTATCCGAGCCAAAAATCGTTTTTTAAGGGCAGGCTAGCAGAAGTTCTTCCGGAAAGGGCAGGCTAGCAGAGGTTCTTCTGGAACGAGGAGGAGCGCGGTTTTTTTCGTTTTTTTCCAATCGCCTCACCTAAACCGGTCTTTAGTTGACCGTGATGAGTCATTCCGCTTGCCGTTATTTTGCTACAATATTCGAGTGGTCTCTCTCTCTCTCTCTCTCTCTCTCTCTCTCTCACTTCTCCCATCGCCATCATCAAAATCCTATTGTGACGTCCCGGCGCCTTTGGCTAGTAGTGACGCTCCGGGGGGTGGGACGTCAGGATTTTTATGGCGTAACTGGTTCGGGTTGGCCGAGTTGCGAGTCGCCAAATTGTTTCGGACAACGTCGAGATCCTCATTTTTCCTGAATGATCTCTGATAGCCTGCTTTTTCCTAAAGAATCTCCGCTAGCCCACCCATTTCAGGCCATGTCAAACGAGGGGAATTTCCGGTCACCCGGAAATTTCTTCTCATCGCTGATCTCCGAGATCACCTCGTCCACCTCCACCTCAAACGACCATCCGATGTCCAGGTGGGTGAGAGAGCGAAGAAAATCTAGAGATCATAGAGAGTTTTCCTAAAGAATCTCCGCTAGCCTGCGCTTTCAGCGCGACGCCTTCGTATGCGCCGATGGATATCGAGCAGAAGATCTCCATCACCCTGCAGCACGGCAACCACCGCGAGCTGGTGGTGATCGAGAGGAGCGAGCAGGCGCATGTAGGTTGAATTTGCTGGGTTTAAAGGACCATTGAAGCCAAATGGAGCCCCGTAGCTTCGATTTTTGGCCCGATTTCAACCCCAGCTACAGTACCCCCCTTGTAAATCCAAAAAGTGTTTGGAGGCACAGCTATTTCGTCCCAACCGGGTCCCGCAACGGCTAAACGGGATAGGTTGGATGCTTGCCAGGGGTCTAAGGCTATGGATTTGCCTTGACTGGCCCTTTAAGGTGTTCAGCTACGCTTTACAGGTCTACTACGGCTTGATGGAGCGGGCAAGGAATCTGGCAGCAAAGGGTGATTCGAAGGTGCGTTTTTGATGGATCTGAGCTCGCTCTCTGTCGCATTCTTTCTTTCCCTGCCTCTCTCTCTCTCTCTCTCTCTCTCTCTCTCTAAAAACTCTCTCAGGGTGAGGTCCACCTCTTCCGGCACGACTACCTCTCACCCCAGATCCTCCACCCCTTGACCTGCATCACACAGCTGGTAAGGTTTTTTAAAAAGGTTACAGGGCTCTTTAGAGGCGCAAAAAACCCTGCTTTTTCATTAGCTTGACTTCTGAACCCCTTTAAAACCAATATTTGCACTTTTAAGGGCAACGGAAGCGTCGTCGAGGTGATAGTTGTCGATCGGAACGAGGTGCCGACAAGGCCGCACATTGTTGAGGTGAGGGCAAGCTAGCAGGGATGCTTTAGGAAAGCGCAGGCTAGCAGAGATTCTTTAGGAAGGGGCAGGCTAGCAGTGATTCTTTAAGAAAGCGCAGGCCAGCAGGGATTCTTCAGGAACTTTTTTTCAGGTCAACACCTACCTAACGCCCACCTTCTGTGACTACTGTGGCGAAATCCTCGTCGGTCTCGTCAAACAGGGCCTCCAGTGCCAGCGCTGCAGGTGGGTAACAAACGCTTCCCAGTCCCTTAAAACCAAAAATGACTGAGTTTTAGATGCAACTTCCACAAAAAGTGCGCGTTCGCGTCGCGGAACAATTGTGCGCGAAATACGTCGGTGGCGGGCCCGCCACCAGTGATGCAGCAGCAAGCCTACGCCACGCAACAAATGCCACAGTACCCGCAGACGCCGATGGGTGAGAGGGAGCGAGAGAGAGCGAGAGAGAGAAGAGAGAGAGAAGAGAGAGAGAAAGAGAGATAGCGAGAGAGATTCCTCAAGGATCCAGGCTAGCCTGCTCGTTTCAGATGATTCGCCCTCGGCTATGGTGGCCTCTCCGTACGCCCTGCCCCACACGCTTGCCGTCCACAACTACAAGACGCTGACGGTCTGCAAGGTGAGTGGTTCCCCAAAGAAGCCCAGCTAGCCTGCCTTTTCCTAAAGAATTCCTGCTAGCCTGCTCTTTCCTAGAGAATCTCTGCTAGCCTGCCTTTTCCCAAAGAATCTCCGCTAGCCTGCCCTCCAAAACCAATTTTCGGTATGCGACAAGATGCTGTTCGGCATCATGAAGCAGGCCTGCGCTGCCGGGACTGCAAGGTGAACGTGCACAAGAAGTGCGCCGCGCTGCTCCCCCAGAATTGCCATATCGCCGACGGGTCCATCCCAGCGTTTGAGCAGCTCTCAGTGGTAGGTCTCTCTCTCTCTCTCCCTCTCTCTCTCTCCGCGCACCAATGAAACACTCTCATTACCCCCCGATTCCCGCCGGCTAATCTCGGCCAAATGCCAACATTATCGTGCGCCCTTTTCGGGCACTTGGGAAGCTCCGCGTTTCGATGGTGGTATTATTGAAGCCGGGAGAACCGGTTTCGGCTTTTCCGACCCGACCCACCCCATATGCAAATTAGGACCAAAACGGACCGCTTGGGGCTCAGATTTTCGCTTTTCGGCCCTTCGTTTAGGAGAAGACTACGGTTTTCCTACGGTTTTGACCAAATGGTCTTTGCTAGCTTGCCAAGGATTCGGGGGTATTAATTCTATGCAAATTCTATGATTTTGAGCGCGAATATGACATATTTGCTAGTCTTTCTCTCACACACTATCTCACTCTCGCTCTCTCTCTCTCTCTCTCTCTCTCTCTCTCTCTCGCTCTCTCTATATCTGCTCTCTATCTTGGCACTTCAGAGCGAGCAACCGTCCGTCTCCCCGCAGGACGAGCCGTCCGAGGCGAACACCTCGATCGACTCGGATCTGATCCCGCTCAGCCGGATACCAGGTCTGGCCACGATGCATATATCGGATTTACCGGATACTACTGTAGCTTCAGTTGGCTTTGGGCCGAAAATGAAAGGGCGGGGCTAGATTTTGCCTTCAAGGGTCCTTTAAAGCTACCAAGAAAACGGTATTACTTTCAAAATTTCCAGGCCAGGCGGCCGCCCGGCACGCCAACAAGCAGGCCCATGAGGGCTGGATGATCCACTTTTTGCTCAACGAACCGCAGAGGTGGGTAGAGAAAGAGAGAGAGAGAGAGAGAGAGAGAGAGAGAAAGAGAGTGAGCGAGAGAGAAAGATATTTTCAGGAGATTACGCCACTACTGGATGCTGTCGAACAACGTGCTGTCGCTGTACAACGAGTACTCGGAGGGGGTCGGGGTCAACCCGACGAGGTGCTACCGGCAGATACCGCTCTCGAGATACTGGCCATTACTCCGTACAACGGCGATCCGGTGGACCCGAGGTTGGCACGCTAGCAGAGATTTTTTAGGAAAGGGCAGGCTAGCAGAGTCTTAAGGAAAGCGTAAACTAGCAGAGACCCTTTGCGGTCATTTTGATACCTCGCTAATCCCTGTAGCAATAAAACGCCCAAATCCCAAAATTTCCAGATTTCCGCCGCACGTCTTCGAGATGCGCACGACGTCGAACGCCGTCTACTGCGTGGGCGAGAACCTCGACTCGTACGGCGGACCCCCGACAAAATTGCCGAGAGGGCAGGCAGCGAGGTAGGCTGGGCAGGCTGGCAGAAATTCTTTCGGAATGGGCAGGCTAGCAGGGATTCCTGATGATGACCCCAACTTCAGGTCGAGCTCCTCGGGCCAAGTGTGGCTTGGCGTACTGGCCCGCGCCCTTCAGCCCCCACCTTCTCGTAGCGACCCAGCAAACGCCGAGCCGGCTCTGCAATTTACGGAATTGTACCAGGTAGGGTGGAAGTCTAAGCCAAAGCCTAAGCCAAAGCCTAAGCCTAAGCCAAAGCCAAAGCCTAAGCCTAAGACTAAGCCTACACCTTCTCTAGGTCCTGTCGGAGAAGACGCTTGGGGCCGGCCAATTCGGTACCGTCTACACCGGAGTGCATCGCCAGAGCGGCAGGGAGGTGGCCGTCAAGGTGAGAGAAAGAGAGAGAGAGAGGGAGAGAGAGCGTGAGAGAGATAAATACCCACATTTCCAGGTCATCTCGAAAGAGCGCTTCTCGAAGAAGCCGAACAACGGCGCCGACACACTGCGCTCCGAGGTGGCCATTTTGCAGACGATCTCCCATCAAGGCATCGTGCGCCTGGAATCGATGTTCGAGACGAAAGATAAGATCTTTGTCGTGATGGAGAAGATGAACGGCGACATGTTGGAGATGATCTTGTCGCAGGTGACTAGCAGTGATTTTTAAAGAAAGGGCAGGCTAGCAGAGATTCTCTAGGAAAGGCAGGCTAGCAGAAATTCTTTGGGAAAGACATTTTATCCTAAAAATTCCATTTCAGGCCTCTGGACGACTCGACGAGCGTGTGACGCGCTTCCTGATCCTCCAGATCATGTCCGCCTTACGGTATCTCCACAATAAGGTGCGTCTCAGATCCCAACGTCTTCTAGCCGTTCACTCTTTAGGGCATCGCCCACTGCGACCTGAAGCCGGAAAACGTGCTCCTCTCCGAGCTCTCGTCCAACTTCCCGCAGACGAAGCTCTGCGATTTTGGATACGCGAGGTGAGGGCGAGAGAGCGAGAGGCTAGCAGAGGCCATTTCGGAACCAGAATCAAACGCGTTGTTTTCAGATTCATTGGAGAAAGCCAATTCCGGAAGACAATCGTCGGAACGCCGGCTTATTTGCCTCCGGAGGTGTTGCAGAAGAGAGGTGAGATGATGGGCAGGCTAGAGGGATCCTTGGGGAAGGGCAAGCTAGCAGAGGTTCCTTAGGAAAGGGCGGACTAACAGTGATTCTTAAAGAAAGCTTTAAGGCTACAACAAATCGCTCGATATGTGGTCGGTCGGCGTGATCATCTACGTGACGCTGTCCGGGACGTTCCCTTTCAACGATGGCGAGGAGGTTGGCAGTCTCTCTCACATTTTCTTTTCTCTCTCTCTCTCTCTCTCTCTCTCTCGCTATCTCTCTCAATCTCGCCCTCTCTCTTTACCGCTCTCTTTCCGCTCTCTCTGCTCTCCTCTCTCTCTCGCTCTCTCGCTCTCTCGCTCTATCTCGCTCTACCTCGCTCTATCTCGCTCTCTCTCTATCCTCTAATTTCAGATCAGCGACCAAATCCAAAACGCCGCCTTCATGTTCCCCCAAGACCCCTGGGCCCAGGTCTCTCGTGAAGCCGTTGATCTCATTCAGCGCTTACTTCGAGTTAACGTCAGTTTTTCCTCAAAGAATCTCTGCCAGCCTGCCGTCCCCGAGAACCCCTGCAATTTCTCCAATTCCAGATTGAGGAACGGCTCCACATCGAGGAATGCCTGGCACACCAATGGCTCCAGTCCGGCGAGCTGTTCAGCGACTTGCGCGCGCTCGAGCTGAGGCTGGGCGGGGAGAGGTGAGAGAGGCATCCGAGCAGAAATTCTTGAGGAAAGGGCATGCTAGCAGAGATCACGATGGATTTAGGTACCTAACCAATGGCCAAGACGACGCCCACTACGCCCAGCTACTGCTACAGCAGCAGAGGAACGCCATCGCCCAGCAGCCGTCCTTGCTGGATTTGTAGTTTGTGGTCTCGGTAGGCGTAGGCTTAGGGTTAGGTTTGGGCTTGGGTCGGCATAGGCTTAGGCTTTGCTTGCTTAAGTCTAGGCTTAGAGTTGCATAGGCTTGGGCTTGGGCTCATGCTTGGCCTTAGGCTTGGGCTTGCTTAGGTCTAGGCTTAAGCTTGCGCTTAGGCTTAAGCTTACGCTTACGCTTAGGCTTAGGCTTAGGCTTGGGCTTAGGCTTAGGTTCTGACCATATTCCCTATCCAATATTTCCTGGTCTCATCGCGTGGAATTTTGCGTCCAGTTTTAATTCGATTTACTTCTGTCCTCTCTCTGTCTCTCTCTTTCTCTCTTTCTCTCGCTCTCGCTCTCTCTCTCTCTCTCTCTCTCTCTCGTTCTCTCTCTAATTTGGTTAAAATGTATTCTTACACTCGAAATCAGGTGTTTTAGCAAAACATTAGCAAACGAACTACCGTAACCCCCCGGTTTCTACAGTCAGGATTTGAGACAGGCTCAGCAAAATATTATATTTTGTACTTTTTCGTTTTTATGTGATTTTTGTGACTTTGAGATTCCATTATTGTGAAGTGTACACCCATCGCAATTAGCTGTGATATCATAGAGGATAAATAAATGTTTTATCTGCACACAATGGAATGATAACTGCAGGGCAGCTAGCAGCGATTGTTGAGGAATTTAAGGTCTGAAAAATGGAGCTTTAAGATGTTTTGAAATCGAAAAGCGATTCTTAAGGAAAGAGTATGCTAGCAAAGTTCCTTAGGGAATGGCAGGCCAGCAGAGATTCTTCAGAAAAAGGCGGGCTAGCAGAGATGCGTTAGGATTCCTTTCCTCCCGATTTTTTAAGCCTCAGAAGTCGCAATCCCTTCCAACCAGGCCCGCGACTTCTAAAAGACACCCCCGGCGGCCCAGCCCTTCTCTGCGCCTCCCCCTCCCCTCACTCTCTCTCTCTCTCCCCTCTGACAGCCACTTCCCGTTGGCCGAATTCGGCGAGAGAGCGAGAGAGCGGGGCAGAGAAATAGAGCTGTTTTGGGGGCGTATTTCACTAGGGCTGCGGGAGGTTCCGGGAGAAGGAGCCCTCCGGAATGACGTGCCTCCGCAGCGTATTCTGCGGCCCGCTGCCCCGTCTAAATACCACATTTGTCGATATATTACGGGGGCCCCCACGGGGTTGTGACCTTGGGCTAGGAATTTTCTAAAGAATCGCTGCTAGCTTGCTTTTCGTCAAGAATCTTGCTACCCTGCCTTCCTGTTTTTTTAAGAACTCGGCCAATATTCCATTCCTTAAGAATCCCTGCTAGTCTGCCTTTTCCTAAAAGATGTCTGCTAGATGGCTCTACCTAAAAAACTCTCTCAACTGCCTTTCCTCAAGAATCTCTGCAGCCTCCCCTGCCAATTTTCGAGTAAAAATTTTCTCTGCTCCGCCCGCCCCAACTATTCTAATCATGATTTTTTGAGAAAGTTTTCTAAAGAATCCCTGCTCGCTTCCCTGAGCAAGATCGCAATTCCGAAAAAAACTCTGCAAAGCCGTTTCTACATTCCGAACATTTTTTTTCAAATCTTCTTTCAAATCAAACATTTCTCAAATTGTCTCCGCTTCACTACCGCTTCTAAAGGGACGTTGAAGGCAAATCCATAGTCCCTAGGCTCTTGGCAAACAGCCAGCCGACCCCTTTTAGTCGTTGCGGAACTCGCTAGGGTCGAAAAAGCTGTGTCCTGGCAGCACTTTTTGGCTTTACAAAGAGGGGTACTGTGGCTGGTGTTGGGTTAGGCTTAGGCTTAGGCTTGGGCTTAGGCTTAGGGGTAGGGCCAACGCTAAAAGGGACCGGGCTAGATTTGCCTTCGACGGCCCTTTAAACCCATGTCCAGAACCTGGTTCCTCCAGGCTTGCCGACCCGCAGAATCAGGTTCTCCCCGCCTCATTCTCCTCCCCGGCACCTTTCTAGCCCAATATTCCAGTCTATTGCTACATCGCCCAGCCGCCCTCTATACTACACTTGTTTGTTGGGTGTTGTATATCGGAAAGGCGGGCTGCGGAATCGATTTTCTTTTAGCATGTCCATTTTCGGGGGGGATTTCACTTTTGACCGCCGCCGAGTTTGGCAAACAACAAGCGGCTGCACACATGTCACGTTTGATGACAAACGTCATTAGTGTTGCTGTGTCTCCTGAAGATTCTCTGCTAGCTTGCCTTTTCTCAAATAAACTCTGCTAGCCTGCCCTTTCCTAAAGAATCTCTGCTAGTTTCCCCTCTCCTAAAAAATTTCTGCTAGCCGGCTCTTTCCCCCCATTCCCTTCCACGTACTCTATAATCCGACCCCCAAAAACCCAAAAGGAATTAACCGGAATCTGGCGCACCCCGCTTTTTGACACCCTCCAATCGCATTTTCCGAATTTCTGGCCCGGCAAACAGAAAGATAACAGCCCCTGCGCCTTCTCTTCCCCCGCCCCACCTCGCTCACAAAATAAACTTGACCCATTTTACGACCCGGTGACGCTGGCGCTGCCGCTAATTTTTGGTGAATTTTGGATTTTTGGCTTTTTAGAGTAGCTGGCTTTTTGGCTACAGTACCCCTTCTCGTTAATCCAAAAATTACCTCGCGGCACAGCTCTTTCCCCCGGACGGCTGAAGAGATCGGTTGGCTGATTGCCAGCGTTCTAGGGCTACAGTTTTGCCTTGAATGGCCCTTTAGCCCCCGCACTCCTGTACTCGTTCGTCCTGTCGGTCGTCTACCAGCATCGTATTCCCGTCGGTTTGTGCGATGAGGTCCCTTCTAAAGATCCCTGCAGGCTGACGGCTCTCCTTCACTATCGCTCTCTCTCTCTCTCTCTCTCTCTCTCTCTCTCTCGCTCTCTCTCGCTCCGTATTTTTGATGACGTAATCGGTTAAGTTTTTTAACCATAAAGTCAGGGTTTTCGGAATGCAAACAAAGCTTCTCTCTCTCTCTCTCTCTCTCTCTCTCTCTCTCTCTCTCTCACTCTCTCCATCTCTCTATTTTTGAAGTACGAATCCCTAATAAGCTTTCGCTTTTCGATATCACTCTATTTTTCACGTTCTTTTTGGGGCAAAAACGGCACATCCGGTTCCCACGCATATCACCTTGAAGCCCGCCGGCCCTGAGCGGGCCGCCTTTTCGAATAATTCCATTTTTAAGGCCGTTTGAAGGGCTTTATGTGTCAGCGCGTCGTACAAGACATTGATCGGGTTTTCTCAATTTCTCTTTCTCTTTCTCTCTCTCTCTCTCTCTCTCTCAAAATATGATCCCATTTTCAGCCACCCTCCACAATATGGGCGGCCGACGATGGCGGCCAACCAGCTGGCTCCGAATATTTGCCCTAATTTGCCTAATTTCTGCCGTATTTTCCGCCTCTGTACCCCGAAAAACAGCCAACATCCGCAAGTCGACGATCCAGATGATTGGCTACTCGCCGACGAAGGTGGGTAACGAAAAATTTTTCTAGAGAAACCCTGCTAGGTTGCCTTGGTCTGGCCTAGCAGGCTAGCAGAGGTTCTTCAGGAAAAGGCGGGCTAGCAAAGATTCCTTAGGAAACGGCAGGTTAGCAGAGGTTCTTTTGGAAAGGTAGACTACAAGAATTTTCTAGAAAAAGGCAGGCTAGCAGAGACCATTTCACCATTCCAGACCGACGACTACGTGGCCGTCCAAATGCCGGCCGACCCCGGGTACATCGTCGGCTTTGAACCCCTCGCCCACGCCGACCGTGTCCACCACATGCTCCTCTACGGCTGCGAGGAGGCGTACAGCGAGCAGCAGTTCTGGAAGGGCATGGCCACCTGTGGCAACGGCGCTTCGCACATTTTGTATGCATGGGCGAGGAATGGTGGGTTTTTTGGGGTCTTTTAAAGGGATTGGCAGGGCAAGAATCTAACCCAGCTCTCCGGGAGGTGGATTCTGGGCTTTAGGGTCCCTTTAAAAAATTCATTTTTCTTTGATTTAGCCCCGAATCTCAACCTGCCGCCGGGCGTGGCATTTGATATTGGGCACGAGAGCAGCACGATCAAGACGCTGGTGCTCCAGGTGGGTGAAAATTCCTAAAGGATCTCTGCTAGCCCCCTTGCCTAAAGAATCTCTGCTAGCCTTCCTTTCCTAAAGAATCTCTGCTAGCCTGCCCTTTCCTAAAGAATCTCGCCAGCCTGCTCTTTCCAGGTCCACTACGCTCAGCCCTTCGAAGGAAACGTTCTCGACTACTCCGGTGTCACGCTCCATTTAAGTGACGAGACCCCGAGGTAGCTACCTAAAGCCTGACCCAGCTACAGTACTCCTGCAGGTACCTCTCTGCGGTGATGCTCTTTGTTGCCGGGTATCCGATCCCGCCCAAGATGCCGCAATTCCAGAGCAACATGAGTTGCCCGTATGAGGGCGAGACGGAGCTGCATCCCTTTTGCGTTTAGGTGGGATTTTCGGAGTTGCAGGTTCCTTTAAAGGGATTGGGAAGTGAAGTAGGGGGAGAGAGAGAAGAGAGAGAGAGAGAGAGAGAGAGAGAGAGACAGGGAGAGAGATATCCACGTTTCAGGACTCATACCCACGCTATGGGCAAGCTCGTCTCCGGCTTTTTCAAGCATGGCAACGAGTGGACGAAGATCGGAAAGCGCAACCCGCAGTGGCCACAAGTAAGTTGGACTGAGGTTAAGCCTGAGCCTAAGCTAAGCCTGAGCTACGCCTAAGCTAAGCTTAAGCTAAGCCTAAGTAATCCTAAGCTAAGCCTAAGCTTAAGTCTAAAACCAAAAAAATTGCCTAAGCCTAATAAGCCTAAGCCTAAGCCCAAGTAACAAATAAACGTTAATTTTTAGCTCTTCGAAAAAATCGACCACCCCCTGACGATCCAGAAGGGCGATGTGATGGCGGCGACGTGTCGTTTCGACTCGACCAAGATGAACGAGACGACGCCAATGGGGTTGGTTTTTAACGCCCAGGGCAGACTAGCAGAGACCCTTGCGGACACGAGCACAAACTAGCGGAGATCATTTGAATTTTCCAGCCACATGGGTACGCAGGAGATGTGCAACTTTTACATGATGTTCTACTGGGACGCCGCCAAGACGAACCCGTTCCCCTATGGGGCCGTGTGTGGCGGGAATCAGGTTGCGTAAGTTTTTGGTCATTTAAGGGATGGGGACAGACGGGAAAGGGGCGTGGCCTATACCGTAGCTTAACCTGTGGATTCTTCAGGAACATCTTCAACGAGTACCCGAAGGACGGCTACGAGTTGCTGCCGGCCCGGCCTGAATTGGAGCATACGGCACATCAAAGCGGGGTAGGCAGGCTAGCAGAGATTCTTTAGGAAAGGCAGGCTAGCAGAGAGAATTTCCAAATTTCCAGCGCCCCTTTGGCATCATCGAGGAGGCCAAGATCCACAAAATCGGCTCCCACCAACTCGGCCAAATCTCGGGTCTCGCCTTCGATCAGGAGAAGAACCTCGTCGTCTTCCACCGAGGCTCCCGCGTCTGGGACCAGAGGTACGGTAGCCAGCGCACCACTTAGATTCCGTTTAGCACTTTCGACGCGACGAATCACCTGAACGACAAGGCGCCGATCGCCGAGCCGGTGCTGCTCGTGACGAGATTTGAGGGCGATACACCGATTCTCGTGAAGGCGCTTGGGGCTGGGCAGTGAGTTTTACATGAGCTTCCCCAAGGCTCTCTGCTAGCTTACGGTTTCCTGAAGAATCTCTGCTAGACGGCAATTTTTAGGTTCCACCTCCCCCACGGCGTCTTCGTCGACATCGACGGCTACATGTACACCACGGACGTCGGCTGTCATACCGTAGCCAAGTGGAAGCTGAATGGAGGTGGGCTAAAATTACAATGGGAGCTGCAGGCTTGGGCTTAGGCTAAGCTTGCTTAGCTTCACGCTTAGGCTTAGGCTTAAGCTTGGCTTCGGCTTAGCTTAGGCTTAACTTAGCCATAGGCTTAGCTCACCTATAGCTTCTATTTTCAGACAAGCTCGACCTGGTGTGGGAGTTTGGGGAGAAATTCGTGCCCGGCAGCGACCATGGTCATCTTTGCAAACCGACAGCTATCACGAGGGATGGTGATCGGTGGGTACCAAAAATGGCATTTTTGATTTCCAGTTTTTGAAAAAGGTATAATTTTTTTCAGCCTCTTCGTGTCCGATGGGTACTGTAATGCTCGTGTGGTCGAGCTGACGTTGGATGGGAAATACAAGGTGGGAATTTCTGAAGCATCTCTGCTAGCCGGAATTTTCCTACAGAATCTCGGCTAGACTGCCCTTTCCTAAAGAATCTCTGCTAGCCTGCCCTTTCCTAAATGATCTCTGCTAGCCTGACCCTTCCCAAAATGCCAAAAAATGATGATTCAGGCTCAATTCGGCTCCCCCGGCCAGGGCGCCGGCCAATTTGCCCTGCCGCACGACATTGCGCTCAGCGACCGGAAAACGCTGCTGGTAGCTGACCGACAGAACGGACGAGTTCAGGTAAGCGGTTTAAAGGGCCAATGAAGGCAAATCCAGAGCCTCTAGCCCTCTAGACAAAACGAAAGAGCTGAACGCCAAAGCACTTTTTAAGGCTTATAAGACGGGGTACTGTAGCTGGGGCAAGGTTTGAGTCGAAAATCAAAGGGATGGGCTAGATTTTGCCTTCAATGTCCCTTTAAACCCAATTTTCCAGGAGCTGAACACCGAGGGGCTCCTGCAAACGATGACCGCCTCCTCGCTCTTCTCGAATATCTATTCCACGACCGCCCACGAGGATACGGTATTCATGCTGCCCGGCGAGACGAGCTACAATCAATTTACGAAGGATGAGATCGATATTAAGGTAAGCTGGCAGAGAGTCTTTAGGAAAGTAGAGACTAGCAGAGATTCTTTAGGAAAGTGGAGACTAGCAGAAATTCTTTATGAAAGAGCAGACCAGCAGAAATCCTTGGCGAAACCAAAACCGATACCAAAAAACTTTCTTAGGTCTACGGCTCTCGCCTGGGCACTGGACTGCTTGAATTTGCGTTCGGCCCGAAAACCGAGGGCTTTGGAAGGCCACACGTGCTGAGGTAATTTTAAAGGGGCAGTGACAGGAGCGGCTGGTACTTCAGGGTCTCCCCCGACGGCAAACACATCTTCATCGGCGACATCAGCGAGCAGGGAGCGACGTTGTGGAAATTCAGGGTGGGTTTCTCTCTCGCCCTCTTCTTTCTCTCTCTCTCTCTCTTCTCTCTCTCTCTCCCTCTCTCTCGTTAGCTTTTCCAAAGCAGATGTTTCCAGATTCAACACGACTCATCTACTGAGCCGCTGTCTTCCGGAAATGCCATCTACCAGCAAGCCTCTGCAGCGGCTGGAGCGGTAGGTCTTCGCAAGAATCTCTGCTAGCCTGCCCTTTCCTGAAGAATCTCTGCTAGCCTGCTCTTTCCTGAAGAATCTCTGCTAGTTTGCCCTTTACAGATAAGCCGCAACGCCCCAATTTCGATCACATTTTTTCTGATCCTCGGCGTCATCGGGGCGGCCTACTACTACCTGAAGCGAGGGAAGCCTAGGGGACCCAGAAGCTTGCAAAGTGGCTTCGATCGGAAGGTAAGTTATAGAGAGTGAGAGAGAAAGGAGAGAAGAGAGGAGAAAGGGGAAGAGAAGAAGGGACATAGAGAGAGAGCGCGCGCGAGAGAGACTGTTCAAGATACTAAATCCAATTTTTCAGGGCTTCAAACCACTCAATCAGGAGGACACGCAGGCGTTCTTCGACAGCGACAGCGACAGCGATTAAAATTTTTTTATCCTCCTTTTAAAACCCTTAATTTTGCATGACTTTTCCATTTTTAAAGAACCATTGAAGGCAAAAATAACCTCGAAAATTGATTTTTCGCCTCAAAGCCATTTAAAAATTGTTTTCGTATTTTTGGCGCTTTTCCACCACGGAAAAAGGCATGTACAGTAGCTAGCTGTTGCCGTATAATTATTTTGTAAAATTTCCGCTTAATATATTTTGTGCAGTTTGTCATTTTTGAGAAAATTGACAATTTCCGTTTCCTCTTCAACACCAACTCGGCCATCTTTCGGGTCTTTCTGGGTAGCTGACCAGTGTTTACATATTGTTTCTTTTCTCCTCTTTTCTCTCTCTCTTTCTCTCTTCTTCTCTCTCTCTCTCTCTCTCTCTTCTCTTCTCTCTCGCTATTTCTTAAACAATAGCACCGTATTCCCTACTTGTCATTTTTGTGTTAATTTTGGTTGTGAAAAGTCGAAATCGATGTGATACCCTATACCCTCCACGCTGTCATAATCCAAATATAGTTGCTGGCAAAAGAATTGTGGTTGTGAGCTTCCACTACTAAAGTTGTGAGTTTTTTCATTGGATATCCCGGCCAATCAATGACTACAAACAACACATTCTAAATTAACGTGCCAAACGGCATAAAGATCAGTTTTGAAATAATTTTTAGAAAGTTAAGTGAGAGAGAGAGAGAGAAAGAGAGAGAAAGATAGAGGGAGAGCGCGAGAGAGAGCGAGAGAAAGAGCGTGCGAGAGAGAGAGCGGGAGAAAGAGCGAGAACTTTCTAGAGTAGAATCTCCTCCCATGGCATGGTAGCGGTACCAAATTTTTACATGGTTCTTGAACATGTGGCGCCTCTTCTCTTCCGCTTTCTGTCTACTTTTTGACGCAGGGTTTTCCGGTAAGCTTATCGGGAAATTCAGGGGGTCCAGCAGCGGGCCGTGGGTCACAAGGTCTAGCCGAAACCTATTGTTTGCTTCGCCCTTTCGAAAACCCTCGTGGATTTGTTATTTTTTACGCTTTTTCCTTGCGCAATTGAACGATTAATAAGTTATCAAATTCTGTATCCCCCTGTGACGTCCCCTTTGAGAAAACACAAGATAGAAAACGAGCAGCGATCGTGTAGTAACGGCAGGCTAGCAGAGGTTTTTTGGGAAGGGGCATGGTGGAAGAGCTTCTTTAGGAAAAAAGGGCTAGCCGAGATTCTTTAGGATAGGGCAGGCTAGCAGAGAACTTTTGCGACTCCACCAATGTCGTCGGCATATCTGGATCGATCACAATTGTGGTAGGTGACTCACTGGCTGATCCGCTCGTTGGCGGCTTATCGGAATCGCGCACTCTCTGTGCCTCCACCTTTCTCTCCTCGCTCTCTCTCTCTCTCTCTCTCTCTCTCTCTCTCTTCCTCTTTCTCACACAGCGATAACCCAAAACCAGAAGCTATTTATTGGTGTGTCTGCCCTCGGCAACCCTTTCATGTTGCGTTGTTGTCTGGTGATGGCGAGGCCGGGGGGAACCAGGAGCGGGGCTCGTCATCTGTTTCCGACCACGGTATCAGCCCTGTTGCGCCAACAGGCGACGCGTAGACTCTAGCTTGTGCTCTATGGCAACAGGGTGGCTTTTTTTGTGGCTCAGTTCATGGTTCAATTCCCTTTCCCGTATCATAAAATGATTCAGGAGGTCGAGAGGTTGTGCAAAATGTGCTGCTGATATACAAGAGAACCCTGGGAACTTGAGCCTCTCTCTCTCTATCTCTCTCGCTCTCTCTCCCTCTTTCTCTCTATCGCTTTCGCTGTCTCGACAACGCTCACCAATTTTCGGGAAAACGACCTCATGCCAGACCCTGTGGAACCGTTGCTCAAGCTGGAAGGGCGGGTCTCAAAGTGGGTTCCTGCTTCCTTTAATCGGAAAAAATTCAGGGCCAACATCAACAAGCAGGTGCGAGACGGCGACTGGTGGTACTCGGTGCATCTCAACATCCGTGACGCGATGAACACGTGGCACCTGAAACTTTGGGTGTCCCATTTGCAGATCAAGATCATCACCGCGTTGAGGGGAAAGGTGGGTACTGCTAATTGTCTCTGCTAGTCTGCCCCCTTCCTAAAGATTCTCTGCTGCCGCCCTTGTTCTTTTGACGGTCCGCCCCCCTACTATTGTCCCCATTTCGGGGCCCTTTCCGCCCTGGGGCGGGCGGCCCCCGTCTTAGCTTAGCCATCGCTTAGGCGTAGGCTCATGCTTAGGTTTAGGCCAAGGCTCAGGCCTGGCTTGGCTTACGCGTATGCTTAGCATCTTTTCAGCGATTTCACCTTCACGCTAAAATTCAAGGACGACCTGGCGCCGGGCGAGGTGGAGAATACGGTGAAGCGGGTCGGTAAAAGTTGCGGTAGACGGGTAAAATTCGGATGTACAGTTTTACCTCCTGGAGAACGTGCTGACGGGACGACAGATGGTGCTGTCAATGTATTGGCATGCTACCTGCATTGACCAGGAACCGGTGATCAAGGAAGGAAAGGTGGGACGGGTTCTTTAGGAAATGGCAGGCTAGCAGAGATTCTTGAGGAAAATTAAAGCTAGCTTTAGCTTTAGCAACGTTAATTTCAGATCTACAAGGCGTTCTACGTCGGCCACTACGGCAACAATACGGTCCGAATGATCTACTCGAACCACAGCGAGATCTACGAGTGGGGCAACATCCCGGAAGAGTAATCGGTCGATCTCTCTCTCTCCGCTTTCTCTCTCTCACTCTATTTATATCTCTCTATTTTTCTCTCTACCATATCTCTCCCCCCTTCTCTAACCTCTCTCTCTCTCTCTCTCTCTCGGTTTCTATCTCTCGCTTTTCTCTCTATTTCTCCCTCTCTACCCTCTCTCTTCCCTCTGTCTCTACCTTCGCTCTCTCTCTCTCTCTCTCTCTCTCTCTCTCTCTCTCTCTCTCTCTCTCTTCCTCACTTGTCCCCATGGAGACCCCCCATTCTGATTTTTGCATTTCGCGAGTGCCCGGCTAGTCCCTTCAAACCACTTTAATTTATTCTAACCCTTCCCCAGTTCTTTTTTTTATGCAAATTCCGGCCAATCGTTTATAGAGTAAGCCCATAAATGCCGTAATTTGTACAGGAGATTTGGTTGGAGGATCAGGTTGCACAACGTAAACTCGAAAAGATCACAAATTTCTGAATTATTCCTCTTCACTACTGTCGCCGTCATCAGTATCGACGTGTAGGGTGGGCTTGGTATCCGGCAGGGTCGGGAACCAGTCTTTGAGGGTTGGGAATGCGGCTTCGACCAGGGAAAGCCTGAAAATTCAGGGATTACGCAGCTGACATGGATTCTTTAGGAAAGGGCAGGCTAGCAGAGATTTTTTGGGAACTCACGCTTCTTTATTCAGCACGTAGCCAAGCCGGTAGTATTCCGTGTCGATGCCGTTGAAGCGGAAGCAGTTGTCGAATAGCCGCCTCAGGTCCGCGAGGAAGAGAATTTCCTAAAAAATGAGGTTAGAGAGAGAGAGAGAGAGAGAGAGAGAGAGAGAGATTGAACTTACATGAGTATAATACTTATTCTTCAGCCGTTCCTGTATCGTTTGCATATCGATCGGCTGCGTAATGAAGGAGTAGTAGTCCGGAACCTACAAAAAAACGGAATTTATTGAATCTCTGCTAGCCTGCCCATTTCCTAAAGAATCTCTGCTAGCCTGCCTACCTGCACCGGATCCACAGGCTCCAAAAATGGCCACGATTCCTCCTCGTTTTTCAGCTTGTTGACGATGGATCGAATCTGAAGAAAAAACATACTTGATAATGTCCTTAAAATGGGAATTCCTAGAAAATTTATAGTTTAGGAGCGTAGTCTACGATGAGGTACAGACTACAACTAATTTCGGTTTTTACCTGCTTCAGCATTTCTTGCTGGGCATGTTTCTGTAAGGAAATTATCTTGCTCTGAGGTGAGCTCAAGCTTAGGCTTAGGCTTAAGCTTGGGCTTAGGCTTAGGCTTAGGCTTAAGCTTAGGCTTAGGCTTGGAGTTTCCAACTCTTTTCTCTACAAAAGCCTAAAAATCACCTTGTTTTCGGCGTCTTTCCTGTGTACAATCTCCTCGTCGGGCTCGTTCTCGAGGTCGGCGATCTCGGCGAGCGGGACTGGCTCGTTCACTGAAGCGCGTTTTTGAAGGCTTGCTTGACGAAGGCTTGGCTTGAGTTTAGCTTAGGCTTAGAGAGGCTTAGCCAAGACTGGTCTCAGGCCTAGCTTGGCCTTAGCTTAGGCTCGGTCTGCAAAATTAACTCACCGTAATCCTTGAACTTGTGCTCAATCCCGGCACGCGTCACCTTCTCCGCCTCGTTCGGGTAGACGATCTTGGCCACCTCGCGGATCAGGTCTCGCTCCACCATGCAGAATTGGGCGTAGTGCGTGTACGGTATCCTGAATCGTCTCTTTAAAATGCTGAAAATCTTACAAAAAAATTGCGTAAATTGCAAAACACATTGTTTTTCTCGTTTTCTGCGCTTTCTGCTTGCGATAAAGCTTTCAGGAACCCTAACCGGCCTCAAAGGTCGACCGGAAGTGACAGGGATTCTCTTATCGCTTCAGGAACCCGCCGGTTGCCCAGAAAAATGCTCGCCCTCTACTCTCTCTCTCTTTCTCTCCCCTCTCTCTCTCTCTCCCTCTCTCTCTCTCACACTCTCTCTCTCTCTCTCTCTAAATGCAAAAATCTATTTTCAGAGCCGAATGGCAGGGGCGGCACCCGGGGCGAGATTACGATCCAATGACCGGGAGAGGGAGGGCAGGGAGCGGAAATATGTAAAGAATGGTGTTGGAAGTTAGCACCTATCCTAGAGGAAAGGGCAGGCTAGCGGAGATTCTTTATGAAACGGCAGGTTAGCAGAGACATTTTGCTACCGTTGTACTATTCCTTTAAAACCACTAAAAAAAGCCTACTGTGGATGCAAATGGCAGGCCATCAGAGTGGCGCCATCGTAGTCCTTGATGAAGCCCTTGTAGTTCTCTTGCGGAATCGGAATTTCCTGGAATAAAAAAATTGGCGTAAGCGACAGAGAGCGCGACAGAGAGAGAGAGAGAGAGAGAGAGAGAGAGAGAGAGTGAAACAGTTCCCAACTACTTACGGTAGTAAATCCCTGCTTGCTGAAATAGCCGATGGCCAACTTGTCGGCGTAGGTCATCAGGTGGTAAATCTGGAGGCTTTGAGCGTGGAATTCTTTGACGTGGTTCATCAAATGGGTTCCGTAGCCTTTCACCTAAAAATGGGATTTTGAAGGGGCTTGCAAGGCAAAAAACTGACCTGCTCGTCGGCGGTGACGGCGCAGAAGACGATCTCGGAGAAGCCCTGCTTGACGAAGGCCCGGAAGCAGATTCCGCCGATGACACCGCGGTCTGAAAAAGTTGCTGGTTAGTGATTTTTCACTTTCTCTTTCTCTCTCTCTCTCTCTCTCTCTCTCTCTCACCTACCCGGCTTAATGATGACCATATTCATATGTCGAGTATCGTAAATCAGCCTCGTAATGTACTCCCTCGGCATCTTCGGCAAGGCGACGCTGTAGAGTTGGAGGAGCTGAAACTTGCCGGTCCCTTTAAAATTCACGAATCGCACCTGGGATAGGTAGTAGAGGATGTTGGACTGCATCTGGACGTCGACTCGATTCTGGATGACGCGAAATCTGCAACAGCGTCCTGAGGTTAAGCCTAGGCCTAACCTAAGCCTAGGCCTAACCTTAAGCATAAACTTTCCAGAACCTAGCCTGCCACTAAACGTGCAAAGAAAAACTTACTGTAGATCCCCATTCAGCTCCTCCTCGAAGACGTCGTCCGCCCTGGCGACGTCGATCATCAGCGGGTCGCCATTTTTCTGCTGCACTTTCCGCGCATCGATTCTTCGCTGGCGTGCAAACTAAAAAAGCGTAGCAGAGATTCTTAAAGAAGGGCAGGCTAGCAGAGATTCTTTAGGAAAGGGCAGGCTAGCAGAGATTCTTGAGGAAAGGGCAGGCTAGCAGAGATTCTTTAGAAAAAGCAGACTAGCAGAGACCGTTGAGGAATTACCTGATAAGCCGCCGTGATCAGGTTTTTCACCTCCAGATCCCCGGAAATTGTCGTTTTCTGAAAAAGGCCAAGCTTTGAGGCTTCAAACTCAATTCCAACCTCCCCATTCAGCCATTTGCCGTAGAATTTTAGGGGCTTC
This sequence comes from Mesorhabditis sp. LJ9110, assembly GCA_038088335.1. Taxonomy (NCBI): domain Eukaryota; kingdom Metazoa; phylum Nematoda; class Chromadorea; order Rhabditida; family Rhabditidae; genus Mesorhabditis; species Mesorhabditis sp. LJ9110. Next base: position 130,094 of record JBBGBA010000150.1, on the reverse strand, counting down.
TCGAGGCGCTTTGCCCCACGGAGCGTGTACTTGAACTCGACGTCCTCCTGCGGCTGATCATCTTCGGGGTCGATTGGCTGAAAGTGGGCAGTGGGCTAAAAATGGAAGGACATACCGTATCGTCGCGTTGGAAGGGCTCTTTCCTGAGGTGGTCGATGACGTCGGCGACGACGCGGGCGAATTTGGGGCCACGCTGGAATGGTTTGTTAAAGAAATTTGTGATCTTGCTTTTCTTAAAGAATCTCTGCTAGCCTGCCCTTTCATAAAGAATCTCGGCTAGCCTGCTTACCTTTAATAGCGCTTCAGCGATGAGGTGGTGCTTCAAGTGGCTGAGCGCCCGTACCGCGAAACGCTTCCCGAAAATCCGGACCGGCTGACAAATCGGGAGCACCGGAACCAGCAACGGTATTCGGCACCTGAAAGTGGGAGATAGCTAGAGAGAGAGAGAGAGAGAGAGAGGAGAGAGAGCTAGCGAGAACAGACTGCTGACTTACCACCAAAAATGCCGAGCTCGCATCAGGTCGAAGCCCGCGCGGTTCAGCTGGTTTAAAGCCTCACGGGCTTCGTTGGCTTCGCGGAGTTCTCGAGATTCTCCTAAAAAGAAAATTTTTAGGGGAACTATGGCAGAGATTTTTTAGGAAAGGGCTCACCCACCGGCCGCCTCCTGGTCCACAATGATCTCCGCCTCAGCCCGTGTCCGTTTTGTCGCCGCGTCGCGGAACGCCTTCAGCGCGGCCAGCTGCCGCTTCCCGCGCTTGTGGTGGACTAGAAAAAATGTATAAATTTCAATATAAAATTTTTTGAATATTAAATTGTAGGAGAGCTAGCTGGCACTTCCCCTTTAAGCCCCCGATGCCACTCACTTTTGGCCGCAAATTCAGCGGGGCGCGGCGGGTTCCAGAAATTGAGACGCTCAAGCACAAACTCGCAGGCGGCGATGCGGGAGGCTGTTGAGGGGTAGTCGCTGAAAGTAAAAAAGTTGGAAAATAAGCCTAAGCGTAGCCTATGCCTAAGCCTAAGCCTAAGCCAAGCAAAGCCTACGCTAGGCCTAATCCTAAGCCTAATCCTAAGCCTCAACCTAAACCCAAGCCAAACCTAAGTTACTCTTAAGCCAAAGCCAAGCCTAAGCCTAGCCTAAACCTAATCTACCCTACCTCGGATTCCTCAAGAATCTCTGCAAGTGTCCTCCACCGAACACTCGTCCTGCGGGTAGAAAGGCGGCATGCCGGACCATGAACCGGACTAAAATGGATTAGATAGTCAGAATTCCAAAAAGAATCTCTGCTAGCCTACCCTTTCCTCAAGAATCTCTGCTAGCTTGCCAAAAAAAACCCACACTCCAAGTCCGGGTCGACATTCTGGATTCGAAGAAGCAACAGGTTCAGCACCTCGCCAAGGAGCTAAAATCACGTTTTTTCACGATTTTGATCCCGGATGGCTTCCCAATCCCTTTAAAATCCAAAACTCACGACAAACGTCTGCATGTCGAGCCCGGGCACCTTCTTTCCATAGCGTAATCGAAGGTCGGCACATCGCTTCACCCAGCTGCGACACTGCAAGAATGACTGTCCGTATTTATTTAAGAATAATTCCTGAAGAATCTCTGCTAGCCTGCCCTTTCCTAAAGAATATCTACTATGCCCTACCTGCAAGAGCCGCATCCAGTTCATCCGCTTCGCCACCCTCTCCGACATCTCGGACAGCGCCAGCAGCTTGGCGATGATCACGTCGTCCTGCGTCAGTAGATGAGCAGAGTGGGCTACTGTAGGATTACGGTAATCTTATCAATTGCGTGTAACTTACGCAACTCGTGGCCACATCCTCGGCAAGGCGTTCCGAACTGCGGGTAGACGGTGTCTTTTGACAGCTGAAAAAACGGAGAATTTTTGATCCGAAAGAACCTTTGCTAGTCTGCCATTTCCTAAAGGATCACTGCTAGCTTCCCGACTTAACGCTTAACGATACGTCCCGGCAACTTACCGTCACCACCCTCTCGCCAATCTCGCGTAGATACGTCCGCTTCTCCGCATTCCTCGCCAGCACCTCGACTTTCTTCGGGGTCGAGCTGCGTGCCATCGGGTTCCCGACGGCCGCCATCTTCAGCGGGTGCACGAAGTGGGAGCAGCCACACGGCTCGTGCTCCTGAGATTGTTGGTTTTTTGGGAGTCAAGCCTAATCTAAGCCTAAGTTAAGCCTAAGCCGATGTCCAAGCCCACCTGCTTCATCTGGCACGGGGAGAAAAGCGCGAGTCGTCGTAGTGCCCGCGATTTTGGAATGACCTTCAGCCCTGCGGTTCTGATCTTCAGAAGGTCGGCTTCATCACCACGAGCTGAAGCTGGTGTTAGAGAGCTTGGCTTGGTCATTACCTGGATATTGGGCATCAGCGCGACGTACGAGGATACCTTGACTTACGCCAGGAAGTGGAGCTGAAAAGTGACAAGATGAGAGAGAGCGAGAAAGAGAGCGCGCGAGAGAGAGAGAGAGAGCGAGCGAGAGCGAGAGAGAGAGAGAGAGAGAGAGAGTGAGAGAGAGAGAAAGAGAGAGATAAACCCGACCATTCTCCTCCTCGTCGGCCTGCAACTGGTAGTACGTCGGCACCGGCACGTTCACCCCTTGCACCGGTTCTTTTAGGCGCATTTTCTGAAAGATGCTTTACTGGTTAGAATATTAAATATATAGATTTTAAGCGAAATTTAACAAGAAAGCTGTCTGTTAAACAAATATAAAAATAGATTTAGCATCGGATTTTAAAGTTTTCAAAAGTTTAATCTCTTAAAATTGATCGCGTAATGCATTCTGGGTTCTCGCTACCCTTATCCCAAACATCCGCCACAGCTGGTTCCCACCCTCCCAAATTCATATTCAAAGCGTTGTCACGGGGGCACGGGGTGGGGGTGTTGTTTGGAGCGGGGTGTTGCCGGGAATAGAAATGAGGACGCAATCGTTGCCCGTAGCGTCGCTATGGTAGGATCTTATTATTTTATTTTCGATTCCGATTCACAGGGAAAAGTCCGCCAGATTTTGGCCCGATGGCGGCCAGGCTGCCCGATTTTGGCCAGCTTTTGGCCAGATTTTCGCCTGAAGGCGGCCATGTCACCTGGCGAAAACCTGGCGGCATCGGCCAGACCTGGCCGCCAGGTTCCCGCCCGATGGCCGCCAGCCCGCCCGGTTTTCGCCACCTGGCCGCCAGAATTTCGCCAGGGGTTTTTAGTACACTGTCGTACCGCTTTTGGCCAGAAGCTGGCGGCGGTGGCCGCCAGGTTTCCGCCCGATTTCCGCCAGTTGTGGATAGTACTATTGCGTTGCTCTGGGGACTTTGGCGTTTTTTTCGGGCCTCAGTCAATGTTTTCGTTGTCATCAAAGCTAAATTTATCTATTTTTATGAAACTTTTTATAAACGCTTGTAAATTGATTTCTGCTTTACTTTTACTGCGAGTTTTAGCTAGTTAGATGGAAAACAGACGCCACGTCGTTGACTAATCACCAAAGTCTGTTCTCTCAGGTATTGTATTTACTTTAGGTTATTATATTTTAGATAGATCCAAATAAAAAGACAATTATTGTGACGGAAACAGCATCGGAAGATGGCATTTCGGTTAGTAAGCAATTGCTATTGGTTATAAAGTTTTAGTTTTGGTTTCTATTTTATGGAACCGTGAGTTTTTATTTTAATGCAATGCATCCTGGGTAAGTCTATGATTAAGGTTCAATCATCTATGGGTTATTTAGCTGCAACAGAAGGAGCTGCTCAAAGACTCTGATACTTTGCTGCTCGCACGCCGGTGGAAAAAGTAAGTCATGTCCGGTAGGTCCATATCTATAATCCTAGTTTTGTTTCTACAACTTCGGATGCTGTATGCGCAATGGACATCGGTTACTGATGAAAGTAAGTATGTGTATGAAGTAAAACGAGAACCGTTTCCATAGAAAAAGTAGAGCTAAATATAAAAACGATGAATTAAAATAAAAACGCCATATTTCAGGCAGGCACACCTCCAGCGCATCCCCGACATGAAGCAGGCTGCTTCTAAATGGCTGCAATGCATAGTAGCGGCACTAGCATTAATAGTAATCGATATTAGAAGGAGCATTACCTGGCCCGGGAACCCCCGTTCTGCCATCTTTTCGCCATGTGGCCGCCGGATTTTCGCCTACTGGCCGCCACCTGGCCGCCACGTGGGGCCCGATGGCGGCCAGGCGGCCCGATGGCGGCCACGTGGCGGCCACATGGCGGCCAGGTGGCGGCCACGTGCCGCCATGTGGCGGCCATCAGGCGGGAAGCTGGCGGCCACGTGGCCAAAAACTGGCGGACTTCTCCCTGTGTTGTTCATGAGTATAAATTAAATAGCTACACCCTATCATACTATTCATACGTGGTCATATGCGGTGTAAAATAAAATACAGATATATATGCAAAATAGAGAATAGGACGAAATCGTCGATCCGGGTTTGATATTCTAGGTTCATGCGGCGTAGATTAATGAAAAGCTTGGAATAAGGCTACTAATTGATCGCTGAACCACTATCTTATCTTTCTCGTACTTCTAATGCATGGAAAGAATGAGCTTGGTTCGTTTTGCGCATTAATAGATACCTCCCATCTGCCCCCTGAGCCACGTTTTAGCCGCGAGTCTTTCCTGAAGCTCAGGGGCAAGTTTTAGCCCCAGATTAGCTATTGTAAACTAGAATTAAATTGTACGCTTCGTAGAATTTTCCGCCATGATACTACTGTCATTCGTCGCGCGTGCGCTCCCTGCAACCATAGGCTCCGGCACGAAAAAATTTTCGGGAAACGGGAAACTGAGTTTGTTTCATCACGGGATTCCAGTTTTTTAAGCGTTTAACGATGAAAAATAGTTTTAAAATGCCTGTTTATTAATTTCGGCACCCCTTGCAAGCGTTTTGAATAGTATCACCTTACTATGGTTATTTAAAGAGTTATTGAATAAATTTACCTTATCTCCAGTTTCGCGTTTGGTTTATGTACTCTAGAATATGCCACAACCTCTAATCATTTTTAGTGTCATTTTTTAATGGTAAAAAATCTCTTTATCCATTCGTTTTCTTATGTCCAGTTCTTTAAAACCTTATCACACGCTCAAAATATCAAAAATAATTTTGTATTTCCAGATGACGAATCTCGAGCATCCACGCCCGGGCACCGTCGCCGAGGAGGGTGAAGGTAACTTATTTTAGCTTGTACCCCAAGTAATTATTTTATAGAAAAAACTAGCTTCCCGACGGCCGACGGCAAGTACTTCGTCTCGAAGCTTCAATACGCGTCCGGCGACCAGACGTACCGCTGGTACGATTATGGAGGACATGTGAGTGAAATCTGGATTATTTTGAATTCTCCTTCTTTAGAAAAACGTCTTCACGCAGGAGCAGACGCAGGGCGCCTGGTATATTTTGGACAGCGCGACGAATGCCTACACAAACTTTGACTGGGTGACAGGAGCGGCCGAGGAGCCGGAAATCAAGGTATTCTAAGGGTTTCATTTTTTTGTGGAGCTATTCAAGTTAAGGGTCAAGCTGTCAGCCTAAAAAGTTGTATAGTCTAGCCGCGGAGCTCAAATTCCAAATTTTTAGCCTCTAAAAACCTAGATTTAGACCTAGATTTAGACCTAGATTTCGACTGCAGACTACAAAAAGTCGAAAAAACCGCAAAAAAATGACACCGAGACGTCTTGCGTGTTGTGGAGTTTGCTTTTCTTTTTGTAGTCTGTAGTTTAAAGCTTTCGCGTGCTCTAAGCCCTTTTTATAGTCTAAAACTTTGACGTTTCGCACAAAAACAGCGCAGAGAAGTTTAGTTTTTGAACGCGTGATGGATCTGACAAGTTTTTTTTCGTCCTTGTGGTAATTTAAAAGCTCCAATTTTCTTAGTTTTTTAAGCCCTTAGAATTTTAACGATATTTTGATTAGCACAAATAAATTTAAATCACTTTCAGGACCCAACCATCGCCGCCCGCGTGGCCGCCGAGCGCAACGAGCACGTCATCTACGCAAAAAGTGAGCCGCCCGGTGCCAGTTCTATATCCCTTTAAGCCACCCCGGTTTACCCGAATTCCCCACAAAAACTGTGTGCGCGCGTGTGTGTGCGCATAAATTAGCCACACCCGGGCGAGCCACACCTATATTGCCTTTGATCTCCGCCGGCCTGGTGTGCCTTGCTAAAACGATTTGGTGAACACAGAGCAGTGTGTGGGCGGTACCGTTGCCGGGTGGCCATGCTAATTGTTTTCTTTTAGTGAGCAGCAGCCTGCCCGTCAAGGTGGACAGCTACAACCGGATGATCATGCCCTTCAACAAGTACGGCCAATCGCTGGTGCCGCGCCGCGAGGACGACGGCACCCCGGTGAGACCCCTGGCTGCGTAATATTGTTTTTGGTAGCCGGATGCGAGTTTATTTTGCGTGAAAGTTCGATGCTCCGCCCCCGATGTAACGTGTAGTTTGTTTTGGATTTTGAGATGAGATTTGATTTTTTAGATCTACCCAGCCGTCAAGGGGAAAGAGCCGCTGTTTGCCTTCGATTTGACGACGCAGAAGCCCGATTTTCTCTACAACGAAGAGGGGGTGAGCGGTGGTTTTGCGACATTAATTAGTTTTTGCTTTCAGATTCCCGTCGTGCCCATCAACGAGGAGGGGCGCCCGATCGTGCCGACCGATGACTGCGGCGCCGTATTTCCCCATCGACATGGCGGGCAACTTGATCTGGCCGATTGGGAGGATGGGATGCCGTATCCGCCGCTGGACGTCAAGGGCAAGCCGTCCATCCGGAATGATCCGACTGGTGCGTTTGATTTTCTTCTAAAAAGCACTCGAACCCGGAAATTATTAGTAGTAGTAGTAAATTATTAGTAGTAGTAGTAGAAACTTTGGATTTCAGGCCAACCCCTCCTCCCCTACGACGAGAACGGCGAGCAGCTCATCTTCTTTGAACAGGACGACACCCCGATCACGGCCCACTACTTTTTCTCGACGTACACGAAGGAGCAGGCTGACAAGTGGGGAGGCGGGAGGTAAAATAAACATATTTTTGCTTAATTTACGTTTTTCTAGGTTACCCCCGCGCCTCGTGCTCCCACAGAAGCCGAAAAAGTTAGAGATCGACCCCTACAACTTGGACCCGATGACCCTGATGAAGAATCGTCCGGCCGGGGAGACGGTGGCCGCTTCAGACCTTCCCGACATCCCTCCACAATACGCCATGTCCATCGCCCGCCACGCCCAGAAGCTTTCCGAGAAGATCGAGCTCAGCCACGCGATTGAGGAGCAGCAAGCCGAGCGGGAGCTGGAACTCCGCCGACAACAGGAGCTGAAAAAGCAAGCCGAGCTCGACGCCAAGGAGGAACAGGCGGCTCGCGAGGAGGAGGAGCGCAAGAAGCGTCTCGCTGTTTTACTGAAGGTACTTAGGCCAGTCAAAAAGATAGTTATTTTTTTAGTCAAATAAGCAGAAGGAGGCCGAGAAGGTGAGCCTGGTCGCCGAGCTGCGTCGCGATAAGCTGCTCGAGAAGGAAAGGCCTAGTAAGTGAATTTTTATTAGACTAAACCATTTTATAGAAGCAAACGCGCTGGAGGATGTCAAGAAGTTTCTGGAGAGGGAGGGACCGCCGCCCAAGAGACGCTACAGGGACTACGACCGGGATCGCGACGACTACCGCAACCGCTGGGAGTACGACGAGCGCCGCGACTACGACAACAAGGACTATCGACGGCGGGATGATCGGGAATATGTAAGGAAATCTTTGTGATCTTTCTATGATTTTCGAAAAAGCCTGATCGAATAATCGTATTTTAAAGTCTTGTTTTTTGGACGTCATATTTGTCTCCAAAATACGACTTTTCCTTTTCAAAAAGACCTTGGAAAGTGATTCGGAAATGTCGGGTTTTTTTTCACATTATCGCGAATTTTTCTTAACGTTTTTTTTATTGTTGCTGAACGTCATTCTAAATTTTTTCGTTCAAACATGGAAAATATCGAGTTTTTCGCCCAAAATTTAACTAAAATGTTTCCGTTTTTTGTTTCTGTTCTGCTTTAAATACCTTTTAATTATACTAATAACGCTTAGAAAAAGGTTATTCTGGAGTTGCTTGCCATTTCTGGACACATTGGAAAATTTGGTTTCCCGACGACGCGAATTTTCCATCAACAATTTTTCAGGATGATGACCGGCGCCGTGGTGACTACCGCTCGAAGGGTGGGCGTAGAAGGGAGGACGAGGATCGCGGCTACAAGAAACGTCCCGCTCGGGAAGTCGAGAGGACGAGCCCCGAAATCGGCGCCAGCACAGCGACTCCGAAGAGGAAGGGCGTGAGCCGCGCAGATCGAAGAAGCAAAAGAAGAGGACTAGGTAGTATCAGTTTCTTATCTTTTGACGATTTTTGTTTACAGGAGAGATTCGAGCGACGAGGACAGCCGGAAACGTCGCAGCGACAGCTCGACGCCCGAACATAGCCGCCGACGCCGCGGCGACGACGATTCGGACGGTGATCGACGGCCCGCCAAATATGCAAAGGGACCTCGCGAGAAGGGCAGGGTACGCGTTTTTGTAGTTAGTCGTAGCGAATTGCTCATAATCGCGCCTGAAGTTCTCGATCAAAATTCAAATTTTTCAACATTTTGCGACGTTCTCCAAATAGCTTTCCCCCTTGAAATATGGCTTCAGTTTGCGAAAAAGGCTATTAAAAGGGGCTTTGTCACGCTACTATGCCTATATGGAGCTGGTTAGGAAAAATTACTTTTGCTAGATGAGAAATTCAAAAATTGATTCAGAAAGAAAATTGGAAGGAAGAAATGGAATTTTTTCTAAATACGACTTTCCAGAGCCGCTCATCGTCCCGGGACTCTGCTCGATCAAACGAAGCCCGCGAATGAATTCTGAAGCCTTGCGAATGCTTCAACTTCCTCACCACACATTCAACATTTTCGTCGTCACGGGTCGCATGCTTTCCCCACCCCGCTGTTGTGCTTTTGTAATTTCTAAAAATGGTCTAGTATTGCCCTCCTCCATTCTACTAGTTAACTCTGTAATTCCTCGACCCTCTTGATTTATTTTTATATATCTTGCCCTCGATTTATATATCTGCACTTTACCCGTTGATATCTGGAATAAATTTATAAAATAAACTTTTCACGTAACTGCGCGAATAACCCGAAGAAGGATACGCATTTATCTGCATTATTAAAACATAGATCGGATCGCCTGTATGAAAGTACAAATTACAACGTACAAAATCGTGAACATAGGGTGGAAAAGTCTTCAAATTGCGGTCATTTTTTCTTGACGACCACGTCCCGCATTTGGAATCGCAAGTATGGGGGTGTATAGTATAGAAATGTAGGTATCAGAATCTGGGGTGGGCAGGGATGTGAAAACACGCAAAAGCGGAAATGAAACAATTTGAGAACAGGAAGAGGGCATGGATTTCGAGGAAAAGGGAACGTTTATACAAAGCTCGCAGAAAAAAATTATAGCGAAAAATGGACTACCGGGAGGAGTTTAGACCTGAAAGGAACTAGCCAAAAAAAGACTATGGAGTTTGCGTGGGCTTAGGCTTGGCTTAGCTTAGCCTCATCGGGCTTTGGAAAGCTTAGGCCAGCTTTGCTTAGGCTTAGGCTTACTAAGTTGGGCTTAGGCTTAGGCTTGGCTTCGCTTTGGCTTGGTTTTGGTTGGGTTATTTTAGTACAAATGGATGCCTTGGCTTAACTTACGCCTAGGCACGATTATAGGTTTTTAAAACACCATGAATTCCACAATTTGCCTATTTCCACTAGAATCAACCACAAATGAGCATTTTGACGAGAGGATTTTAACTAATATACCATTTCTTCACATAGAGAGATATGTAAGAAATACAAAAACAAAAAACACGCAAAAATGCCCTATACATGTATTTGTTGTCGACAAAAGACGAGGCGGAATCACAAACGGTTGATATATACTTTGGATGATACGGTAGATTGGCTACGGCTACACGCTACGGCAAATTACGACTCGTTGGAATCGCGGGTCTCGCGAAGAGTGCCGGGGAGGGGATCTCTGCAAAAATCGGGTTAGTTTTCGGCAATGGTCTTTGCTAGCCTGCCCTATCCTAAATGATCTCGGCTGGCTTGCCCCAAATTTCAAATGATCTCTGCTAGTTTGCTGTGATTTCCTCGAATTATTTTTGTTAGACCGCCTCGTGAATGGTCTCTGCTAGCCTGCCTGGAATTTTTTCTCTTTCTCTCTCACTCTCTCTCTATCTCGCTCATTCTCTCTATCGCTCTCTCTCTCTGACTACCTGTAAGCAAGCAGTGCATCCGGGCTGGCCAGCCCGAGCGTCGTCGGCCGGCCGACCGAGCTCGACTCCTCGCCCTCGGGCACCGGCTCAAAGATCGGCTGCCTCTTGGCCGAGCCTGGAAATATGCAAATTAGGGCGCGTTCTACTACGGTATTATGGGGGTGCGAAAACTTAAGGGTGACACGGAAATAGTTGCTGCAAAAAGCCGAGTGTAGATGCATACAGAAGAGGAATGGAACGGAACTGAGAAAGCGCACGAGATAGGAAAGGCTTAGGCTTAGGCTTAGGCTTCAGCTTAGGCTTGGGCTTAGGCTTAGGCTTAGGCTTGGGCATGGGCTTAGGCTTAGGCTTAGGCTTAGGCTTAGGCTTAGGCTTAGGCTTAGGCTTAGGCTTAGGCTTAGGCTGCTTGGGCTTGGGCTTAGGCTTAGGCTTAGTCTTAGGCTTAGGCTTAGGCTTAGGCTTAGGCTTAGGCTTAGGCTTAGGCTTAGGCTTAGGCTTAAGCTCAGGCTTAAATAGAGGCGCGCCCTACTCTCCGGCCTCGCTGACAGACGACAAGGGCGTGCCGGGCTGACTATCTGCAGGATATCCGTTAGCTGGGTTTGACTTGGTGCTAAGATTTGCCTTCAATGGCCCTTTAAAGCCCATCAAACTAGAGAGTACGTTTTACACTGCAAACACCTGTCCATGCGTACGGTGGCGCGGCTACAGTAGGATTTGACAAAATTTACCTGCTGTCGGCCCGTCGCCACTCTGGCGCTTTTGCCCCAAGCGTCGCTTCAGAAGCGGGGCCGCGGCGACGTCTGAAAGGTGGAATTAAGCGGGCAGGCTAGCGGGGATCATTGGGAACGGGCAGGCTAGCAGCGATTCTTTAGGAAGAGGGAAAAACTCACCGAGTAGGTGAAATCCGTCCCGGTTTGCTGACAGGAAGGCCTGGAGCATCTCGTTGAAGGATTGGTCTGGAAGGGAAATGGGGGAATTTATCGTTATCTCTCTCTCTCTTCTCTCTCTCTCTCTCTCTCTCTTTGTCCCTCTCTCTCACCTGCATGTGAGGGCAAAATGGATGGGGTTTGTAGCGGGGTGTTGATCGAGTTGGCGTTGAGCCAAGGGTGCCGGATCAGCTTGTCCATCGTCAGCCGCTTTTTCGGGTCGACGGTGAGGAGGCCTGGAAAAAAGTTGCTGAAAAAAGTTTCTTAAAGAATTTCTGCTAGCCTGTCTTTTCCTAAAGAATCTCTGCTAGCCTGCCCTCTCCTAAAGAATCTCTGCTAGCCTGCCCCGCGCACTTACCAGTGATCAGCTCCTTCGCCTCCGAGCTAACACTTTTCCACGATTCCGACTCGAACGAAAATGACGCCGCTCGAATCCGCTCCATGATGTCGGTGGCTGACTCGGTTTTGGAACGGGCCCGGAACGGCACCTGCCCGGACAGCATTGTGAACTGAAAAAAGCGGCTTTAGACGGATTTTTGGCTCCCTTTTCCTTTAAAAAGGAAAATGCTATGAAAAACCTGGATCATCGACGATAAAACGATTTTTAGGTACTGTACGCTCCAATCGACACCAAATCACGCACCAAAATGACGCCAAGTGACCAGAGGTCGCACTGCTCGTTGTACTCGGGCAGCGAGTCGCCAATGTCAAGCACCTCCGGCGCCGCGTACTGTAGCGAGTAGCACGGGGTCCTGGAATCGGCGTAAATTTGCGTGATTTTTTTTCTTTTGGGGCTCGGACATGTTTCTCTAGTCTAACGGGCTGCTTCCAGGGGTGGAAAAAGGGTTGTGAAAAACTCGGAAAATTTTCTTTTTCTTTTTTCCACCTCTAGCACACCAAAATGCCGAAAAACGGGCGCATTCTCAAGCGGATGGCATGCAAATGAGGAAAAGGAGGGATTTCAAGCAAATGAGACGGGTTGAGGTGAGTGAGTGCCGTGCAAAGCCTAGGCCTCAGCCCAAGACTAAGCCCAACCTAAGCCAAGTCCTAAGCCAGCTAAGCTCAAGCCTAAGACATTAAGCCAAGCCTAAGCCAAGCTTAAGCCTAGGCTAAGAACACCAGAAAAAGGAGTCGGACATTCCACGCGTAGTTTAAAGGGACAGTGAAGTCATGTTCACAAGCAATCGCTGCTCGTTTGCCCTCTCAAAGAATCTCCGCTAGCCTGCCCGTGACTTCACGATTCCTTTTAAAACGCCGTAAAGTAGTAGAGCAAGCCCATGGTTAAAGCCAAAGAAAAAGAAGAGGTGGTAGAAGAACAAGGAGCGGATTACGTACAGCTTTCGAAGCGGTTGCGTTCTAAAGCGAAAATCGTCGTTATATGATGGATACGATAGGGGGGTACGGCAGTTTTCCGGTTTTTGGGAAATTTTCGGAAACCCTTTTGGAAATGCACATCACGAGAAAGGGCAAAATAAAAAATGGGGACAGCGGAAAACTCGAAACTCCGGGGAATTGTAGTTGTAGTCTGCAGGGACTACGGTAGGCTACAGGCTACAAAACGCACTTCAGCTGCTGCTCAATCGAATTTGGCAGCAGGCGGGCAAAGCCGAAGTCAACAAGTCGGAGCTTCGCCTCGGGGTCGTCGCTTTCGAAGAGGATGTTCTGAAAATGCAGGGTTTAAAGGGGAGTGACAGTTCGGGCGGTTGAGAACGAGCCACCAAGCTTCAAAGAATCTTAGCTTAGGCGTGAGCTTCAGCTTAGGCTTAGGCTTAAGCTTGGGCTTAGGCTTAGGCTTAGGCTTAGGCATAGGCTTAGGCTTAGGCTTGGGCTTAGGCTTAGGCTTGGGTTTAGGCTTAGACAACGAACCTCCGGCTTCAAATCCCGGTGCACGATCCGCTTGGAGTGCAAAAACGAGACGGCGATGACGAGCTGCTTCATGATGCCGGACGCCTCGCACTCGGTGAATTGTTGAAGGCGTCGTATTCTGAATTTTTTTGTTTTATGTGATTTTAATTAAATAGATACAAATATAAATAATTTTGTAGAGCATGGCTGTGAAATTCAGCGAAAAACCGACCTCATCAACAACTCCTGGCCGGCCAGCAGCTCCATGATGATGTAGAAGTGCAGTGAGTCGGAGAGCATCTCCTCCATGTGGACAATGTTTACATGCCCTAAATAAATTATATTTGAGTAAATTCCTAAATAATCTCTGCTATCCTGCCCTTCTCAAAGCATCTCTGCTAGCCCACTCACCTCTAACCATCTGCAGAATCGCGGCTTCTCGCTGTGCCTGGGATGCAAACTTCTGGGAGATGATCTTGACGGCAAACACCGCGCCGTCAGAGTTCCGTGTGCATCTCCGGCACACCGAAAAGGAGCCCTTGCCGAGGAAGCCCTGGTCGGTGGTGTCGAGCTTGTACTTGTTGAAGAAGGGCGAATTTGAGGAGGTCCTGAAAGCGAATACGTTAATGATTACGTCAAAAATCTCCGCTAATCTGCCCTTTTGTAAAGAATCTCTGCTGGCTTGCCCACCTGGACGTCCTCCTCCATCAGCTCCTCCCGATGACGTTGTTGTTGGCGAACATCACCGACGGCGAGATGTAGGAGTAGCCCTGGAAACATGGCTTAGGCTTAGACTTAGGCTTAGACTTAGGCTTAGACTTAGGCTAGGCTTAGGCTTAGACTTAGGCTTAGGCTTAGGCTTAGGCTTAGACTTAGGCTTAGGCTTAGGCTTAGGCTTAGGCTTAGGCTTAGGCTTAGGCTTAGGCTTAGGCTTAGGCTTAGGCTTAGGCTTAGGCTTAGGCTTAGGCTTAGGCTTAGGCTTAGGCTTAGGCTTAGGCTTAGGCTTAGGCTTAGGCTTAGGCTTAGGCTTAGGCTTAGGCGTTCGCAATCTAATACTCACCCTAAACAACTGGTTCGAGTTGATGGGCGCGTCAGCGGGCGAGTAGAGCGGCGGCTGGTTGGTGAACTCTTGGGCAAAGTAGGTGGTGTCCATCTCGTCGACGACGTTCGGCACGATGGCCGGCTTCAGCTCGTGCCGCTCTGCTTGGTCCCAGTCGATCGACTTGAGGAAGGGGTGCTCCTTCAGCTCGTGGACGCCCTGGAGTGATTTTTTAATGGGAGCTTCTCAAATGGTCTCGGCCAGCTTGCTTATGGGCTCCCTAATGTTCTCTGCTAGCCTGCTCTAAACAAATTCTTGAACTCACATTAAAGCCAAGCCGCTTCTCGAGCTGCTTATCCAGCAGGGCCCCGATGAAGCTCCGCGCGTCGTTGTCCATATTTTTCGGGAACGGCACCTTTTTCGTCAGGATTCGTCTGAAATTTTGATTTTAAAGGGCGATTGAAGGCAAACCCGGCCCCGCCCCCTTGAATTTTCGCATCTGGCCAACCCCAGTTACAGAATCGCCGCTTGTAAGGCCGAAAAAGTGGTTCGTGCACAGCTATTACGTCCCAAACGCGAAAAGGGGATCAGTTGGTGATTGCCAGTGGTATAGCGGCTATGGATTTGCCTTCAACGGCCCTTTAAAACGTCAAAGATGCTCACTTTGCAATGTCTTTGCTCGAATTGCCTCCTCCATCCACGGTAAAAGGGGAGCAGCCGGTGAGGAGCTCGAAGGTGATGACCTAAAATATGAGATTTCGTTTTATCCACAAAAATCTCTGCTAGCCTGTTCTTTCCTACAAAATCTCTGCTAGCCTGCCCCTTCCTAAAGAATCTCTGCTAGACTGCCCTTTCCCAAAGAATCTCGGCTAGCCTGCCTTTCCTAAAGAATCTCTGCAACCTACCCCCAGACTCCACCAATCCACCACATCCGTATATCCGCCCTCCGGTCGGTTGATCACTTCCGGCGACATGTATCTCGATGGTTCCGCAGTACGAATTTGCCCTCATTAACTGAAAAAAAGTAACTTTTCCTGAAGAATCCTCTGCCAGTCTGTCCTTCCCAAAGCATCTCTGCTAGCCTGCCCACCTCTTCCGGGATTAGCAGCTTGCTGAGGCCGAAGTCTGTCAGCTTCACGTGGCCCCTCCTCGTCGAGCAAAATGTTCTCCAGCTTCAGGTCCCGGTAGATGATGTTTTTCTGTAGAAATTTGAACTTTAAAGGGACTCGGAAGGGAAAATACATGACCTCTATGCCCCTGGGGGATCAACCAAAGGACCAAAAATCCCAAATGTGACCAAAAATCGAAGGGGGCGGGGCTAGTTTTTGCCTTCAATGGACCTTTAAAGTGAAAACAATCAACCTTATGCAAATTATCAATGGCCACGATCAGCTCGGCGACGATGACCCGCGCGGCCGGGACGTCAAAGTGCCCTCGACTGCAGAGGTGGGTGAATAGCTCGCCGCCGCGGACGTATTCTAAAAAATTGGTTGAAAACAAACGTAACTAGCAGAGATTCTTGAGGAAAGGCAAGCTAGCAGAGATTCTTTAGGAAATGGTACGCTAGCAGATATTCTTGAGGAAAGGGCAAGCTAGCAGAGATTCTTTAGGAAATGGTACGCTAGCAGAGATTCTTAAGGAATGGGCAGGCTAGCAGAGATTCTTCACCGAACACCCACCCATTACGATATGTAATTTAGTGTCGGTCTGGAAGCGTAGAAGAGTTGACGAGAAAGGGACCCCTCTGAGCTTCTCCAGCACCTGCCGCTCGGCCATCGTGTGCTCGAGGGTTTTCGGCTTCGAGATTACCCGCGTTTTCCGGAGCACCTGAAAATTTGAAAATTACCTTAAATTTGCATATTTTTCTACCTTCATCGCGTAGATGGTGCCGTGGTCCTTGCCGCCGACCTTGCGGACCAAGTAGACTTTTCCATAGGCTGAAACAGAGGTGTTTACAGGGAACACCTGCTCTCGTTCTCTCTCTCTCTCTCTCTCTCTCTCCCTCTCTCTCTCCCAAAAAACCCACCGCCCTTGCCCAGGACCCGCAGCAGGGCGAAGCTGCTCATGTCCACCTTCTCCTCGTCGGGCAGGTCCATGCTGTTCTTGCGGAAGTTTGAGTTTGGACGACTGCTGGAAAATAGACAATAAGCCGGCTCTTTCCCAAAGAATCTCTGCTAGCCTGCCTCAAGAATCCCTGCCCACCCACCTAGTCATCTCTGCGTGCTGCTCATTGGAGCTCGGCGGCGTCGGGTACTCGTACTGGCTGCTGCTCGTCCCGAAGCTGAAAAAAAGGGAGCATTAATTGGAGGACTTGTACAAGTTTAATAGTTCTATAACCTGGAAACGTGCCAAATGCCGGCCGGCAGATCGGCGCTAATAGAATTCTGGTGCTCAGGATTTTTGCGGAACCGTGGTTTGGCGCCCCGGGGCGCCAAACCTAATCGAGCGGAAATCGGGCCACGTTTTGGCAAAAAGTCTGGCGAGGCGAGCAAAGAGCGGTAGTAGGGACGAGCTGAGGCTGAGGCTTAGGCTTAGGCTTAGGCTAGGCTTAGGCTTAGGCTTAGGCTAGACTTAGGCTTAGGCTTAGGCTTAGGTTTAGGCTTAGGCTTAGGCTTCGGCTTGGCTAGGCTTAGGCTGGCTTAGGCTTAGGTTAGGCTTGGCCAAACCCAAAAAATCCTAAAGATCTCGGCTAGCCTGCCCTTCCCAAAGAATCTCTGCTGGCTATCGATCGAGGTGTGTTGTCTGGAGGGGCGCAGATTCCTTTTTTCCCATTCCCTCACACACACCCCATTAACGAGAATATAAAGAACGCGGGAAAAGTGGCCGGCCGGGATGTGGAGAAGATTTGGGGCCGAGTCTAATTTGGATGCCCGGGTTTTGGGGCTGGCAAGCTAGCATAGATTCTTTAGGAAAGGGCAGGCTGCAGAGATTCTTTAGGAAATGAACCAAACACAACAGCAAATTTTTTCCCCCGGTTCTCTGCTGCTGTTCGCCGCGCCGCAAAGTGCAACCCCACTTTTGGGTAAACATTTTGGCCCCCATCGGCGGGGTGGCTGCCAAAAAAACGGGCTTGTTTACGTCGTGTCTGGGCGCTGGGGGTCGCTTGGATTGATTTGTGGCAAGGTCAAAAATCACGGGGAGGGCGTAAAGAATCTCTGCTAGCCTTCCTTTTCCGAAAGAATCTCTGCTAGCCTGCCACTTCCTAAAGAATCTCAAAAACATGTGCAGCTCTTTGCAAAAATGCCCTAAAACTGGGCCCTGGGCCACTTTGGGAGGGCTCAAAAATTGCCAGGGCTCCGGAACAAATTAATCAAATAGCCCCGGGGTCCGCCAGCTGGAGGGCGGAAGCGAGGGTGAAAAATGGGTGATAAATTAGATCAAGGCAGGCAGGTAGCAGAGATTCTTTGGGAAATGGCGAGCTAGCAGGAATTATTTGGGACCTTTAGGAAGGGCAGGCAGCAGAGATTCTTGGAAAGGGCAGGCTAGCGGTTTTTCTTCAAGAAAGGCAAGCTTGCAAAGATCTTTTAGGGAAGTGCAAAAGTGCGCGATTCGGCTTTTTGGCCTTCATTGGCCCATGTTGGCCTGATGAGCAAAAGGGCCCGGTTGCAAGGCATGGGCTAGAGAGCGGACAGAACATTGAGAACCGAGAGAAAGGGGCCCGGCTTAGGGCCCAAATTCGCGTGTTGAGACCCAGAGGGTGAGGACCCAGGAAATGGGGGGAAAACACGAAAAAGAGCGCCAGCCTTGAGCAGCGTCTCATTTTTGGGGCTTCCCCTCTTAGAATTACATGGGGGCACAAAAAGTGCACAATTGGAGGGGCGAAGATGGCAGCTAGCAGAGATCGTTTGGGAATTTGAGGGGAAGACCAGTTAGATGATTTGAGAATGACTAGGCAGGATAGCAGCGTTTCTTTAGGAAGTAGGCTGCAATTTCTTAGGATTTGCAATGGCCGAGATATTTGAGGAGCAGAGGCGGGCTACAGAGGCCTTTTTGGAATCGAGAGGCAGGCTAGCAGAGAAGTTTGAGGATTTGTGGTAGCAGGCCAGCAGGAATTCGTTAGTATTGAGAACGGTAGGCTCGCAGAGTTGATTTAAAGATCCGAGGCGGGCTAGCAGAGATGATTTGGGAATCGAGAGGCAAGCTAGCAGAAATGCGGCAGGCTAGCGGAGTTATTTGGGAATCGAGGGCAGCTAGCGGAGAGGCTTGAGGATTTGTAGCGGCAGGCTAGCAAAGATCATTTGAGGATTTTTGGCAAGCTAGCAGAGATCCTTGAAGAATTGGACCGGCACTTACAAGCTATCATTTGGGACGGTAATTGTGGAATCCAGGGCAAGCTAGCAGAGTCACCTTTGAAAAATTTCTTCCCCGTCACGATCCCTTTAAAGTTTTCCCTGTCCAAGGAATCTTTTCTGATCTTTCAGGGCCCTGGCCATTTTGTTGACCCGCTCCCCCGGGCGGGTCCCGGCTGGAAAATAGCAGTCCAAAACCGGTTCACAATTCCGGGGGGTGCCCGGAAAGGTCAGCCGGCCCGAGCCATTCTCGGGAATTCCACCCCATTCCGATTGCCATCACGGGAATTAAGTCCCTGTCGCGTGTTGTACTTTCTAAAAGATGCCCTCCCACTAGAAGGTACAGTATTTGCGAAATCGATATTCATGGGTAGCAGAGATTCCTCAAAAGCAGGCTAGCAGAGATTCTTTGGGAAGGGGCAGGCTAGCAGAGATTCTTGAGGAAAGGGAGGCTAGCGGAGATTCTTAAGGAAAAGGCGGCTAGCAGCCATTCTTAAGGAACATAACTTCCGGCTTTAGTTTCGCAACACCCCCAACAAAACACTCCCAAAAATTGCACAATTTTTCCCCAGTCACAACCCACAAGGACCACAAAAAAAAGTTCCGCCCCGATACGTACCCATGACGCAAAAGAATTAGCTAAAAACAGAGTCAGGCGGAGGGCCAAAATATTTGCTCAGCGGGCGGGCCGTTAGATTAAAAATTTGCGGCAGCTAGCAGAGATTCTTTAGGAGAGGGCGGGCTAGCAAAGGTTATTGAGGAAAATAGCGGGTTCCTTGGACAATTGGAGGCCAGCAAAGATCCTTTCGGAGATCTCGAAGGGCGGCTTGGCAAGCTAGCAAAGGGGGGGGGGCCAAATTCTTTGCGGAAAGCACAGATCTGGATCGGCAGGCTAAAATTTTTAAGGAAATCCAGGGCGCCCTAGAAGGAATAGGCAAGCTGCAGAGATTCTGCGGGTTTCCCACCTCCAACAGTGATAACTCGGCTGGGGCAACTGCTCGAAATTGAAGAATACACTGGTCGTCATCACGGATTAGTACAGAATTAGCAAGTTTCCGCCAATTTTCCGCGTGTTCATAGGATGGTTGCGTAGTGTTAGGGGGTTTCTGTGTCTGGCAGAATAGACACACTGAATAGGACAACCCGGGGCACATGGCTGTTGTTTGTTGTTGACGCGTAGCTGGGGGCACGACGCAGGCCACGCCCCCCGTTTCGGGCTTGCAGGGGTGCACTTTAGGGCTGGAGATGAAGCCGGGAAAAATAACTGGCCCGGAAGGATTCAAAAATCGCATGGGGCGATCAACCGGAAAAACAGCTGGGCTTAATTAGAGTGGAAAACTAGCTGGATGGGTTTACATGGAGGATTTACCTACAGAATGCCGATTTACAGAATGCCGATTTTACAAAATGCGGATTTTACCTAATTGGGTTTTACAAAAAACACAAACCGGACCCCCATAAAAATATTATCCGACTTGGCCATGGCGAAACCGTCAGATCTGAGAGTTTGTTTTTTTTCAGAGAAACCTCTAGTTCTACGTTACCAGGGGTCCACCCCTGGGTTACCAGCACTTGTGTCTTGCCCTTCCTCAATGATCTCTGCCAGATTGCCCAAGATTCAGTTTTCACAAAGTGCCACTGCTAGGCGCCCAGGCCTGATTTGCCTTTTTTGGCCACCACGTGTATGGGCCAGGCTTTTTCGTAAGTGCCGCGCCTGTGGCTGCAGCCTTACCAACCGGTTGTTTAGGCATTTGGACTACGTAGAACACGTAGCCAAGCCAGTATTTTACTGCAAAGCCGAAGCTTTTCAAGCAGTTCACAAGCCGAAGCTTTTCTAGGCATTAAGGGGAGCGCCATCCGCCCATTTTCAGGCAGTAAGCGGAGCCCTGACACCCATTGGTCAGAAGGTCGGGGTGAACCGACTGACGAATTGGGGTGGAGAGGGTTGGACTATCTGTCCAGACAGTGGGCCAGGTGGGGGGCGAGTGGCAAGGCACGGCGCCGCCCGGTTCAACTACCCAAGTTTGAGGTTAATTACCCAATTTTCTTATGCCTAAGCCATGCCCAAGCATAAGCATAATTTTTCTGATATTTTCAGAGAGATTGGAAGAGTTTACTTTACCCCCCAGCCGGAAAGTCCAAAAAAATTACGGAATGCCGATTCTGCTCATCCAAAACAAATCCAAAACTGTTTATAAACAGCGATTTCGACGCCTGGCCAGCGGTCAACCGGGCGGGCAACAATGAAAAACCCCCCGATAAGGGCCGGCTAGCAGAGACTTTTAAGGAAAGGTCGGCCAGCAGAGATGCTTGAGGAAGCAGGCTAGCAAGGATTCTTGAGGAAAAAGCAACCTCGCAATATTCTTTAGAACAGGCCAGGCTAGCAGAGATTCTTGGCCAACTAAGCTGTAACAACTCGAAAAACCACCTAGATAAGCGTCGACGCTTCTTACGGCTCAACCAGCAACCCATTTTTGGCGTGGAATCGAGGGGGAGCGTAGCGGAAAATCGATGAAATCAGTTACCGCCTTATCTCGAGTGTTGATAAAGCCGAAAGGCCCAATATACGCCCTTTGACAGGGGCCTGCGCTGCGTTTTGGGGCGGTTTTTCGGAGGTTGGACCCTCTCCCTCTCTCTCTCTCTCTCTCTCTCTCTCTCGCCGCTTTTCTTAAAGGAAATTGAAACCGGCTGTGTGAAGGGGGCCAGAAAGTTTTTCCCGTTCCCCAAGCCGTGAATCACCACGCCTTTTTGCGCCCCATTTCGGGGGTTATAATTGGAAAAAATGGCCAGACTCGACACGCAAAAAGAATCGCAGAAAAATCGGTGCGGGACCTGGCAATGGCAGGAAACCGCGGGGTCCGGGCAAACAAGCAGAGATTCCTTGGGGAAACCACCCAGCGAGGAAGTTGTTGAGAGTTTGATTGAAGATTGACTAGAAAGTGGGCTGGCTGGCAGAGATCCTTAGGGATTCCCGGGGCCAGGGCTGAATGAAATGAACCTGGCAAAGGAGGTAGCAGAGGTTCTTGAGACGCAGAGGCGGGGGCAGGCTGGCAGAGATTCTTTAGAAAAGAGCAGGCTAGCAGAGATTCTTTAGGAAAGGGCAAGCTAGCAGAGACCTTGTATCGAGCTTACATTTATTGATCCCAAAAGTTATGAAAATCGAAACTCCCGTGTATGTGTGCCATGATTCAGGGCAGCGACCCTGGGCAAATCGCTTGACAGTGTGAGACTATGTCTCTCTCTCTCTCTCTCTCTCTCTCTCTCTCTCTCTCTCTCTTTTGTCCCCACATTTTGATGGTCCAGTGTCGCGCGTGTATTCGACAAACAGAGCGCCCTTTTTTGAGGTCGCGGAGATGGAGAGGAGTGGCATTTCGGAGCGGCAAACTTGCCATTTCTCTCTCTCTCTCTCTCTCTCTCTCCACCCATCTGGAATCGATTTGTCTCGGAACGAAACATGCAAGCAAACAATGCTGATACGTAGGGAGCGCTTGATTCTGGATTAAAGGCCCTGGGAAGCCAAGAATCTATGTCATTTCCTGAAAAATTTCTGCTAGCCTGCCAGTTCCTGAAGAATCTCTGCTAGCTGCCATTTCCTAAAAGAATCTCCCCTAGCTGGCAAGTTTCAGTGCCTTCAAAGATCCTAAAAAATGAAAGAATCACGAGAAAAATGAGCGAAAAATAAGTATAAAAAAGCGGTGCCCAACAGCTATTTTCCGCGACTTCCTATCAATTTCCTGGGTGCGTCCGTTGGCGGATTGTCTCGTAGTCGGCCGCCCCTATCTTTTTTTGATGGATTTCCCGAAGGGGAATCGATTGTTTTCGCGGCTGATCGGGGTGGCCTTCAGCCAACCCCTCGAACAGCTCTAAAAACAGGGCAGGCTGGCAGACGGCTTTGAGGAATTGGCTACGGTAGGCGGAGGTTGTGTTTGGAGTTAGGGCAGGTTTGGGAAAGGGCTTAGGCTTGGGCTTGGGCTTAGGCTGGCTTGGCTAGGGCTTAGGCGGGGCTTAGGCTTAGGCTTGGGCTTAGGCTTGGCTTGGGCTTAGGCTTGGGCTTAGGCTTAGGCTTAAACCTAACCTTGGCGTAGTCTTAAAGGGTTTGGCTGGGGGCTTGGCTTGGGCTAGGCTTAGGCTAGCACTTACACTTAGGCTTAGGCTTGGGCTTAGGTTTGGGCTTACAAGCTCGGCTTAGAACCATGGCAGGGGAGCCTATACCATTAAAGATTTCCGATAGGGCCACGACAAGCTAGCAGCGATCGTTGATCAGGCTTTGAGCTAGAGAGAGAGAAGAGAGAGAGAAGAGAGAGAGAGAGAGAGAGAGAGAAAGAGAGAGAGCGTAATAAAGAGATAGTACCGTTTATGCCTCAAGCATGCTAACAGAGATTCTTTTCTTCACGCATTTAGGTGCTTTTCTTCAAAGGTGCTTTTCATTTTTTCCGAAGGGGAATCGATTGTTTTCGCGGCTGATCGGGGCCTTCAGCCAACTCCTCGAACAACCTCTAAAAACAGGAGGCTGGATTTGGTTTTGTTTGGCCGGAGGGGTTGTGTTTAGGCTTGGGTTTTGGGCAGGTTTTGAGGCAGGGGCTTAGGGTTTTAGGCTTAAGCCAGGCTTAGGTTTTTAGGCAGGCATTTTCTTGGGCTTAGGCTTAAGCCTTAGGCTTGGGCGGGCGGCAAACCTAACTTGGCGGAAGGCTTAGGGTTTGGCTGGGCGGCGGCCGGGGCAGGCTAACCCCACACTTAAGGCGGCTTGGGTTTTGGGCTTCAAGCTCGGCTTAGAACCTGGCGGGAGCCTATCCCAAATAAAGATTTCCGTGGGCCACGACAACCCAAGCAGCGACGTTGATCGGTTTTTGACCCAGAGAGAGAAAGAGAAAGAGAGAGGGGAAAAAGAAGGGGAAAGAGCTAATGAGATTCTTTTCCTTCCGCATTTACTAAAGCACTGAAAAGGTGCTTTTCATTTTTGCTTTCTTTTTCTCCTCTCCGCGGCTGATCGCTGGCCTGCTGCCAGCCGTCAAAAAAGCCTCGGCAAAACAAGGCGGTTGTCTGGCCGGGGCCAAGTTGGCCGGCTACGTGCCCCGAGGGCACGTTCCAGGCAACACCGCTTGTGACTCTGGGCGGAAGCCAAAAAAAATGTCGAAAAGGGCCGACAACACGGCGGGATGAGTGGGCACACAATGTGATCGGGGGTCAGTTTTGGCCGGGGTTTTGGGTTGGGAAATTCGGAAACGGGGGGGAAAACCTCAGGGGGTGCGAGCTTTAAAGGGTTCGAAAGGGCTCAGGACTTCGCTGGAAATCGTGTTTGCGTTGTCGAAAAAATTTTGCTGGCCTGGGTTTTACTAAGGAATCATGCTAATGCTGCCAAAGAATTCTGGCCTCCCCCTTCCAAAGAATCCCTGCTAGCTGCTTTTCCTAAAGAATCTCTGCTAGTCTGCCATTTCAAAATAATCTCTGCTAGCCGTTTTTCCAGAAACCCCGCCGTTTTCTATAGAAAACTTATTAAAACCAACTTTCTGGGGCGGATAGTGGGGAAATTGGGGGTGAAGGGAATGGGCAAGGGGGGGAGGGGGAATTTGGCCAAAACTATAAACCCGTACCCGCAAAAAAAGAATAGAAAGGGAAGCGGTTTTGGGTGGGGAAAAAATTGCCACCGGGGAGGCCCCGGCCCCAAAATTTTTTGTAAGGGAAAATACAGGCCTCCCAAAAATCCAACCATTTGGGGAAAAGCCAAGCGGATATTCAACAGGCTTGCATACGAATTTAAAACAAAATAGTCAGGAATAGATACGATAGATGTTGAATATCAAAATCGGACACTGGATGGCCGAGATATGGGCCCTAGAATTTTGGTCCACATGTTAGAACTTTTCTCGAAATCCCATACATTTTGGCCTGCGCGAGCCAAAAACTGCTGCATTTGCTTCAGCTCCCGAACCAAAAACCAGAAAATGCATTGATTTTGGAAGGCCCATATCTCGGCCATCCAGTGTCCGATTTTGATGATCTCAACATCTATCGATATCTACTCCTCGAGGGCTATCGATTGGTGTTAAAGGTATCGTATGCAAATGCCGATGCGAATATCTCGCTTAGAAGCTTTCACCCAATTTTCCGTGAAACTTGAGGCCTTTTCAGACATTTTTTGGGTGTTTTGAGGTCATCACGAAGCATCGAAGATCTACAAATCCTTGGGTCCCGTTCATTTAAAAGATTTGGCCTATCCCAACCGTACTGCATAGTGGATCGGGCGAATTTTCACAGGTTCTTTGGGAAGGGCAAGCTAGCAGAGATTCTTTAGGAAAGGGTAGGCTAGCAGTGATTCTTTAAAAAACAACTGGTAAATCTATGATATTCGCAACGTTGCAATCCTGTGACGAATCTACGGTAGGAAAGGTGCAAAAATCCCGGGCTTTCATCCGGGATTAGCCGGCTTAACGGACCCGGAGGAGGGTCGCCAAGTAATCTGGAGGAATAACAATTCCGGTGAATGGGAATAGCTGACCGAAAGGCGAGAGAGAGAGAGAGAGAGAGAGAGAGAGAGAGAGATATAACCATTTTTTCCAGAACAATCAACTCACCGAAACATTTCTGCCCCTCGGCTATTCAAATAATCCGCACAGCACAAAACTTCTGGAGCGCGTAGATCAATTGTTTGGGCGAGGAGGCGACAGGTTGCTGTTTTCCTCCGGTTTTCCGTCTTGTCTCGCGATAACCATATCAGCAACACTCCCGCACCAAGGACAATCGCTTTCGCCGCGGCCCGACGAATTTAATGCGGCGGCCCTGCAAAAAAAGTGTCATTTTTTGGCTATAAATGGGAAGGTCGCGAAAATTGGCCAATGATCTTTGCCAGCTTGCCATTTCCCAAAGAATCTCTGCTATCCTGCCATTTCCCAAATAATCTGGCGTGCCTTTTCCTAAATAATCTCTGCTAGCCTACCCTTTTTCCAAAAAGAATCTCTGCTAGCCTGCCATTTCCCAAAAGAATCTCTGCTAGCCTGCCATTTCCCAAATAATCTGCGTGCCTTTTCCTAAATAATCTCTGCTAGCCTACCCTTTCCGAAAGAATCTCTGCTAGCCTGCCCTTTCCCAAAGAATCTCTGCTAGCCTGCCATTTCCTAAGGAATATCTGGTAACCTGCCCCGCTAGATAGATCGAAACTCTTCAAACAAATGACAAAATGTAACAACAAATCCGAAACTTTTCGCCCATCAATTTTGGCCACGCGACCTTGGCGAGCAGTAAAAAATAGCTCCCCCCTGCCCGCGACATCCAAAACCAATAAACCCCGGGCGGGTGGATGTGCAAATAAAATCCGGGGGCACCCGGTTGATTTTAGGTTCCGCTGAATTTTGTTATGACAATTTTAGGAAAATAAAACCATATTTTAACTAGAAAAACTGTCCAAAACCTTCAAACAATTTTTCAAAAGTCGAAATTTTGGTCAACAATGGCCATTTCTGGTCGAGAAATTTATATTTTTTAATGTTTAATAAAAAGTAAAGTTTTACACTTCAGAATAGTAAAAGAACAGTTTAAAAACACTGCCGTTTCTATATTTAAAAAATTCGTTCCTAAGAAAAAATTTTCAGGGACGTGTTCTTTGGGGAAACGTTTCGCGTTTTTCTTTTCAGTTTCTCAGGCTTGCGCCCAGGAATAACGAAGAAGCTGGTCGCTGAGCTTGTGTCGCACGCTTAACGACGAAGCTGAACCCGCGGAGGTGGATGCAAGGCTTCATGATGAAGCCACGACTGAATCTTGTCCGGCTGGCCGGAAGGTGAAGCCGTCGTCGTCGTCGTTGGTGTTGCAGGCTAAATGACGAAGCCAGTGGCCGACGCCATAGCGGCGGGCTTAATATGAAACTTGCGCCAGCCTTAAGGATAAAAGTATCATCTGGAGCAGGCCACCGAAGGTTAGACGTCCTGATTCCTGAAGCACGCGCTGCGGATCTGAAGAAATCTTAAGGGCAAAAATTCATCATTCGATGTGACAATTATTCAAAGATATTTATAAAACAGGAGAAAAATGTATATATGACTGGATAGCAGCGCGTTTATCACAGACCGGTCAACTAGTAGATCACCAAGGCGGGAAATGGGGGTGCGAAGGAAGGATACAGGGAGGGAATAGGGCGGAAATGCTAATATACAAAAAGCATGCCCATTAATTAGTGAACCCGGGGCATATGGGAAAACAAGCCTATAATTAAATTAATTAACGATTAGTTAGTGAGGAAATTGTGATCATTGCTTGAGGTTTCGAGGAGGGCGAGCAACTTATTAGAAAAACAACCCAATTTTACATACATGAGAAGCAGGTGCTTGCGCATTATCGGGGGCGCTAATTCTTTCAGATTAGTCCAGAGATGCCTAGCTACGGACCATTAACTGTTTTCATCACGTTTGTAGTAGATTTAACCACATCTAAAGCGCAAAGTTCTCTCAACGCCGACCAAGAAAATCGAAATTCGGCTTGAAAAATCTTTTTTTTGTGTTTTTAATAAAAACTTGAAGAAGCCCCCCCCCCGATAATGCGAAAGCACCGTGAAACTAGGCGTGAAGCTGGCGAAACATCACAAATGAGTGTGAAAAATGACAATCCAGATTATGACACGACGAGGCATGGAAGAAACATAGCTGATTGGGGGTGACACGAAAGATATCGAGCCGTTGGGATAATGCACATAGAATGATGGACCCGTAATGTAATGGAATACCTATGCCAACCGCGAAAAACAAGATGTAGATCAAAAATGTAGATCGGCCGCTACAGGGCACCCTCGTCGGTGTCGGTGTCGATGAGCAGCTCCTGGGTGTCGCCGTCACGATCGGCGCGCTGAAAAGAGAAAATGGATAGATATTTGAAATGGGTGGGATTCTTTCAAGATGTTGAAACCTCATAACGTCGAAATTCATAATGCCGAAATTTCAAAATGTCGAAATTTCATAATGTCGAGATTAACCGAGGAAAAATTTTTAAAAAACCACCAATCGCGACGTGTCTTTCCCTTCTAACAGCGCGGCGCCGATAAAGGAGATCGTGATCGGGCAGGCGGCGATCAGCTCAATCGCCGTCGGGATTCGGCCTCGAAGCCCTGGAATTCGGGATTTTAAAAAGGTTGTTCTGGAAAAACAAGAAACATGGGTTCTTTCGCATTATCGGTGGTTAAGATTTTTTCTTAAGAACCGATTTTTTAAATATAAATAGCGGAACTGTTTCTAAACTGTTTTGTTTTCCATTCCTAAGGGTACAAACTTTACAAATATTTGCTAAAACATAAAAAACGATTTATCCTACTATATATAAAAAAATAGTGTCTGTGTGTGTGTGTGCCACTTTGCATGCAACTTCCGTCAGCGTGTTCCAGTAGTATCTCAATTAGGGGGGTAGCTAGGGGTATGTATTATACCTCATTAGGTGCGTAATGGCCTTGGGATGACTGCACACTGACAAAATTTTCAAAAATTAGCTGTTTTCGATGTTAAAATTAAGTTTTTGTTGAAAAATCCAGAACCCTCTTTGTTAGGAAACAATTAGCATGCGCCGGAAGTTGCGGTTGCCTATAAATAGGGAAGAGGGGTAGTGTTTCTCATTTTTTGCCATCAAAAATCGCGAGAATTATGCAAAGTGCAGAAAATCATGGGATCAGACGGGGCCAGGGCTGAAAAGTCGCGAAGCGGCTTTTCAACCCTGGTCGATTTTTGAAAAGTTTAAAAGTTTTTAGATTGTTTTATTTCAAATATAGTTTTTTATGCGAAAGAACCGAATAATGACTTCAAAATCGAACCTGCATCCGCCAAAAAGGAGAACGGGATCGAGAGGGTCATCGAGAGGGAGGCCGATAGAGAATCCGTCATCCCGGCGCCGAGCAGCCACAGGTAGTCGGCCAGCATCGTACCTGAAAGATTTTAATGCATTATTTTGAAATTGTTCGAATTGAAAAACCCTCAGCGATAACTTACCAAACATCAAGTCAATGTCCAGCGTTCCGTAGAGCGATTGATAGCGGGCGTAGGCGGTCAGATAGAGCGCGTAGCAGACGGCAGAGATCTGAACTGAAAATGTAGCTGAAGAGGTTCAAAGAACGCACCTGCGCGAAGAACGCTCCCCAAAATCCGAGCGAAAACTCGGAGACAAGGGCCACGCCGCAGAGGTTCAGGCCCACGAGGATCGCCTGAAAACTCATTTAATCAAAAAAAAAACTGCAAACCTTTGTCAGGGTGAAGCGCTGCCCCTCAACCGGGATGCAAACGGCAAAAACGAGCACGAACAGGGAGGAAGAGGACGAGATCAAGTTCAGATCGGCCACCGACGTGAAGGCGAGCGCCGTTTGGAAGGTGAACGAGCAGACGAGCCACTAAAAACGGTGCGGTAGACTAAAAAACCGGCCAAAAACCGACCATTGGCGCGAAGAAGAGGAGCGTCCATCGAATATGCCGTTGAATCGTCCACGAGCACGAAATCGTGCACTCTGTCGGATCGTAGGGCCGTCGCGCGTGCCGAGCCGCGTCCGCTTCTCGATCAGGCATTCGGCGGACCTGAAAAAAGGACATTTTGAAGGGAAAACGACCAAAAACGCACCTCTCTCTGCTCGGCGAATCGAATTGTTCGCTGTCGAGTCTCCTCCAGCGTCGACTCGTTATCAGAAGACGTCATCGTTTCGAACCCTTCGACGCTCTGAAAATAAATGAAATTCACGGTCTAATAAGGATAAGAGTGCAGAAAGAAAACCACACAAAAGCCCACCAACGAGTCACCCAAGTCCAGATCCTCGAGAAGGATTTTGTAGGACTTCTGAAAGCAAACGGAGGTGCACGCAAATTGGCGCATACCTCGTTGGGCGGCTCGCCAGGCTTCTTGAGGAGGTACCGGAGGATGTAGACGGACAGCATGCAGTTCTTCAGCCACGACACGAAGAACGGACGGCGGAAGTGCTCCTCGATGAAGATATACTGAAAAAAATTTGATTAAAAGCTGAAAATTAGATCAAACCCGGAGAAGTTCGGAGGACAGCACCCACAACACGTTGACAACGAGCAGAATGAGGAGGCCGAGCATCCGACGGCTCAACCCGAGCTCGCGACGGCGCTCCTCCGAGCCACGGAACACCAGGTCCGGTACATCGTGGCTCGGCGACGGCATAAAACCCTGAAATAGGCAAGATTGAAGCAGTAGAAGCGTGCACGCGTGAAAATGGAAAACAAAAGCTCAGACAACTGCAAACTCGGCCATTTGAACAATGCAAATAGTCAGTGCATGATTACTTGTGATTCCGAGACTTTAGAACGTTAGGAAGTGGGGGGCATAGCCGAATCGGAGCTGCTGGGCTAGTTATTGGATTCCAGCCCGCCAGCATATCTGAGGGGTACGAATGCTCCACGCAACGGTTTATCCCGTGTCTCTCCGGCATCAGAAGAGGCCGCGTAAAACAGCCGTTCCAAGTTGAGTGAACCTAAGTTTTATAAAGCTTTAGAAATCCTAACATTCATGTAATCAAACGATTCGCTAATTTTAGATGAACGTATTGCGGCGCATAGCTGTTAGACGATTTGCCACAGCTATCGGGAAGCCCTTCGAATATACGCCAGAGCGAGCCGCCGACTACCTATCAAAATATGAAGGTGGCCAAGTCATCGTGGAGAAATATGGAGCCGATTTTCCCGACGTCGCCGTTCTCACGATCGACAACTCGAAGAAACGGAATGGCCTCACTGGTTGGTCCAAAATTGCCGGCTTTGATGTAAAATGCATACTTTCTAGGCAAAATGATGTCCGATCTACACCAAGCCATCACGAAGCTCGAGCAGCAGCAAAAGGAGACGCGCCTGATCCTTGTCCGCGGCGCCGCACAGACGTTCTGCAGCGGCGGCGACCTCGGCTTCGTGCGCCAAATCGCAAATTCCGACGACGGCTTCATCATGTGCAGCCTGATGAGCAACTCATTGAATCGCCTCGCCTCGCTGCCCGCCATCTCGATAGCCAAGATAGACGGATTTGCACTTGGTGGTGGCGCCGAACTCGCGTCGGCTTGTGACATTCGCGCATGCAAAGTTGATGCAAAAGTCGGCTTCGTGCAGGGACGCATCGGCGTTACGCCAGGATGGGGAGGAATGCCGTTTATGTTGCGAGCCATGGGATATTCGAGGTTCGAACAACAAACTCCTTAAAAAATTGAATTAGGGAATAAATACCGTTTCCTTCTAGGACGCTCGAATCACTCGCCACGGCCGCCGTGATGGACGCGGAGCGACTGAAGCAGATCGGCTTCATCCAGCACATCTACGCGAATGACCAAGACTTCGAGGCGTACTTGAAGAAGTTTATGGCCATCGACATCGAGCCGATCAAGGGGTTGAAAAAGGCTGCCTCCGCTCTCCATACACGCGATTCGGAGGCGTTCAACGTGGAACGCAGCGTCTTCGCCTCGCTTTGGGGTGGACCGCTTCAACTTGCTGCACTCGCCGCCAACAAGAAGCATAATTGATAAGCGTCTACTCTTTTGAGTAGATTTCGGGTAATTCTTTTTCAAGAACTCATGCGTCGGGTTTCCCTAGTAATTAAATAGAAATGATTATTGCAATAAAATGTTTAGTAACATTATCAAGTCCGGTCATTAGACATTGAAGACATTGAAAGACTTTTATTAGACATCACATTACAAATCACACAAAAAGGCAACCCGAAAATCATTGATCCAGTTTGAGCTGTACATAGCTGACGTTATTCTTGTTGAAGTCGACGAGCTTGCCAATTTCTTCCGACGGGCTCAACGGCTCCCTCTGGCCGTCTTTGTAGAGTTGATATTTCTAAAAAATGGTTAGTGCTTGCAGAATTTGCAGATTTACCTTTGCCCAAGCGTCGCTGCCGGTGTTGACGAGCGCGAAGTGACGGATAGTCGTGTCGACGCAGCGACTGACCGTCCACTTCTAAACAAAGATTGAAACCAAGCAACGCTTTTCATACCTTATCGACTAGCACGAACTTTCCCTGCGCGTTTCCGGTGGCTTCAACGTGTAGGAAACGAATGTCGGCTTGTTGTATGTCGTGGCCTGAAATAGACAAAAATTAATTATTAAATTTTTGACTCACCTTTTGTGCTCGATTTGCATTTCATCGTCTCAATCTTCTCCATTCGCTGCCGCTCCGCGTCGGTCAGTATCTGAAAAAAATGAAAAATGGTTTCCAGTTAAATCGAATCGAACCTTTTTCGGCTTTTCCACTTCGCAAACGACGGGATGGGCTGCGTCGGGGATGTTTAGCTTCTTCTAAAGCAAGAATTGGCATAATTTGGCATGAAACAACCTTGAGCTGGTCGATTTTTTCGGCGGCTAGCTGCTGATGGGTGGGCCCTTTGGCGCAGTGGTGGTCGTCGTCGTGGCGGTGGCTAAATGCCTTTTATCCATGAGTTTCAATAAATTACCGCAGACAGTAATTCAGCCCGCAATTTTGGCAGCAAATTTTGACCGACTCGGCTTGGTGGCAGCCGGTGAGCGAGCAGACGAAGGGCTTCACCGGGATGGCATCCTAAAAAAGTGTTGTGCAAAAGCATAAATCCTACAGTTAACTTTGATGTTCCATCCCAGATATTCGATGTGGTCGCGCAGCCGTGCGAGAGGCGGTGGTCGCCACTAAAAAAAAATAAATTCTCCAACGTCAAAAGAGTTTACCAGAAAAACTGCTCGCACTGCTTGCAGAGGTGGGGCGTATAGTCTAACAAAAAGTAAAATAAATGCACCGGAAATCTCACCGAGTCTTCCGCAAATTGGTAGGGCGCAAAGGCGGCCGCGCTCGGGCAGTTCGGCCATACCTGAAATTTATATTTTCAACAATTTGCGTCGTAAAGAAAACGAGAAAAAATAAAGAAAGTGGATCACGTGGAGAATTTGAAATATATGCAAAGCATGATATTGACGTTTACGTTTTTTTGTGCAAAATTGGCGACAAAAAGTTTATACTACGAAACACTTATACCAGAGAAAAAGGTAAAGGGTACAACTCGGAAAAACTCAGGGGGAAAAACAAAACGAAAACGAAGAACAACGGATTACAGAAAATCAACATTCGGCGTTGATGCGGTCCTGGGGGAGTACCACCGCGGAAACCGGATCACGTCGCGGATGTTGGGTTCGCCGAGGTGACATTGAAGAAGACGGTCGAAGCCGATCCCGAAGCCGGCCGACGTCGGCTTGCCTCGCCTGCGTAGCTCGGCGTACCTGGAACAATAACTTTG
Source organism: Mesorhabditis sp. LJ9110 (assembly GCA_038088335.1). Classification (NCBI taxonomy): domain Eukaryota; kingdom Metazoa; phylum Nematoda; class Chromadorea; order Rhabditida; family Rhabditidae; genus Mesorhabditis; species Mesorhabditis sp. LJ9110. The sequence goes on along the minus strand of JBBGBA010000150.1, from coordinate 97,489 downwards.
ATGAGATAGAGCTTGGAAAGCCTAAACGGTCTCCGAGCTAAGAGAAGAAAACCAACCAAGCTAACTCTGGCTGCGCGTTCCGCTTAATCAACTCGTCGGAGGTCTTGCTCCCTGACCCCGCCGCTGGCCACCTCGCCAATCCCCGGCAAGAGCAGATCGAACGAGTCAGTCTAAAATCATAACCAATTCAATAAAAATATTTCTACCACTTTCTCGTCGCTTCTCCTCATGTAAAACGGCTTCTGGTCGATCGGAAAGTTGGTGACGAAGACGGGTGAGTCGAAATGGGCGGCCAAGAAGATCTCATTGGCTTTCGAGAGTCCCCGGCCGTCGATGTTCTCTCCATGTTTCTAAAAAAATTTCATCATAATGATAAATTTAGATACCGCCAGAATGGCCAGCGCCTCGTCGTACGTGATCCGCGGAAATCGAGCAAGCCCGGGCTGAAGCCGCTTCATTGGCTGAACGCAGAGAATGTGATGGCGATCGTTAAATACCTCTGATTCTTCCTTGGCAAATGACCGTGCCAATTCGACGTCACCTTTCAGCGCGGCGAACCCCTTGAGGATGAACAACATGTACTTCTCGACAACATCACAAATCTGAACATGATTTTGAGCGCTTCATTCGGAAAAGAAAATGCAATAAAAATAGCGTACCTCCGTCAGGGTTTCACAGAACGCCACCTCGGCTTCTAGCATCCGAAATTCGGCGAGGTGGGTGCGGCTGTGAGGCTGGATGTCGGCCCGGAACGCGCTGCCGATCGTGTAGACCCGCGGAAGTAACGAAAACCAGATATCAACCCGCACCTGGTCATCGCTTCCAGGTGCATTTGGCTTGACACCGACAAAAACATCTTCTTGTTGACGCCAAAGTAGTCGGGCTTTTCCGCGTGCACCGTAAACGTTTCGCCAGCACCCTCGCAATCGTTGCTCGTCAGCACCGGCGTGTCGATATGCACGTAGTCGTTTTCCTACAAAAGATAATGATGAAGCTCGCCATTTTCACCCCGAAAAACGCATGCGTCAACATTGTCAGTCTAGAGCGGAGTCGCATTATGGCGGCGTAGCCCGGATGTCTGGCCCTCAAATGCACCGCTTGGCGTATCGCATCCGCAGATTTCTGCTCGTAGTCAGGCTAAACACAACAAAAACAGTGAGAAACTTGCTGCCCAAAACGATTCAAAAAGACGAACCTAAATTCTCGTCAGTGGCACAAATTCTGAGCTGCTCGGCGTGCAATTCCATGACTTGCTCGGCACCGCGACTCTTGGCCCAGTTTCCGCTGACCGCAATCGCCGCACCAACTGGGACGTTCTTGTACACGCTCTTCGGCACGACTATCTAAATCACGATGTAAAGTAAGGCAACCTTCATCCTAAACTGGCTAAAACAAACACACTTGGACGTTCCGCGTCGAAATCCCGTCATGTACTCGCACGAATGACATCTTGGAAAACTTCGACGAGCGAACGACCCAGCGCTAAACTTTTGTTTAGGTATATAAAAGCTTGATACGTGAATTTCTGCATGGCCGCATTCTTGTTGTTGTTCGACGAACTTGCCGAGGGCGGAACACGGCGGCGCGAAAGACCTTGCGCAGCTCCCTGGCAGCAATAGCCGCAACATTCTAGAAATGGTAAATATGACCACGTTAGCACATCAGCTTTCACACAAGTTTTCAATAGAGAAAGTGAGCTCTGCCCTTAAATGATTTGGGGAACCCTCCTATACCCGCAAATCTCTTTGGGTAACCGCCAAACAATACCTTGATTCTCTATTTTCCGATGAGTCCCGATATTATGAATTTGGCAATAGTAGATAAGAATAAGAAAATCTGGCGCTATTCCGGTTTCTGTTAGCGCATCCACTTCGATCGTCGATTTTTCCACTGAATATCGGGTAATTTGACGCGCTGAGTTCGAAAAAAACATCCCATCCCCTACAAACCTTAACCAAGGCCACAAAAGTTAAAGCTAAATTTCCTGAAATTTGGAATAGGAACCCCAATCCGATCAGCTCCAAAGACGAAAAAAGGAATTCTTTCTGGCGTAGTTTTTCGCGCTGATTCCGAAAACATGATTTTGTATTAGAAAAATCGGTTCTAAGCTGTTTACTTGCTGATGTGGAAATTACACCGCACTACAACTGACGCCTTTTTGTGACCCTGGTTTAATAAGAACCGGATGAAAGTCTAAAGACTCGGAAACCTTTTTTCTATAGGGCTTTGAGGGACAGATAATGCTCATCGCCTAAAAATAATTTTGGGCCTAGTCGCTTCGGATGGGCGCGTGCACGAGCAGGGCTTCGAAATCGGGTCGCCCAAGGCGCGCACAGCGACATCGGCCGGAAAAAAAATATGAAATTCCGGTCCGCGGGTTAAGATGAAATTCCGGTTGCGAAGCCGATCACGGCTCGTCAGGCCTTACCAAAAACGCACTTCTGGGGGGTGCGGGCCCTCTCCCCGCGGATAGTGGGTTAACCTCCCAGGCGAGCCTCCCACACCCCCCGGGTTCGGTTCCTCTGCAGCGCAAACTCCCCGATTTTGGTGATATTTGTTTTGCTTTTTGCTCGAACGTATCACCGAAGGTCTACTATAACACAAAATCATATAATATTGGCGAAAAAGCCCCCAGAAAATAGCAAAAAGCGGCCAGAACCCGTTTTAACAAAGTGAATCCAAAAACAGTCGTAATTTTGTTCCATAATCAGCTTTCAGTGTTGCTATTACATTTTGTTTTGGCTTAGGAACGATAATAAGCACTCTCTGGTGCATTTATGTTAGCTAAATTGGGCCACCGATCACGAAGCTCCTGCTCCAAGCGTCCAAGTGCCCTATTATCTTAGCTATTTTCTTAATAGGAGGTTCATAATTCAGCAGTTTTTCGATTAATCTACACTAAATTGATATAGTTACCTAAAAAACCGCCAGACATGGGCTCAAATCCTTCCGGCTGAGGTGCTAGCATCGAAACATTAGGATCGCCATCGGACAAGGGTTTACTTTTCCAGAACTTTCGTTATTAATTCAAAAGCATGTATCGTAACTCCACCCAACCTTTTAGCTAGATTTGATCGTATTTTGATAACAACAGGGTGAAAAACTAGCCATAAACCAGCTGGGTCGAAAATTTCGGGAACTTTAGGCTTCAAAATCTCCTTATTTTGGTGAGAACTCTCATTGCGACCCACACAGTTCGATAGAGAATTTTTTTCTCTACCAAGTTCCCACGCCTCCCGAAGGTTCCAAATCATATACAAAAAGTTATTATAATAAAACGTAGAGTTTCTGAGTTTTTAATATGGGCGGCGCCGCCCCACAGAGCCCGGAGGGCAATAGGCGCGCCCCGTACTAAAGTGTCCTTTGACGAGCCGTGCGATGCTATTGAAAACAAAATTTCACGTCTGTGACTAAACCTTATTTTCGAATTTTTATTTGCTGTGTCCGAGCTGGACCTGACCGCGAGCAGCGCTGTGATAGGTACCTTCCTAGTGCGGTTCGGAGCGCCTAGTGGGTTGATCAATAACGTTCACGCCCACCAGTCAGTTAGAAACCTACCCATGGCACTTTTTTTTTGATTTCTGGAGTAAGTTTTATAACGTATCGAAAGTGCAGACTACCTCGCTTTTTCGTTGCTTTCTCGGTAGTTTGGCCGGTTCGTTGACGTCGCCGTTGGGCGTCAAAAATTATACGAAGACTTTTAATTACAACTTAGAATAACGTATCCTACCTTATATAATTTTGCGGTGTATCTCTGTGAGTGTGTGTGGATGTCACTTTCGAGGCCCGGTTTAAGGGCCTTCCTCTGGATAAAATGCGCTAATTCTTCGTCACGCGGGGGAATCGACCCTCCTCTTTCCGATGGCGTTCTCAGAATCCCCATAAAATACAAGTTTACAAAGTTAAAGCCGGTTTTACTCATTTTTGGGGATAATTTGCATCATGTGAAGAAATAGAAATTTCCTCATTCTTCCCAGTTGCACGCGCGTGTGTGGTCGGTAGGGGGAGAAGGGTCCGAAGGACACGAGCTATGGAAAAGTCAAATTGTTGATGCAAAGGCCGCATTCCAGCGCCCAAGGCCCGCGAAGCGGGTTTTGGGCGCTGGTTATAAAATAGTTATGGCAAAAAGAAGTTCCAAGTTCAATTCCCCCCCCCCCCCACCCGCACAGTCCCCCCCCCCGCTCGAAATAAGACAGTAACGTTGGCTCTATACTGATAACGGGGTCCTTAACTTTTAACCGGGTCCTTAAAAATTATCGGGGCCTTAATTTTTAACGGGGTCCTTAGATTTTATCAGGGTCCTTATTTTTTTCATCAATTTTGTTCATTTTCATCAATTTCATTCGATTAAACAGCGTAACCTGATTTAGTTCAATAATTTTTAAAGGTTTTTGAAAAGATGTGTAACTTAATTTTCGGTATAGTAGAATTTTGTATCCCTTCAATCCATCCGTGTGTTGAAGCCTTCAAATTAACAATTTTTATTAATGCGCAAATTATTACTTAAGCGATTTGTAGCGAAATGGTTTAAAAATTAGTAGTCAACTAGTGGTAGTCAAGTGCCACGCTGATTAATTAGAAACCTAGTGGAAGTAGGCCATAGCGTTTACGAAACATTTGATGTTCAAATTAGACCCGGATTTTTCCTGAATTTTAATCTTTTTACATTGTTTTAGCAATGTGAAGAAATGCTAAATCGATGACTGATTAATCGATTACAATTCTTTGCTAAGCTGTGTTGTTAAATAAGCCGATCTCAGGAATGACACCAAAAAATTCTTGGAAGTCATAATACAAACATTTTCTTCTAGAAATTATCTCTCTTCATTTTTAGCCAATAAAGGGCATTAATAATTTTCTAAATTATTTTTTACTTTTACTTTACTTTACTTTTCTACTTTACCAGGGTTGCTGGCCCCGTTTGGACAAATGAAACTGTAAACTTTGCATAATTCAGCTTCGATCAAGCTGACAAAAATGAAAAGATTTCCTTCCACAGGCTTTTATAGGCTTCTTTTACTTCCGGTATATGCTAATTGTTTCCTACCAAAGTGGGTTCTCGAAAATTTTAGAAAAACTTATTTTTAATATCGAAAATAGCGTATTTCGATAATTTTGTTATGCGTGCAGTCATCGCAGAGCCATTACGCACCTAATGACGTATCATACGTACCCTAATATTCATCCCCTATTGAGTTATCCTCCGGACATAGAGACGGAAGTTGCATGCAGATCGACACACACACACACAGACACTACTTTTTTATATATAGTAGGATATACGCTGCCGCAACATCCGGGGTATGCTAATTATTTCCTAACAAAGTCGATGCGGAGATTTTTACAAAAAATTGAATTTGATGTCTAAAAGAACTGATTTTGTAAAGTCTGATCAGTGTGCAGGCATCTCACGGCTAGTACGGATCAAATGACGTATCATACAAATCTTAAAATTCGTCAGCTATTGAGATATCCTCCGGACATGATGACGGAACTTTTATGCAAAGTGGCACGCACACATTCACTATTTTTTTAGCTATAGCAGTGTAACGGAGGCCTTAATTTTTTTCATCAATATATAAGGACCCCGTTATTTGACGGGGTCCTTAACTTTTTTCCGATCTAATTTTAAGGACCCCGATAAAATCTAAGGACCCCGTTAAAAATTAAGGACCCCGCAGATTTTAAGGACCCCCGTTAAAAATTAAGGACCCCGATAATTTTTAAGGTCCCGGTTAAAAGTTAAGGACCCCGTTATCAGTATTGAGCCGTAACGTTTGGCCTTAGAGTGGCAGAACAACAAAATATCGACAGAACAGAACCATCGTCGCTGTAGGCTAACAAATTTAGCCGAAACATTTTCCTCCGCATCTGCTATTGGGTGTACTTACGCAGAACGAGCGTTTTCCATCAAAAACAAGGCCGAATCGTTCTTCTTGGCGCCTATTAGCCCAAAATATTTGTTTAACGCATCAAATGTCGAATATCTGGACAAATACAGGGTGAGGCATAAGTATCGAAGGAAGGCCGCTCTCTATCCCGACATTCTGTATCCGAACTCCCAATCCCGAAACTCTCTATCCGAAACTCTCTATCCCGAAAACTCTCTATCCCGAAAACTCTTTATCCGAAAACTCTCTATCCGAAAACTCTCTATCCCGAAAACTCTCTATCCCGAAAACTCTCTATCCCGAAAACTCTCTATCCCGAAAACTCTCTATCCCGAAAACTCTCTATCCCGAAAACTCTCTATCCCGAAAACTTTATCCCGAAAACTCTTATCCCGAAACTCAGTATTTGCGTTTCCTAACGCCCTACATCCTTGAAGGCATCGGAAAATCATTTTATCAAATTTCCGAAACCGAAAAATAGCGGAAAACTATTTACTTCAAAGATCTAGTCTGGTGTTCAGCACGGTAAAGCTAGCTAACTTGTTTCGGGATTGGGAGTTTTCGGGATAGAGAGTTTCGGGATTGGGAATTTCGGGATACAGAATTTCGGGATAGGGGAAATACCCCGTATCGAAGCACCCCCGGGCCATGAAATTTTGCATACTAGCAGAAAACCAAACAGTTTTTGGGGATTATGTGTATTTACCATAATAATATAAGTGTTTTTGATGCAGGGGTCAAAGTCAAACGATCGCTGGCTGCCTTGATTTTTATTTATAATTTAGGAAAGTTTTGGTGCTTGACCAAAAAGCGGCATGTTGGCACGCTGCTCCTAGAAACTGACCTAAAGGTAGCACCGTCCTAGGATTCTCGATTCTAGCTTGATTAAAGCCTATTTATTTATTGCAAGAGTCGGTTGGCCGAAAACAAGCGAAACAATTTTTTATAGTCAAAAATCAAGCCCTGACCCCAACTCAGGCCCATCCATCGTATTTACTTAAAATTCAATAAAAATTGTATTTACTCGAGGGAAACATCTGTTGCAGTAACTTTTTACATTTTTACTTTTTACATTACAAAATTTACATTTTACATTTTTACATTTACATACAAATGCCTTTACGTTTTTGCTCCCCGGAATTCCCGGAGCAATCCGGAATTTCGCGCCCAGATACTGTATTTTTCGTGCTTTACTTCCGGATGCTTGAATTGTGTCCAATTTGCTGTAAAAATTTAGGAAATATTCTGTATCTGCATAGAATCGTAATATCGTCCATAGTATCGTGGTGGAAAAGTCGTCGTTCACCCGTAGTTGAGTACAAAATGTGGAAAAAGACAGCATACAGTACATAGCGAGAGCGAGAGAGAGAGAGAGAGAGAGAGAGAGAGAGAGAGAGAGAGAGAGAGAGAGAGAGAGAGAGAGTGAAACCGGCCCGGTTGATATGTGTGTGGGGAGCACTAAGACATTCGAAAGCAAAAAAATGACAATTCAGGGCTTCTCGATCCGGAGAATTCAACAAAAAGTGGTTACCCTATGCCAAATTAAAGTGATGATGGTGGTCACCGGAATATACAAAGAAAGTTGTGTCGGAGCAGGCTAGCAGGGAGCATTGGGGAAACGGAGATTTGAAGCTCAAAAGCTTCAAATAAGTGTCAGGTTGCCGGCCGGCTTCGTGCTGGCAAGCTAGCAGAGATCCTGGGGAAATATTTGCTAGTTGAGTGCCGTGGCCTAAGTCTAAGCCCAAGCCCAAGCCTAAGCTTAAACTAAGCCTATGCCGGCTCCTCAGCAATACGTCAGTTTACTAATATGGGGGCGTGGATGTGCTGCGCGTCGTGACCGTGCTGTGCATCGACTGGCTGTTCGACGGGACCGACGTGTACGCCTCGATACGTGTCTGGCAGACGGGCGATGGAGGAGGCTAAAAAAGTGTTGAGTAAAGATAGAGAAAGAGAGAGAGAGAGAGAGAGAGAGAGAGAGAGACACACACACACACACACACAGTGAGTGAGTGAGCGAGTGAGGGAGAGAATCCCCTCCCACCTTTTCCTTTGGCCATCTCCCGACCCACATAACTGCACATAGAGCCGCGGCTCCCAGCAGACACTCAATTAACAATGCAGACAGGATTGGGACTAAACTTTAGGTTACGGTGGCTGGGGCACGTGTAGAGATGTTACGAATCAAGTAATATAATGACCAAGTAAATTTGCTTGAACAACTTTATTTGCATCTGAAATCTTCAAGTAAATATAAAATTATTTTACGCCGTTTGCTTGAATAAGCATCAAGTAAAATAAAATTACTTGATTTACTTGATCTTGATTGATTTGGGAGAATTACTTGATTTTCAGCGAAATTACTTGATTTTGTGCAAATTCGCAATGCAAATCAGGCAATCGTGCCGCGAACCCAGTAAATTAGCATGCGATCATGTCATAAAGTTCATTATCATACCAGAATTCCAGAAAGCTATTGTTTGATCAAGTAAATCAAGTAAATCAAGTAATCTTACTTGGTTCTTTCTCGAGCGGAGTCAAATAATATTATTTTACTTGCTCATGCGCTCAGCCCCATCCAAATAAAATAATATTGTGCCATTGTATGCAAATAATCTTGATTGTTAATTGATTCTTAACATCTCTAGGCACGTGGGAGCGGTCTTCGGATATTTGGATGACCTCGGCGGTGCAGCGGACCGGCTTGTCTTCACGGCGCTCGAACAGGAATCTTTTTTTTGCTCTTAATATCTCTTTATCTTGCGTTCCTCCTAGTAATCTGGAAGTGCGAACGATAGCAGAGATTCTTTTGGAAATGGCAGAGTAGCAGACAACCCTTTAGGAAAGGGCAGGCTAGCAGAGATTTTTTAGGAAAGGGGAGGCTAGCAGAGATTCTTAGGGAAAATCTCCTACCCTTCGTGATGAAGTTGGCCGTCTTCCGCGTGGTGGTCGCGGTGGTCGATGGAGTAGTCGGGATTTCCACGTTCACGCACTGCCCGGGGTCCGTCCAGAAGTTGAAGGCAAAGCTAGCACAGCTCTTTTGCCAGGATGGGAACGGCTGATTGCCAAGAGTCCAGCGCGGCTGTGGATTTGCCTTCCCGGGGCCTTTAAGGATTTTCCTACCTAGCATTTAAGTGTTGCATGACGGGCTCGCAGCGGTCCAGTTTCCAAGCGCATTGTGGCAAAGCTTGGCACGTCTCGGCCTGGGCACTAGCGCCCACTGGAGCCTTGTGGAATCCGGTGTCTAAAGGTAAAGCTTGACTTGGGGTTAGGTTTAGGCTCCAGCTGAGCATAAGCTTTTGCTTAGGCTTAGACTTAGGTTTAGGCTACGCTACTCTTTACCTGATTAAAATACAGCGTGATTTCGAGATTCCGAAATTTCGAGATTTCGACTATCACCCGTATATTAATGCTGGTAGGGTAGAACGATGCCCCAGGCAAACCTTCATTCCAGGGTTCAAATAAAGGGTCAAGTGATAGGCGATTCAAAAGAAAACGTATTCCTAGTGCCCTAATGATTTGCTTACACATCAGCATCAAATATTTTTTTCGAAAAGTCATACTTCCGACAAATGGTTTTCGAAAAAATAATCGCCTTAATTTTTTTTCAGGACCCGTTTATGAACGATGCCGTTCCATTTCACAAAACTGCCAATCAGCCTTCAGCAAGCCGCCCATGCTCATTTGGGTTTTATCGAGAAGGCCACGCTATTAAGAGCCACCAAGGTTTGCAGATTATTTTTATCAAGGACAAACACTATGTGAAAGGAATTATCTAAAGATGACACATTTCAGAACCGAAAAATGCTCTGCAAGAGCACACGAATTCCAACCTGTCGAAAAATTCGGCACATCTACATTACGATGAATCAACTGGTGGGAATATTACAGACTTGAAATTCGCGAATTCCCGAATTTTGCGCGGTGTTTTGGCACGCTCATCACTACGCCATTGCGCCACAGGGCTTCCAGGCGATTTGCTATCAGAATCTGGAAAATCGGAATCTCGAAAATATGTACCTTTGGTCCATCAAAAAAAATAGGAAGGCCAACACCTTTCTGCCTAAAAAAGTGTATCTTGGGTTTTAAGTGTCGAGATTCTAATTTTCGGGATTCCGATTTTCGGGCTTCTGATTTTCAAGGTTCTAGTAGTTTCCCCTTCCAGGCGCAGGGTCCCGTTCGATTCCGCGACATCGAAAGAAACAACATTTCTTTTTGCTCTTTTTTTTGCAAATGCTTCCGTTTGGTCTCTAGATGCGTTTTGATATATTAGATTATTAAAATTTACCACTTTGTATATGATACATAATTCGATGCAGAAAAATCTCGCGCATCTTACTAAGTTTCAGGTTGCGCTCGCTATACTAAAAATTCGAAAATCTCGAAAGAAAACTGCTTCTGTTCTGAGATTTAACCATATCCCGGCCATTTTCGCGTTTTGCGATGTATTAGAGAAATCATCCCCATCCCAAATTAGGTACTCACAAACTCTTCGATTGATCGAAAGCAATTCCGGTGTATAGTTTTCGGGACAGTTTTTTGGGACCTGCAGCTGTGCGAGGCCTTGTTCGGGTGGCTCTCAAATGGCAGTTTACTTATCCTCCTGCTGCAAATTTCAAGCAGCTCGGAGCCAAAATGGAAAAATGCTGGCGCGAACTTTTTGATTGGGACACCTCGTTAAAGGGCACGTTCAGGGACGTTTTTTTTGGAAAAAAGCAAAGATTTTTGCCGCGGCCGGGGGTCGAACCCGGGCCACCCTCTCGGGAGGCGCGGATGCATACCAGTTAGCCACAGCTACAACCTGGCGAGGGGGCGAGGGGCGCCCCACGCTCCAAAGGAGGGGAATGGCCTGTCACAGCACGGGCAGGCCGTGCGCGCGATCCCTACGTCCATAGGGTGTACACGTTGGGACGAGTACACGGCCCCTCCCTGAACGTGCGCTTTAATGAAATTTCAGGGCAGTCACATGACTATCGAGTGCTACAGCATTGAGGGACTCATTGAAATTATCTGCGAATGCCGCTGGCCCAGCGTTATGCAGCTTGACTTCCTGGGCGTAGGAGTTGGTGATGTTTTGATGGGAGCTGGGTATGTTCAGGTTTTTGGAGAGCTGCAAACGGCAAAAAAGTAAAATTTTTTAGACTTTCCTGTTAGCGGGAGTGCAAGCCAAATTTTTGTAGTTATTCTATGCTTGCCTAGCAATAAGCATATGATACTTTTTTCTGGTTTTTTGTTGTTTTTTATCAAAATAGGGCGAGAATTTTGTAAGCGTAAACTCATTAATTAATTGGCTTCTCTCGAGCTCTCGGAAAAATTGGCCTTGCTCTCCTGCTCACGCGGAAGCCCCAACACACCATTCAGTTCGAATTGCCAAAAATTCGGTTACCGCGCGAAAATTAAAGCCCTGTGCGTCGAAGGACCGGAATGTCGAATTTGAATGTCGGCAATCTGGCTGGAATTCCAGAAAAACTTATTTGAGCGAAGCGCAAAAGCAAAAGTTTTGCGGAAAAAAAACAGCGGCTAAAAGGGAGTCCCCGGCGTCGAGCCAGCACTGCCCCGAGGGGGCCTAGCAGTGACTGCCTCGAATGCTGTGCCAAAATCCGAAGTATATTTGCACCATTTTTTGGTGCGATCCGAACAGATTAACGTCTAGCTTTTCCGTCAGAGACTTTGAAGTGGCTTAAATGAAAGGTTTTATTTAGAGGATTTCCAAGGCAATTCGCGGCAGGGGACTGCCGGCACGAGATGGATTATGGGCCGGCGATCAAACTGCTGAATCGGCTTTTCTATGGTGCACGGCCACAGGCTAGCAGCGTCAACATTACGGACTATTCCGACGGCGAGACGACGTTCTGGCCGGAGAATTGGCGAGACGTAGTTCAGGTGGCGAGTTGTGAAAGTGATGCTTAGGCTTAGGCTTAGGCTTAGTAGGCTTGGGCTTTGGCTTAGGTTTAGGTTTATGCTCAGAATTAAAAATTAACAGCTTTTTCGCTATAACGTTAACGTTAACTTTGAACGCGAAAATCAACAAAATCAACTTCCAGTGGCCGGCGAGTAGCCTGGAGCTGTTCAGGCGGCCATTTTCCCTGATTTCTTACGACCTCCCGGAATCTTTGGAAGGTCAAGCCGATTGGCTTCAATGGAGTGGCTGCACCGCAGATACGGTCGTAAGTTGCACCTCGTCAAAAAAGATAGGAGCCAAAGTGGAGAAGACTGCCGTATCCGGCCATTAAACAGCTTTTGGGTTACATTAGCATGGTATATACATATATCACCGCGATTGCAAATGCTTTGTAGCGTTTTTAGGGGCTAAAGGGTGAAGTTGGGCTAGGACTACAGATTACAATCTTTGCGCTACAGGCTACAAATCAAATTTTAGATCATTTCGCACGGACTCGTTTTGTAGCATTTTTCAAGGGGTTTCGAATGGTGTATATATCATCGCGATTGCAAATGCTTTGTAGTGTGTGTATGTTTAGTGTAGTAGCTGAGCAGATATCTTCTTTCCGATCTGTAAAATTCCCGAATTTTTAGCCCGGTTTTCTTCAGTTTTAGGGCCCAAATTACGCAATTTTGTGCAAAAACTCAATTGAGTCGGTTTCAGTCCCATCCAAGCTGTGTTTTCTCAAGTGCCTTTCAAAGAGCCGACCTTGGGCTGGCAGGAAAGATGTGAAAATTTGGAAAATGGAGTTTTTGTTAAAAACTTGCATGGGAAAAAGCATCGAAAATTCAGCCAATTTCGCAAAATGTTAGTAAATGTCATAAAAATTGGGAGTTTCGGAAATCGGAAAGAACATATCTCCTCAGCTCGTCGAGAGCTTTCGATAGATACCTAAATCGTCAAAATCGGACATCACTGCCGACCGCTAGAGGGGGGTCTTTTTGGGACACCCTGTATGTAGACAGTGGGGGTAGGGGATATCAACCATATTCTTAACTCTTCGATAAGGTTAAAACCGCACTTTCGATTTAGGTTGGGATCATCGGCAGAAATCATATTGAACTTGCGCTGGAGTTGCTGATCAAGTCGGTAGGCTGCTTCTAAAGCGTCAATGCGTTTTAGCTTCTAAAAAATTAAATTTGAAGTGAATTCGTTAAAAAGACAGCTTGAAACCGGGACGAGTAAAACCATATATTGTCCAGTTGCCGATGACACGACACATTGTCTTCCTCGTCTATTTCGACCACCGCGATTGCTACGTGGGAGACATCATGCGGGTTACGCAGGCGATTTTGGTAAGGTTTTGGCATGTCCGTCCCCCCGCTACGCGCTTTCAAGAGTGAAACAAAGTGAGAATAGCATGGGGCAAGGCGCAGCCAGGGTTGTAAAGTCGCGAAGCTGCTTTTCGACTCTGGTACACCTTAAAATCCCTGCTCCATCGAGATATCCACAGGACTCCCTGACGCAAGTTACATTCAAATTGGCAACCTAACTAATACTCTCTTTTTACTATTCCCGTATGCTCTTCAAACTAATTCGGGCTTCAGAATCGACCGCGGGACGCACAACAACGCATCATAGAAATGCAATTTTCCATCGAAGGGAAGTTTGTAAGTACAACTATCAGCAAATGCATACCAAATTGTCGTTTAGGAACGAGCTAAACTGGAGGCACGACTGCAAATGGCGTGTTCGCTGCCGCCGGAAGCCGTCAATGATGTGTGCAGCGTACGCGTGCGGGCCGAAAAATACCCTCTAGCCTTTTATCGCTTCATTCAAAATGCTCACTTGCCATCAGATGCTGATTTGTGGCGCGCGGGGTCTCATTCTTGTTGGACTTCGGCCGACCCTATCGATTGGCGCACCTTTATTACCTATTGTTAGAATTCTGCAAACCATGAACGATTGCATGCCGGTTGTGCTCAGTACTACCCAAAATAAATACGGTTTTAGCGGTTTACACGTACCATTTCATTACGACAGTGCTCCACATAATTATATAGGCAGTCAAAGTTTTCGAAAAATCTCAATTTCCAGGGTGTTTCAGAAAAGTTGCTTTTTGCAGAAAACAACAATATTCCATCCAATTCGAGAACGAAATCCATTTTTCCATTCAAAAGATTTGTATTGATTTGGTGCAAAAAATTGTTTTTTAAATTTAAAAATATTTTCAGATAATCTTCTGGCAGCAATAGATTTAAACTTCACCGACAACAGAAAATACTTACTATTATATTACTAGTCATTTCTGAACCTATACAAAAATTTTTTCGGTCCCCCAGCCGATAAGCCCCCCAGCGTCCGGAAGTTCGCCTTTTTTGAATAAGTGCAGCAATCCCCAGCAGCAACGTAATAGTAAGTCTTTATTCCGTGTTTTTTTTGTAAAATGTAGCTGGATTTCACATCGAAAACTTGTTAAGAAACCTCAAACAATTGTTAGAAGTTCGAAATTTCGGTTGAAAATTGGCGAGTGAAAAGCTACTGAGAAAGAGAGACGGGCTTTGAGTGGTACGAATGCTCCAGGCAACCGTTGATCCGGTATACCCGCCACATCAGAAGAGGCGGCCTAAAGAAGCCTGCCCAAATTTAATACTGTCACTCCTTCTGACGTTAGTTGGTAATTTTGGGATCTGTGCCGGGGACACGAACAGCCTCCGCTCTCGCCACTTGCCATCTGCCCTCTCTACCCGCAGTCCCACTCCCTCGCCCTTTTCCTACGTTAGAGCGCGCCCCACTCAAACCATCCTTGCCCAAAGGCAACTCCGTTGCATAAGGATGTGACTATTGCAGTTCACTAACAATAAATATGACCATAGCACTAGTAGTATTAATGGCATTTTTGTATCTAAGTAGCCGGGCTCTCTAACCAATACATTCACGAATTTCAGATGAACGTCTTGCGGTGTGGAGCTGCTCGGCGATTTGCCACATCTGTCAGGAAGCCCTTCGAATATACGCCAGATCGAGCCGCCGACTACCTATCAAAATATGAAGGTGGCCAAGTCATCGTGGAGAAATATGGAGCCGATTTTCCCGACGTCGCCGTTCTCACGATCGACAACTCGAAGAAACGGAATGGTCTCACTGGTTGGTCCAAAATTACCGGCTTTGATGTAAAATGAATAATTTCTAGGCAAAATGATGTCCGATCTACACCACGCCATCACCAAGCTTGAGCAGCAGCAAAAGGAGACGCGTCTGATCCTTGTCCGCGGCGCGGCACAGACGTTCTGCAGCGGCGGCGACCTCGGCTTCGTGCGCCAAATCGCCAATTCCGACGACGGCTTCATCATGTGCAGCCTGATGAGCAACTCATTGACTCGCCTCGCCTCGCTACCCGCCATCTCGATAGCCAAGATAGACGGATTTGCACTTGGTGGTGGCGCCGAACTCGCGTCGGCTTGTGACATTCGAGCATGCAAAGTTGATGCAAAAGTCGGCTTCGTGCAGGGACGCATCGGCGTGACGCCAGGATGGGGAGGAATGCCGTTTATGTTGCGAGCCATGGGATATTCGAGGTTAGAGCAACAAACTCCTTAAAAAATTGAATTAGGGAATAAATACCGTTTCCTTCTAGGACGCTCGAATCACTCGCCACGGCCGCCGTGATGGACGCGGAGCGACTGAAGCAGATCGGCTTCATCCAGCACATCTACGCGAATGACCAAGACTTCGAAGTGTACTTGAAGAAGTTCATGGTCATCGACATCGAGCCGATCAAGGGGTTGAAAAAGGCGGCCTCCGCTCTCCACACACGCGATGCCGAGGCGTTCAACGTGGAACGCAGCGTCTTCGCCTCGCTTTGGGGTGGACCGCTTCAACTTGCTGCACTCGCCGCCAACAAGAAGCATAATTGATAGGCGTCTACTCTTTTGAGTAGATTTCGGGTAATTCTTTTTCAAGAATTCATGCGTCGGGTTCCTTAGTAATTAAATAGAAATGGTTATGCAATAAAATGTTTAGCAACATCATAAAGACCGGCCATTAGACATTGAAGGCATTGAAAGACTTTTATTAGACATCACACTACAAATCACACACAAAGGCAACCCGAAAATCATTGATCCAGTTTGAGCTGTACGTAGCTGACGTTATTCTTGTTGAAGTCGACGAGCTTGCCAATTTCTTCCGACGGGCTCAACGGCTCCCTCTGGCCGTCTTTGTAGAGTTGATATTGCTAAAAAATGGTTAGTGCTTGCAGAATTTGGAGATTTACCTTTGCCCAAGCGTCGCTGCCGGTGTTGACGAGCGCGAAGTGACGGATAGTCGTGTCGACGCAGCGACTGACCGTCCACTTCTAAACAAAAGATTCAAACCAACCAACGCTTTTCATACCTTATCGACTAGCACGAAATTTCCCTGTGCGTTTCCGGTGGCTTCAACGTGTAGGAAACGAATGTCGGCCGGTTGTATGTCGTGGCCTGAAATAGACAAAAATTAATTATTAAATTTTTGACTCACCTTTTGTGCTCGATTTGCATTTCATCGTCTCGATCTTCTCCATTCGATGCCGCTCCGCGTCGGTCAGGATCTGAAAAGAAATGAAAAATGGTTCCAGTTAGATCGATTCGAACCTTATTCGGCTTTTCCACTTCGCAAACGACGGGCTGCGCTTCGTCGGGAATGTTTAGCTTCTTCTAAAGCAAGAATTGGCATAATTTGGCATGAAATAACCTTGAGCTGGTCGATTTTTGCGGCAGTTAGCTGCTGATGAGTGGGCCCTTTAAAGGCTTTGGCGCAGTGGTGGTCGTCGTCGTGGCGGTGGCTAAATGCCTTTTATCGATGAGTTTAAATAGATTACCGCAGACAGTAATTCAGCCCGCAATTTTGGCAGCAAATTTTGACCGACTCGGCTTGGTGGCAGCCGGTGAGCGAGCAGACGAAGGGCTTCACCCGGATGGCATCCTAAAAAAGTGTTGTACTAAAGCATAAAACCTACCGTTAACTTTGATGTTCCATCCCAGATATTCGAGGTGGACGCGCAGCCATGCGAGAGACGGTGGTCGCCACTAACAAAAGAGGTGCTATTGCAGTTGGGGGGGCAGTCCGAAATTGGTAGTAAGGGGACGAGACGCTCCGCTTAAGCTGCTTGGTTTTCAGCTTAAGCCTAGGCCTAACTTAGCTTTAACTAAGCTTCGCTTAAGCTTAGGCTTGAGCTTAAGCCCAAGCTAAGCTTCACATGAGTTTCAAATTGCCTTAGGAGGTCAGAATGGGGTCAGAGCTAAGTTGAGCTTGGCTCCGGCTAAGCTTAGAGTTCCTTTGTATGAAGCTAAGCCTAGGCTTGGGCTTGGCTTAGCTTTTCCAGAGGCTTCATTTTAAAAAACGGCATTTGGAGCGTCTTGTAGTCAAAATCCGGACTGCCCCCAAGCGCATTAGCACCAAGCAAGATTCTCCAACGTCAAAAGAGTCTACCAGAAAAACTGCTCGCACTGCTTGCAGAGGTGGGGCGTGTAGTCTAAAAAAAAGTAAAAAATGCACCGGAAATCTCACCGAGTCTTCCGCAAATTTGTAGGGCACAATGGCGGCCGAGATCGGGCAGTTCGGCCATACCTGAAATTTACATGTTCAACAATTTGCGTCCTAAAGAAAACGAGAAAAAAGAAAGTAAGTGAATCACGAGGAAATCACAGAGCCATCACAGTCATGGGAGCAAAATCGGGGTGCTAATGCAATTGGGGGCAGTCCGAAATTGGTAGTAAGAGGTTACGAGGCGCTCCGCTTACGTTACTTGGTTTTTAGATTAAGCCTAGGCTTAACTTAGCTTGAACTATGCGTAGCTTGGGCTTAGGCTGAAGCTTGAGCCCGAGCTAAGCCTACCTTGAGCTTTAATTTGCATTTCGATGGGCAAAATGGGGTCTTTTACGGCTTAGCTTACAGCTTATTGTTAGCTTAACTTGGTTTATCATAACTGAGTATATTTGGACTCTATGCCAGTGCTACCGCAGCTATGATCTTCCCTAATGGGGCTGTTACTTATCCGTCGAAATGTTGCCGCAGGCACCTTCCCTCTGCATAATTCCTCTGTATGCACTACAGGCTCAAGCTAAGCTTAAGCTTCGTCTGTTTGAAGCTAAGCCTAGGCTTAGGCTTAGATTAACTTTTCCAGAGGCTCAGAGTTTAATAAACGGCGTTTGGTGCGCCTTGTAGTCAAATTCCGGACTGCCCCCCCCCCGCAAGTGCAATAGCCCCAAAATCAGGACCCTAAACTTCAGAAGAAGCTCAATAAATGCTTTTTTGAGCGGTGAATTTACTGTTCCTGGACAGTCGCCTGTTTTTCCAAGATGGCTTTAATTGCGAGCTGCAAAACTTCGGTGATTGCCTCGAGGGTTGCCTAAAATCTTCTAGTTATCTCTATCTTCTTTTCTCTTTTTTTCTCACTTTATCGTGTTTTGCCTTTTCTACTCGTCGTGTGTTGTGTCTTTTAGTCGTGTTTCTAGACTTACATCCTCATCAAATTCCGGGATGTGCACGAAGAGTGCCTTCGATTTGTCGTGACACAGCGAGATGTAGAAGGAGAATCCGCAGAGATATCTGAAATATAACCTCTGCCTTACCCTTGCTCCATCAGACCACAAATATATTTTGAACTCACCGGCCCGGGTCCTCGCTGGCCATGATCGTGAGCCCGGGGTGTTTTTCTCGAGTGGCCCCGGTCACCCGTTCCGCCAAATCCAGGCAGTTGATCCCCGAGCGCAACTCGGCGCCGTGTACAGTGCAATTTGGGGCCATACCATTGTCTGGCAACTTCTCTAAAAATTAAAAACTTATCAAAACCACAATGCCCTGCTGTAATTCCATCCTACGTACCAGCCACATCGCCCCGGCAGTAGCCATCCCCGAACGATTGCTGCTCAAACTTGATCGTCTTCTTTACAGGGTGCACGCCGACGTGAATGATCAGCTAAAACTAACTTTTGACTGCTTCATGCGTGTTTGGCGCAGCGTTGAAGCACCTACATCCGGGCAGTGTTCTTTCCAGTAGTTGTGCACCTTCGTGTCGACCTCATCGTATTCCACGGACATCAAGTCGGTCACCAGATTCACGTCATTGACTTCAGGGAGCCCAAGCTAACCCGCGAAAGTCTTTTCAGGCACCCCTTGAGTTTACCTTGGAAAGATTCCTGACCACCTCCGTTGACGGATTCGTTTCCCAGGGTCCAAACGGGCCAAATCCGGTCACCACAACGGTTTTTGTCATCGTCTCGCTGAAAATAATATTTTTAATGAACTTTCGGGCGCTAAATACTGCGAATTTGACTTCTGAATCATTTAGTTGCGGGGCTACATGGCGATCCTCGTGACAAATGAACGGTGTATCTTTATCGAAACTCGTGCTTCTTTTTTCATCGTGTAACGCTGAAGCAAAAACAAAAACGAAAAAAGGTCGTCTTTTTATGCTATTTATGTTCTAACTTGACTTAAATAATGCAAATATATTATTTTCAGGTAGACCGCGGGCCGTTGACCGCCTTCATCCACCGGCAGCGTACACAAGGAGCGCGGCTTCCGCCTTGAAGGTTTGTCAATTTTTGTCTTTGCAAAACATTTTTGCAGATTTACATCAAGGGATGGGCTTCCTCACGCATCTCGTCGCTTTCGCAATAGGCGTCTACGTCGGTGCCTATGCGATCCAGATGTATGACGTGAGTGGTTTGGTTTCTGGATTTCGATCTGTCAGGGCTTCGTTAGGTGGTCTATCTTTTCTTTTTACGCCTTTGTATCTAGCGAAATTGTGTATATTGCGCTCAAAAACATTCTTGATTTTCCGGAAAGCTAAATTTCCTCTTTAGAAGAAGCGCAGAGATGAGGGCTGGATAAAAGTGGGTTTTTGATGTTCTGGGTCGAAATTTTGCCTTAATTATCTTTGTTTTAATCCAGGATCTTTTAAAGTCTTTATATATTAAAATGTCAGGTTCCACGCATACCGTCGCCCAAGGAGATCACGCAGCGCGTCGAGGATGCCTTGAAGCCGTACGAGAAGAAGGAAAATAAAAAGTTCCCGAAGAACATTTTGTAACCGTTTATTTCGATTTTCGTAGTACAGGGCTTTACGACGTTGTAAATATTATTGTATTGCTAGCATAATCACCGGGTGTCTTTATTTCATGTGGGCTCGTTTCTTTTTCTAATGATGTAATTAATTAGGCTTTCGTTCACGTTGCCGTTTGTTTTCGATATGTATTCCCCTCTAACTCCCACTCGCAATTGGTCACCTCGATTTCGCAAGTTGCTTTTTTGAATTGTGATCCGCTGCCTCCACCTTTTTTATCAATTGCATCATGGCCCCGTTCGTGTATATAAACGGCTATAGACCAAGAGAAGTGCTACTGGATTTTCTGGTTGATGCAACCCTACAATTATCACTATTATCACCAATCCGTCGGCATAGAGTTGTTATTTTTGAGCAATTACACTTGCTTTCAGGGAATGGGTCTATTCGGGCACCTGATAACGCTGGCCGTCGGATTCTATGGTGGAGCATACGCAGCACAAAATTACGAGGTGAGTTTAAGAGACCTTAAAAAAATGGCCTGGGCGCTTTATGATGGATTTTGAAAATGCAGATGTCGCTTGGACGTCGAAAATATCGATGCTGCCCGAAATGCCATCATCATTGCCATTGTGCGGGGCCAAATTCGATTCCTAATAATAATCATAATAATATGGTGGTCTCTGCGACCCAGCCTTCAGCTTAAATTTTGGTAAACTTTTCGATAGGGGTAATTTTCAAGCGATAAGTTGAAATTTTGTAAACTTTCATCTTCAGGTGCCCAAACTACCGTCCGTCACCGAGCTTCAGGGGCGAGCAGAAGAATATCTCAAGCAGTTCCAGAAGAAGAGCGAAAAATAGACGTCTCTTCCGACCACTCGATTCTTCTGTAATAACAATTTTGCGGTATATATTCTTTCTCTTCTAAAATTCATATGATTTACTTGTCTTTTGTTGTACATCTTCGGCTTGAGCAATTGTACTTGGTCGGGTAATCTGCGATTTTTGTGTGTACTCGTTTCCCTTCGCACGTTTTCATAGGAATAAAAATAATCTAACGTCGCTGTGGAATAGATCTTGAGGAGTGGATTTATCAAAGGAAATGGTGCCACAACTTCTTCTTTCGCCGGATCTCTTCCGTCTCTTTGAAGCCGGTTTCGTAGTAGCCGGGTGCGGTGACGGGTGGTGGGCACTCTGAGCAAGGCCACGGATGGCCCGGTGGGCCGTTGGGCCCTGAAAAATCAGATTTTTTGGGGTAAAACTTTAGTAATTAGTTACTGAAAGGTGCCGCGTACCCTGCAACCCCTGGGGGCCTCGTTTTCCCGGGAGGCCTCGGTGGCCAGATTCGCCTGGGGAACCGGATTCGCCGGGAATTCCTGAAAGAAGCATAAATCGGCGGGGTTAACGGAAGGAACCCTAATAACCCTACGTTTTTGGTCATTTTTCACGTAATTTGAGAGAAAAACGCCAATTTGCGGAGATTTGTACATTTTATTACGGGCTTTTATATCTGGGATGGTGTAATGCTATAAAAAAATCAAGGCATTAGCAAAAGTTGAGGCTTAGGTTAGTGTTTAGGCTTAGGCTTGAGCTTAAGCTCCTTACCCGGAATTCCGTTCTTTCCGGGCGGTCCCTTATCGCCCGGTGCTCCCCGGGGTCCTGAGGCTCCCTCCTTGCCCGGTGGGCCGGACATTTTGTAGATTTTTCCAGGTTCTCCCGGCTCGCCGCGAAGCCCGATGGAACCTAAAAAAAGCAGTGATGGGAAGCAAGTGGATCTTTACAGTACCCGTGAATCCCTTTGGCCCAACCCTGCCCGGCTCTCCCTGCGGGCTGGGCGGTGCCGGCCGGCCGGGTCTTCCGGAATGGCCAGGGCGGCCGCGGGGCCCCTTGGGGCCCTCGGGTCCTTGGTCGCTAAAAAGTTATATTACTGGTTTTGTAAAGGGGCTATGAAGGGAGGAACGCCGAGGTAAACTTACCCAACTTCTCCGGGGGGACATGGGCGGATGCAGGTCTGACGCGTGTCTCCCTCAGCCGGGCGGCCGGGATGCCCATCGGAGCCTAAACATGGGAAGTGGATTAAAATATGTTGCCTTTTGCTCGCTTTCAGCGCGGGAGAAAGAAGATGAGAGAGCTCGTGTGAAAGATAGAGAGAGAGAGAGAGAGAGAGAGAGAGAGAGAAAGTTATGTCAAGCGATAGATATAATGCAGAATGCTTTAAGAGGGCTTAGAAGTCCAAAAAACCCTGATCGTACCTGGTGTTCCGTCTTCTCCATCGATTCCATCATGACCAGGGGCGCCAGGCGGGCCGGCTGCTCCAACGCAACAGCCTGAAAAAGGCAGATCTCTCTCTCTCTCTCTCTCTCTCCCTCGTCGCTTACTCTGCATCTCCCGCTTCATACGGCGCCGATGTTTCAGGTCAAATTTCGCCATCTCCACTCGCCGCCACAGATCGGCGACCACGGTCTGAAAACACGAATGCGACTGCTACAGTAGGCCTGAGTCAAGGGTAGGAACTGCGTCAAAGTCCCTTTAAAAAACTCAAAAGACTTATAAAGGGGCCCCAAACGGGTCCCGCCGCGACTCACCGGGCACTGCCCCTTCTCGACGTCGTGGTGCAGGAGGAAGATGGCGTGGAATAGGGCAAGTGGGACCAATGCACAAGCACACACTAGGGCTGTCACGGATAGGGCGGCAGCTACACGAACCATGAGACTGCTGGAATAACTAGTAATAGAGAGAGAAAGAGAGAGAAGAGAGAGAGAGAGAGAGAGAGAGAGAAATAAAGAGATACTTTATCCGAGCTTACAAATCAAGAAAAACCCGAATAGTTTCTGCTTCAGCTTATGCACCGAAGCGACATATCCCTCCCGTCTGCCCCTGCAACTCCATAATTGGTCCTTCTCCCATAACCAGTCCCTTATTTTGTGCCCCCAGGGCTCAAACCCCTCACTGGCTGGCTGGCGTCAGGTGAGGGGCGATGCCCTCAAAGGCGCCAACAATTTACAGAGGGCGAATGAATAAAAAGGGCAAACGTATGACGGAAAGTTAACAATCATGCAAAAACGAGGGCAGGCTAGCAGGATTCTTTAGGAAAGGGCAGGCTAGCAGAGATCTTTAGGAAATGGTACTCTATCAGAGATTCTTTAAGAGGGGCAGGCTAGCTTCTTTAGAGAGGCAGGCTAGCAGAGATCATTTGAACCACCTGAAGCCCTTCCAGGTTCACTAAAGGAGCTGTGAAGGCAAGGTCAAGCCCGGCCCTTTCGGTTT
The DNA here is from genome assembly GCA_038088335.1 of Mesorhabditis sp. LJ9110. NCBI lineage: Eukaryota > Metazoa > Nematoda > Chromadorea > Rhabditida > Rhabditidae > Mesorhabditis > Mesorhabditis sp. LJ9110. The sequence continues at coordinate 74,403 of JBBGBA010000150.1, read as the reverse complement.
GTGATCCAAACCCAGTCAGTGAACCCACTTTAATCAAAAGTGCTTCTGACGCCGCTTTTTCGTCCCGGACGGGTCCCACAACGGCCAAGGGGGATTGGTTGGCAGATTTCCCGTGGTTTGGCGGCTATGGATTTGCCTTGCCAGTTCCTTTAAACCCTTAAATCAGCCTTTCCGTGTCATACCATCCTCATTGTTTTCGGGGAGCCGGAATGGGGCAGCCGGGCCGGCTGCCCGAAACCGTTCGGCGCTGCCCCCAGCTGCCCAAATAGAGAATTCGGGGGTGAAACGGTCATCTCGATTCCTTCCCGCTCCCATCGTTTTATTTCCGGATTGCCCCCGGAAATTGGGGGGCAACACCGACGCTACATATATTTTTATTGAATTCGTTCGTCTTCGCCACGTTTTTGCAATTTTAAAGGGGCATTTAAGGCAAATCCATAGCATAGAGAGTAGGTCCATGCCTAGTTCTAGGCGCGCAAATTCAGAATTTAGCAGAATTTTTGATTTTTTGGAGGTTAGGCGCTACGGTCAAATCCCGACAGCCAGAATCCCGACAGCCTGAAAACCCCGATTTTCAAAACCAGTGTTAGGTAAAGCGACCGGAAATATTAAATTTTATCTGTCGGGATTTTGTCTGTCGGGATTATGGCTGGAATTCCTTTGTTGGACTTACAAGAATGGGGGTACTGTAACTAGATCTGGCTTCGGCCAAAAATCAGTGAAGTGGGGCAAAATTTACCTTCCAAGTTCCTTTAAAGCGACTACTGAATTTAACGAGTTTTGTTTTAGGAATGGCAGGCGTCAAGAAATCTAAAGCCACGAGGAGTAGACCAACCAAGAAACCCCTGCCGGACCATGTTGAGACCACCGTAGCTACCGTCGAGCCCGAGGCGGTAGTCGAAATTTTGGAAGAGGATTTAGAAGTTGGTTTCCAAAAATATTCTGATTTTCGAGCCCCTTTAAACGGGAAAATTACGGTTTTTAGGCTGAACAGGCGCAAGCAGAACGACGAGGAGCACCTATCGACGTCCATGAATTGCATAGGCGGATGCATGAGGCTCATCATTTACGGTCAGTGGTGGGACGGGCGGTGCTGGGCTGTTAGCGGGGTTTAGCATGGGGAATACCACCTTCTCTTTTTTCGTCTATACCTTGTTGTTGATGATATATTATTTATTTTTAATGTTTTTTAGTAGTTTTTGATTGCTAGAAACTTTAACATAATTTTTAAGCTTTTTGAAAATGCGAAAATTTTGGTCTTTTTTTTTTTAAAAACACTTTTCCAAAATTTTAAACTATGTAAAATGCTATAAAAATGGTTTAGATTTTGTTATAGAGCCATAGAGAATCAACGGGAAAATTTGGTTTCCCGCGCTAACCCCCCGCTGATACTCCAGTACCGGACAGGCTAGCACAGATTTTTAGCAGGCTAGCAGAGATTCTTTGGGAAAGGGCAGGCTAGCAGGGATTCTTTAGGAACGCGGGAGGTCTCTCTCCACCACGAAATTCAGGGCCCTCGCCTCAACCGGAAGCCCAGGAAGCCGAGGACGTACTGAGAAAGTCGTCAAGTCGAAGCGAAGATCGAAAAACGGGCACAATCAAGGCCGAGGGCTCGATGAGTTTGAGTTCACGAGGACGGTGATCGGGTCGTCGAAGTCGTCAAAAACCGAGCAACGGACGATCGATTGGAGCGATGGGGATTCGAGGATAAGCCTCGAGGAGGCGCCGACGGTAAGCAGAAGACGCTTTCTCTGGCTCTCTCTCTCTCTCTTTCTCGCTATCTATCTCGCTTTCTCTCGCTTTCTCTCCCTACGGATCGCTCTCGCCCTACCTCTCCCTCTCTCGCGCTCTCTGTCGATCTCTTTCGCTATCTATCTCGCTTTCTCTCGCTTTCTCTCCCTACGGCTCGCTCTCGCCCTACCTCTCCCTCTCTCGCTCTCACTCTCTCACTCTCTCACTCTCTCTCTCTCTTTCTCTCTCTCTCTCTCTCTCGGCATCTCTCACTTTAGGTCCACAGCTCCAATTTCGACTACATACTCTCCGAAGATGCGGATGAGATCCACCTGGAGCGCTCATTCCAAGAATCCACCCAAGAGCTTGAATTCGAGACGGATAGGGACGATTTCGTGCCTGGAGGTCAGCCTTCAACTTTTAAAGGGACCGGTAAGGCAAGTCCATAGCCCGTAGACCCTTGACAAACAGCCAACCGACCCCTTTTGCTGTTGTGGGACCCGTGCGGCACGAAAGTGCGGCGTCGGAAGCAGTTTTTTGGATTTATGGGTACTGTAGCTGTAGCTGTAGCTAAAAAATAACAAAGGCGGGGCTAATTTTAGCGTTCAATAGCCCTTTAAAAAGTTTCAGGCCCTCCGTACTCTGCAATCGTCAGCCGGATGCTGGAGAATTCGCAGCTGCAAATGGTGCTGCTTGCCATTGTCGCCGCTTTCCTCTTGCCGCTGATATGTGCGCAAAATTTACGTAAGTGCCAGCTAGCAGAGATTCTTTAGGAAAGGGCATAGCAGAGGTTCTTTGGGAAGTCATAAAGTTTTTCAGAGATCCAAGCCTGCTGTGGTGTGCCGAATCTCTGCCAAAATTTCTCTCGGGCCGAGGATCTGTTCGGCGTGGCCTGTTGCGGGAATCAACCTTACAATGCGTTCACGAGGATCTGCTGTAGTGGGGTGAGAGAGCGAGAGATAGAGAGAGGAGAGAGAGAGAGAAATACCGTTTCAGGCAGTCCGAGACCGTAAGACCGCCGATGGACGATACGCTGAACTTTGTTGCGGCACGGAAACGCTGGCCTACGATCAGACTTGCTGTGCCGGAGTTGTAGGTTCCCACTCGCTCTTTCTCTCTCTCTCTCGCTCCGCCTAATCTACTAGTGTCTAAAGGTGCACAACGTAGCTGGCGGAGATTGCTGTGGCTCGGCCGTCTACTCAAAGTCCGATCCGAGCTTGAAGTGCTGTAATGAAACGCTAGTTAGGTTAGTTTTCCTAAAGAATTCTTGCTAGCTTGCCCTTTCCTAAAGAACCTCTGCTAGCCTGCCGTTTCCAGGGCCACTTCCGGCACCGATATCTGCTGTGGGGCCACAACATTTGATGGTGGCCGTACGCAGATGTGCTGTGGGCAGCAGGTCTTCCAGCTCAGCGACTTTGACAGCTGCTGCGAGTCGCCGGGCGGGACCTTTCAGGTAAAAAGCCTCAATTGTCTCTGCTAGTCTACCAAGCGCCCTTAAGTCTCAGCTTAAGCCTAAGCCTAAGCCGAAGCCTAAGCCTAAGCCTAAGCTAAGCCCAAGCTAAGCGTAAGCTAAGCCTAAGCCTAACCTAAGTCTAAGTCTAAGCTATCCCCGAATTCCAGCAATTCAACTCGGCCACGCAGTTCTGCTGCGGCGTGCCGCAGCAGAAAAACGGCAACATGGCCTGCTGCTACCTGCGCCAATCCGGGAGCCTCATCGAAACGGCCTACGACAAAACACGGCAATGCTGCAAATACCCCTTCGATATTATACAGCCGATGACGAATGGGAGCTGCGTATAGGGGTGTATTTTGTAGTGTGTACTGTATTCGACGGTTTTGTAATATCCGTATGTGCTTTTTGAACCCTGTAGCCATTGCCTAGATGTTGCTCGTATAAAGATGGCATTTTTGTCGTTTGGTTTTGGCACTTTTGAGTGATTTGAATCGATTGAGGCTGGCAAGCTGGCAGCAATTCTTAAGGAAGAAGCAAGATAGCCGAGATTCTTCAGGAAAGGTGCAACAAGATCGTATAGACTAACTTTAAAAATTCAGCAGCATTCTCTCTCTCCGTCTCTCGTTCCCCTCTCTCTATCTCGCTCTCTCACTCGCACTCTCTCTCTCTCTCGTTCTCCTTCTCTAGTTCTCTCTCACTCTTCCTCTCTCCCCTGGCTTTCGAAATTTGCATTTTGACTCCGGAACCTAAAGTATTTGCTAGAAAATACGGCTTTTCCGTAGCTGCTCGGTTGGATGGTCTGCTGCAAGTCGAAGAAGCCGCCAAAGCCCGCCCAAGCGTGAGTTTCAAGTCCAAAAGGGGCAAAGAAGCTCCGCTAGCCTGCCGTGAATCCATTTATTGAGGTCGACGACTTCTCGGCGTGGCTGCTGTAGCTCGAAGAAGCCGCCGAAGCCCGGGAGCGTGTAGGGATATTTGTTGGCCTGATTTACCGGAAGTTGATCAGGTCGACGACTTCTCGGCAGGGATGTTGCCGAGCGAAGAAGAAGCCGAAGAGCGTCTACAAGCCGCCGAAGTAGGACCCGGGCAGGGCAGGCTCGCAGAGATTCTTTAGGACAGGGCAGGCTAGCAGAGATTCCTTAGGAATGTCTGTTACCTGCTATGCTAGCTTTTCCGAATTCTAGGCCAACGCCTGCTGAGGAGAAGCCACCAGAGACGCCGGTTGAAGAATATGAGGGCCCACGTCTCAAGTAGGTGTCATCGGCTCTGGATGCCAATGGCTTGCTCTACGTCCGCGTAACGCCACGCATACGCGTCACGTGTTGCGTAGCGTATAGCATACGCTATAAACCACTTTTCATGTCATTTTGCACAGTTTTTAGATATAAAAATCATAAAAAATAATCTTAGATTTTCTACCATTTTTGAATTATTAGTCAAAATGTATGAAAAACGACCAAAAAAACCCAAAATTTTTGAATTTTGAAATTTTAAAAATGTTTTTTTTTTAACTTTCTAGCGATCAAAAACGACTAAAAACACTATAAAAAACATAATATAACATCGACAGGCAGGTGGAGGTAGAGAAACAGAAAATGGTTTCCCCTCCCACAGTCCAGAGCCACACCCTGTATAGCCCCAATTGCGACGGGATTTGGGATCGCGACTGGGCCCGCGACGATCGGCAGGTCAGTCCACAGAGACGTCGACACTCGGGAGCTTTTTAGGTGATCATGAAGGCCTGGATATTTGTGAATCCGTCGGAGACGCGGGCCGTGGTGGAGCCTAAGGCCACGGTTTGGGAGAAGTACAAGGACCGGCTTTCGGAGCCTTATTCGGTAGGAACTTCATAAACTTTTGTCTCTGCTTTCCTAAAGAATCTCTGCTAGCCTGCCCTTTCCCAAAGAATCGTTATTAGCCTGCCCGGTGCTTTCGCATTATCGGCGGGGGCCCAACTTTTTTCTTCGCATATTTTTCACATATCTATAAGTGGTTTTTTGACTATTCCTGAACGTGAAAAATTTTCAAATTTTTATTAAAAAATATCAAAACTATCCGGCTTTCGACCTAAAACCGCCGATTTTCGATCAATATTTGGACTTGTTTTTTAAAATCTTTAGATAGTTTTTTTAAGTTGAAATATAGTTACATATTTTTAAAAACACTATGAAAACACTAGCTATTGCATGACCAGAAAAGACTTCTTTCCTAACAAATCTTTGCTAGCCCGCCCTTTTCCCAAATGCTTTCTGCTAGACGACCGGATGCCCGGATGCGACGCGTGTCCATGTGAAAGAGGCGAACAACCCGGACGGCTTCTACCACGCCAACTGGATCCGCCCACCCGACTCCGATCAGCAATATATCTTGGCCCAGGCCCAGATCAAACAAATTCCGAAGATTTCTGGGCTATGGTATTCCAGGAAAAGGTTTCGGTAGGTATTTTTCCTACCGGCCCCTGAAACTAGGTTTAGTGCATTGTGCTGATCCGGGGCAGGCTGGAGAATGAAGCCGCTTGGAAGCCGTACTACCCGCAAGTGGAGGGTGAGATGATGTTCTTTGGCCGTTACACGGTCAGCAACGCTGCGACGGGAGAGGTGGGCTAGTAGAGATTCTTTAGGAAAAGCTTGGAGAGAGAGCGATGAGAAAGAGAGGAAGCTAAAGAAAGAGAGAGAGAGAGAGAGAGAGAGAGAGAGTGAGTGAGAGTGAGTGAGAGAGAAACTGAATATCTTTCTGTTTTTAGTTCGAGTTTGAGAACCCGACTGAGCTGTTGGCGGTGGTTGCACGCCATCTGTTGGTGCTCAGAGATGGGGTCGAAACGCCGCTGGAAATCACGCATATTCACGTATCTGAGCATGAGCATCGGATATGCATCCTTTTCATAAACGCATAGATCAATTCGACATCGAATTACCGTCCGAATTTCGACATGGGGTTGTGCGAGCTGCTCGTCTACCTGAGGGAAGTCAAGAACGTCGAGTTGGTTCTTTTCTCGGTTGAACTCCAGTTAGCCCCCCCCCCGAGAGTCCTATTAATGCGCCGAGTATCTGAAAATGTTCGCGGTGGTTTCAAACCTAGCTGGGCGGGGGATCTGGAGTCTAGCTCTTAAAGAGTCTAGGAAAGGGCAGGCTAGCAGAGATCCCTTGCTGTCCGCTCATCGGCTCTTCAGAACGATGCTGCTCCACGACGAGCCGTACAGCGGCCGAGCGGATACCTTGGTGCTCCTGGCGATGATGATGGATGAGATCGAGACGTGCCCGAAAACTATTGGGGATCGCGGGGCGAGGGAGGCCACGTTCAGGCGGTTGCGCCGGTGTCGCGCTGAGGCCGTCAGGGTGCGTAGGACTTGTCTTAGACTTAGGCTTGGCTTACACTTAGCCAGCGCTCAACTTTTCAGTCGTGTGGCCAGTGCGTATTCGCATGCGGATTGCTGAGATGTACTATTGGCAGCGATATGGGAGGCTACAGCACAACGATTGGTTGAGGCGGTACGTTCGCTTGGTGCCCTGGCCGAAATCCCATTAAATTACCTGATTACAGATGCTCGGACCTATGGGGCACGGAGCCATGGTGATGCTCGTTGCGCCGCGCAAGAATAAGGAGTACGTGGTGGTCGGTCCGTCGGTCCTTTCCTAACGAAGCTCTGCCAGTCCGCCATGCCGCTACACACAACCCCCTTTCCAGGTTCCACAAAGGATCTCTGCTGGCTGCCCCCTCCCGCTACCAACTTCAACGCCTGCTCAACGATTTAACGATTGCCCTTAATTTCTGAAAAACTCATTAAAAATTCCGATTCCTTGCTAGTGATGTATTTATGGCCGAAATGTGTACTGTACTTTTGGTGTCTGGTGGAATAAATGGATTTTGTATCCGTTGGTGTAGTCCTCATTTATCTCGCTGTATCTCTCTCTCATCTCTCTCTCTCTCTCTCTCTTCTCTCTCCCTCTCTTTCCTCTTACTATGTCTCTCTCACTCCGTATCTTTATCTTTCTATCTCTCACTCTGTGTCTTTCTCTCTCTCCTCTCTCTCTCTCTCTCTTCTCTCTCTCACTCGCCTTTTCGCGGTTTTTGAAGCTGAGCAAAGGAGCGAGAGAGCGTGAGAGATCGAGCGAGACAAAGAGAGATAGAGTGACGCGTGAGACAGGCTGATCGAGAAGAGCATCGTTTTCACTTCCAGCTGTCACACTCCCTTTAAGATCGCTCGAAAACCTTTATTCTCTGTCCGCGAACCCGCCATGGTGTGTGGAATATGTTGGTCATGAAATGGAATGCCACAAAAAAAATTGATAAAAACATCGATCGAAAAAAAATCAGTAAAACATCGACTCCTCCTCCTCCATCGTCGACTCGGAGTGCTCCTCGTCGAACGTGTCAGGTTCCCTTTTCGGCAGTAAATCGCGCTGAAAGCTAGGGTTTGGCTTGGGCTTAGGCTTAGGCTTGGGCTTAGGCTTAGGCTTAGGCTTAGGCTTGGCTTGCTAGGCTTAGGCAGGCTTAGGCTTAGGCTTAGGCATGGCTTGGGCTTAGGCTTAGGCTTGGGCTAGGCTTAGGCTTAGGCTTAGGCTTATGCTTAGGCTTGGGCTTGGACTTAGGCTTAGCAGGCTTAGGCTAGGCTTGGGCTTAGGCTAGGCTTGGGCTTAGGCTTAGGCTTAGGCTTAGGCTTAGGCTTAGGCTTAGGCTTAGGCTTAGGCGTAGGCTTAGGCTTAGGCTTAGGCTTAGGCTAGGCTTAGGCTTATAGGCTTAGGTTTGGGCTTAACCTCCGAAAAGTGACTTGCCCGGACGAGCTCGAGTCGTTGACCTTGGTTCTTCCTGGCAGATTTGGCCCGAAGGGGCGCCGTGTCGCTGGCCAGGCTCTGGAAAAGGGCAGGCTAGCAGAGGTTCTTTAGGAAAGGGCAGGCTAGCAATGATTCTTTAGGAAACGGTTAATCTCACCTCAACGTCGATAGACAGGATCAAATTCCGATCGGCAGCCACCAGCTCGTCGAGCGTCTCTCTCGAGCAGCACATACAGTACCACCTAGGGGCGTACTTTAATGGCTGGAAAGTGCGTAATTACCGGCAGAGATGGAGAGGACCCGTGAATTCATAGCATGGACGCCACTTGACGATCAGGCAGACCTAAATTGGGGGTTTTAAAGGTGCAGTGACATCAGCAAGCTAGCAGAAATTCTTTGGGAAAGGTCTAGGCTAGCAGAGATTCGTTCGGAACTCACCACAGCGATGAGGAGGGCGGGCATGGAGTAGACGGCCAGGACGAAGGGCAGTGCCAGCTCCAGAGACCTAGACAAATCGTTGAAAGGCGTTTTAAGGGCCATTGAAGGCAAATCCATAGCCCCTAGACCCTTGGCAAACCGCCAACCGATAAGCCAGATTGCCTTCAATGGCCCTTTAAAGCCCACCGGTCCCCGCCCGCGCCCGCCGTCCCATTCGTCGCGGCGAGTGGGTGGCCTATCGCGTGTTCTGAAAAATCAGCATTTTAAGGGGGCTGTGCAGGTACGGTAGGGAGCACCAGTGGTTGGCCTTTGAATTGGGGGAGGCTAGCAGATATTCTCTAGGAAGGGGCAGGCTAGCAGATTTTTGATGGCAGAGAAATCTCAAAAAAATTTTCGAAACCTCGATACGGTCACGACATTTAAATCTGGGGCAAGCTGGCAGAGAATCTTTGAGATATCTGGTCACTAGTGCGAAACTTCCAGTTTCAGTTTAGCTAATTAGGCTATGAAATTCCAAAACGCTGAAAACACTGGCAGGCCAGCAGAAATTCTTTAGGAAGGGCAGGTTAGCGGTGGTGCTTGAGGAAAATGATAAGCGTGGGCCTAGCTTGGACTTAGGTCGATGTTTATGCTTAGGCTTAGGCTTAGGGTTAGGCTTAGGCTTAGGCTTAGGCTTAGGCTTAGACCTAGGCTTAGCTTAGGCTTAGGCTTAGGCTTAGGCTTAGGCTTAGGCTTAGGCTTAGGCTTAGGCTTAGGCTTAGACTTAGGCTTAGGGTTAGGCTTAGGCTTAGGCTTAGGCTTAGGCTTAGGCTTAGGCTTAGGCTTAGGCTTAGGCTTAGGTTTAGGCTTAGGACCAGTCCCCGACAGGTATAATACGTCTTGGGCTTAGGCTTAGGCGTAGGCTTAGTAACTCACCCAGATCATTCCCCTCGTACAGCCTACCAAAATGGTTCATCGGCTGCCCCGCGGCTTTTCGCGGGAGAAGCCGAGCGAAAAATGAGCGGCCATGGAACCCCTTGGAAACAAAACCCATTTTCTTGTTCTTGCGGGACAGCGGGGAGAGGCAGCAGCGGGCAGAAGCAGCAAGAAAACCCAATTTCAATGAAGAAAAGCCGGTGGGTACCCCCGAAGGGCATATTTCATGGCGGATGGCGGGTGGTAAATCAGCCGGTGACAAATTGGATGTGGTGGGGGCTGGGATATGATTTATTAGCTTTTTATAGCAGAGGTAGTTTTGGGTTACGGTAACGGGTCTGGGGTTTAGATGCCCTTTCCCAAGGAATCTCTGCCAGGCTGCTAAAAATATGTGCTAGCCTGTCGGTACTGGACTCTTAGCGGGGGGAACCAAACTTTTCCCCGTGATTCGCTACGGCCCTATAAAAAATATAAACATTTTTTATAGCATTTTACATAGTTTTTAGATATAAAAACAATAAAAAAACACGAACATTTTCGAAAATTTTCAACTTTTTGGTAAAAAATGTCTAAAAATGACCCAAAAGGTCAAATTTTCGAGATTTCAAAATCTTTAAAAAGATTTTTATAACTTTCTAACAACTAAAAACTACTAAAAATGCCGCAAAAATACATTAAGCAGGTGGAACAGGTGGAAAACAGGAAGAGATTTTCCCCGGCTCCCGCCCCCCGCTAACCGCTCAGAACCGAAATTTTTTTGGGAGAGGGCAGGTCAGCAGAGATTTTTTAGGAAATAGCGGGCCAGCAGAGATGCTTTAGGAAAGCTATTTCTCATCGTTTCCCTGATTTCAATAACAAACAAGATGTCCGGGCCGCAGTCATGAATCAAAATTTGAGCAATGGGCCCTGGGGGCACCGGGGCCTCAGCCCACACCGCGGGCCCTCAGACCCAATTATGAGGGCCATGGGCCCCCGGACCCGGGCCCATTTCCCCTCTGAATTCCATCAAAATTGAGGCTGAAAAGTGGGTGGGTGGTGTTTGCCGGGGGCTGATGAGTTGCACCAAAAAAAATATTGATGAACGATGAAGGGGACCGGGAACGTAAGTTCAGCAAGTTTTAAAGGACCATCGAAGGCTCGATTTTAGCTACAGTAAGCCGGCTTGTAAAGAGTGTTAGCGGGGGGGGTTAGCGGGTCCCTTTAAAAAGGGGAAGCTAACAGATATTCTTTGGGAAAGGGCCGGAATCAGCCGGTCGATTGGCCGCCCCAGCATTTACAACGCGAAATTCGATGCCTTGCGCTGCCGTTTTTTGCTTCCGGCCGCCCTCTAATCCCTGGGAAAAACCGGGGGACCCCTGGAAAGATGGGGGCGATTTATGGGTGCTGGCCGTAATAAAAATGCATTTTAAAAAGGCTGGGACTTTGTGAAGACTCTCTGCTAGCCTGCCTTTTCCTAAAGAATCTCTGCTACCCTTCCATTTCCTAAAGAATCTCTGCTAGCCTGCCTTTTCCTGAAGAATCTCTGCTAGCCTTCCATTTCCTAAAGAATCTCTGCCAGCCGACCAGGCCAAAAATAGAAAAAGCTTGATCAGTAACTCAAAAATTACAATTAGCCCTAATTTATCAGAAATACCAAAATTACAAACGCTCAAAAACGGGAATAGTGTTGCAAATTGGTTTGTGAGGATCGGCGAAGGGGGCGGGTCCCGCGGCGAAGCCCTTCTCCCCTCCAAAAACGGCGACAATTCTGCGACGGCGGCACGCGCCGCAGATTCATCATGCCCTGCCCATCCAACCGGGCGGGCAGGGGGGGCGACACCCCGGGGGCCCATGCCCCCAGGGCACACTTTGGCTCAAGGGCCCTCGACACCCCGGGTATGGGATGGGCCCCCATCCTACACACACCTTTAAATAGGGGAATGGGCGTGAAACTTCGTCGAAAACGGCTCTAGACCGAAAATTTCTCTGCTAGCTAACTGCTCTTTGCGCATCAAAAGGTATTTGAAGCTAGAGGCTAGAGGCTTTTTGAGGCTAGAAGCTTTAGAAGCCGATCTAAGCTTAGGCTTAGGCTTCGGCTCAGGCTTATGCTTAGGTGTTATGCTTCGCTTCGGCTTAGGCGTCGGCTTAGCCCTCGGCTTAGGCTCGGGCTTAGGCTTAGGTTTCGGCTTAGGCTTAGGGTTTTCGGTTTTAAGTTTTATGCGTCGGCTTAGGCCTAGGTTTAGGCGTAGGCTTAGGTTTCGGCTTCGGCCTAAGCTTCGTCGACGGCAACCCACCACCCAGATACTGCGTAAAGTTGTGCACACTGTAGATCTCGGCCACGGTGGTGTAGTGCTCGTGGGCACCGGCCCGGAAGTCGGCGCTCACCAGCAGCGGAATAATTGGGCGGCCGAGGAAGGAGAAGCTCAACCGGGAAATGCGAGCGTCTGCGGCTTCGGCGAGCTTCGTCTCACCCCGCCCCCAATCTTCATTAGACGCCGGGTTCGTCGGCAAAAAATGTCTCAATCAACACCGGCCCGGAGATTTTGAGAGAGACGGAGAGGGAGAGAGAGTGAGGGAGAGAATGAGAGAGCGCGAGAGAGAGTAACATTTGATCCCGCTGGGCGCTAAGGCGGGGCACCGAGGTTCGGATTCTATAGTGCGCTCCTAATCAGAGGGCCATTCGTGGCCTTTGGGGCACGAGATTCAGAATGAAACCGGGACCAGACGGGCCTTCTCACAAAAGAAACAAAAAGGAATGATTGGTGAGCTTTCAAAGATCATTTGGGAACAGCTAGACGATATCTAAAATCTCTCTCTCTCTCTCTCTCTCTCTCTCTCTCTCTCTCTCTCCTTCTCCCGATCGCATTCTGTATCACGCGCTTTCCACGATCTCGCTTTCCCTCTATCTCGCGCTTTCTCGTCTCTCTGGCTTTCTGTCTTTCTCCCTTCCCTGTATCTCTGGCTTTCCAGTTTCTCTCGGTTTCTCTGCAGCTCTCGCTTACTCTGTAACTCTCACTTTCTCTGTACCTCTCGCGTTCTCTGTATCTCTCGCTTTCTCTGTATCTCTCGCTTTCTCTGTATCTCGCTTTCTCTCTGTATCCCTCGCATCCTCCAATCAACCAATCTCTGGCAATCATTTATTGTCACAGCCAGTATGGGGGGAACAGAAAAGTGAGAGGGGGCGGGGCCAGGGTGCCCAGTAGCAGACCAGCGCGGGCAACAGGGGCCACACAAACGAGTAGGGGGTGGGTCGGGTCAGATTGTCGGGTCATCCTCCAGTCAATGGCGAGAGCCGGGGGCCCAGCACACGTGGCGACGATGCGAAGCCGTTCAGCCCCGTTCAGTTGCTCTGCTGCTTGTACTGCGCGTACGCGTCCGGTCCCATGCCGAAGATGAGGTGGACGACGAGGCGGGCGGCGGCGAACGACACCAGCAGGGCCAGCTGGTAGTTGTAGGTGGGGCCTGGAAAGAGAAGTTGGAGCAGGTCAGGTGGATGGAAAACGCAAGCTCAAGCTCTTACCGTCTCCGCGGTGACGTTCTTGTACATGTACTGCAGGGTGACGGCCGTCACGCCGGCGTACAGGCCCGACAAGAGCAGGTAGGGGAGCGTTAGGTAGCCGGAGAGGAGCCCGAGCACCAGCGTCGCCCCCAGCGCCGACCCGACCGACGCCCCGAGCAGCATCTGGCGATTGCCGCCAAACTTCTCGGCCGCGAACGGGTAGCCGCGGCGGCGATGCCGCGAGGGGGCGAGTGGGGCGCCGGAGAGGTACGAGTTTTGCAGGATGAAGCCGACGAGCAGCCCCTGCACGGCGGCCGCCGTCAACAACCGGAAGCGGATGGTGACGTCGGAGGCGCTGGCGGCGATGTCCTGGAAGGAAAAAGGCTAATTTTTTTTGTTTTGATGAAAAATCACCCCCGCTAGTTCAACAAGTTCAGCAAGTTCACATAGCTATGTGATTTTGAAAAAATTTTGAAAAAACTTTTTGTTTTTAACGACATGTTCAACAAGCTCACCTGATTCAACGACCAGTAGCTGTAGGCGGGGAGGGCGCCGAGGGCGAGCACGAGCGCACCGGCTCCACCGACGGCGAGGCCGAGCACGGGGGCGAAGACGTAGCCCGACACGAAGGAGGCGACCGTCGACGCGAGCACAGCACCGTCGACCAGGGAGCGTGGTGAGCACGAGGCCGGGCGGGGTGGTGACGTCGCCTAAAAGAGGGAATGAGCAAGAGCCAGAAAATCTCTGAAAAAGCAAAGAAAGGACCTTCTCTCGAAGCAATCTAGCCACCGGCAAGTTCAACAAGTTCACCAGTTTTCCAAAAAAGCAGTCATATTTCCCACCAGTGGCCTGCACGTGGTGATGAACTCCTGCTTGTAGGGCTCGACGTTGGCCTGGGTCTCCTGGATCAGCTGCGGCGCGTCGGTCTGCAGCTTGATGGCGCGGGCGCGCAGCGTCTCGAACGTCTCCTCGAACTCGGCGCGGTACTTGTTGGCGAGCGCGGCGACGGTCAGCGGGCCGCCCTCTTCTGAAAATCGGTGATTAGGAGGAGCAAGACGCGACAAAGGAGCAACACAAGGAGCACGAGCAAGGAGCAAAACGCACGCGAGGCAGCGGCGGCCGCGCCGGGCTTTGCGGTGCGCGGCGACGTGGCGGCGGGAGGAGCGGCTGGTTCAGCAGTTGCCATTGTTGATTTGATGACGTGAAGGCTGACGAGCGAGAGTGAAATAATTCGAGGAAGAGCTGCTTGATTTTATACTCTAAAACACAGTCATTCTCTTGTGCATTTCCGGTTTCTAGAGGTGTATGCAAAATCGCCTTCCAATTCTCCAAATTTCTGTTAATCCACCCCCCGCTAAAATCCATGAGTTCTCAAAAAACTTTATTCGAGATCAATTTGCTATGCGGGGATCGGTGGGCAATTGGCTTCAACAGGGGTCGTCCGAGTCGTCGTTGCACTGGCCATCGGAAAGTCGCGCACGATGAGCTTCGTCTGCTTGGGCAACAGCTTGACATCGCCCGGCGCGTCGAGTTTTCGCTTTCCGCCCTGAAACACGTACTCTTTGCCAAGATTACAGGCTGTACATACCCCGTATCCGATTATTGCCAAGAATCCGTGATTTTCTGGGGATGTCCGCACGAGATCGGCTCGGTTTTTAGACGATCGTTGACCTAAAAAGTGGGGATGAGAAGCAAGAAGAAAAAAACCTCACCTCTAGCAGATTTCCCTTGACCCCAGAGCGAATCACCTTCTCGGTCCCGTCCTCGAATCGCAGAATGCAGAGTTTCGTCTCCTTCTGCAGCAGCAGCGCACCCTAAAAGAAACAATTCTTTTCAAGAAAAGTAAACTACCCGTTTTCCTTTGCCGGAAACAGCTTGCCCGCCTCTTTCAGCGCCGGATTTCCCGAGGGCAAAGTCGACTTGGACCACTTTTGAGGTGACGGGCTAAAAAGAGCATTTTCACCAAAACCGCTCGAACAAGTACCTGATTTTGCGGATCCAACACCATGACTGTTACGCCGGAGGGGTGGTGGAGGTAGAGAACGCCGGGGTTGGCCTGGACCCGCAACCGTTGATAGGCACGATCCACCGACGCGATGACGCTCATCTGAATTTTTTCGATTAAAAACTATACTTTAAACAAAATGGGAAAAGAAAACAAACGAGAATAGCAAAACTACAAACTACAGAAAACCTAAATTACATGTAAGGCAATAGCAATTCCTTGTCGAGACAATGATCTTTCAGCTTATGCGTCCGGAAAAGCTGGATGAAGCGTTTGGTGGCCTCATCGAAATCCCATCTTTCTTCAATATCCCTCCCGATCATCCGGTTCGCGCGCAAATCCTCCGCCTGGCAGATTCGGAGTAGCACTTTGTTGATATTATCGCAGGGACCGCCTTCGATTTTGCACAGATCGACGTACGAAAAATCCCGCATTCGATTCAGCCAAAACAGGAGGTAATCGGCAACGTAGAGGGGATTTGTCGCACTCTCGAGCACCAAGTCGCATATTGCCAGTTTCATCGCGTCCTCGGCGTTGTGCTGGTAAGGGGGCAGCACTCCTGGCGTGTCCAAAACGTATGTAATCGGCCGATCCAAAATCCGGACCCGATTCTGCACTCGAATCGTCACGCCGGGTCGAGCGCCTTCTTGCACGGCGGCATGCTTGTGGCCGAGATTGGCGCCGCGTAGCGAATTCAGCAGCGACGATTTGCCAACGTTCGGGATGCCCACGATCATCACTTGATACTCGGTCTTGACTGTTCGATTGAATCTGGCTCGTTTCGCAGCGCGAGCAGCATGCTGTCCCTCAAATCGGCCAGTGCTCTTGATAACCTCCGCTTGCAGTCCGTCCACAGGATCTTCTCAATGCCGCGCTCTTGATAATACGCCTCGATCGGCTTCTTGTAGCGCTTCATGTCGATCAGGTCCATCTTGTTCATCACTGAAAATGCAAATAAAGTAAGTAATAAGTAAAATACTAATAAATGATAATTTTTACGAGCGTTTGAGCAAAGTGCAAAGTTCGGATGTTCCCGTATTCACTAATGACTGTTTCGTTTATTACAATACGTTAAACGTCATACTCAATACGACAAAACGCAACCGATCTAATCCCTCAATTTTCATAAAATTACCTAAAACATGCGGTCGCACCGCATACAACTGCTCGAAGAACATCGGATTCCTGCCGGTGAGCGGTATCCTCGCATCGTGCACCTCCACAACCAGGTCAACCGTCCTCATCTTGCCCTCCATTTTCTTGAACTGCACGGACATGTGCATCGGGTGCCATATTCTGAAGTCGTAGCCCTTCGGGAGTGCGAATTCCTCGCGTGCCTCAGCCACCGTCGGCGCCGCGGATGTCGATTGGCTGGTTGAACATCTTCTGAGCAACATCTCGGTCGAGGGGCGGAGCGTGGAAAGGCCGCGTTTCCACATCGCTGGCCTGAAAGTAAAAGGGTTATTAATTTTGTAAAAGTTTTTACAAATTTCTTTTTATTTAAAAGTATAAACGACAATTTCTTATTTCTGCCTTTCTGGGATGGGTTGTAGTCTGTAGCCCAGTGGGGGTCGTTTGCTAAAACGCTGACCACTTTTGAATGCGACCCCTGGCAAGAAGCCAAGCGACCCCCGGGCTGCCCGTCTGGCCGGCTTCTCTTGATCTCAGCAAGCTTATCCTCCACTTCCGCCCCGGTTTAGACAATCTAAAGTGCTCCGTGATGTCTTCTATTACTTGAAAATGCCTCTTTTTAAGCCTCAGAGAATCTTGGGACCTTCAAATTATGATTTTTCTGTAAATATTTCTATTTCAAAACCGTTAGAGTTTGCTTTAAACAGATAAAGTAACTTATATTCTACCTCCGCATTGCTTAAAAGCTTCTAAAGCACGTCTAGAAATTTTGTAGCCCCTGAAAATGCCATTTCTCAAACCCTCGAAATTTCGTGTTCTCGATGTTTTATGTCCCAAAACTCATTCTTTCATTTAGACAACCAAATGTCGATCGACTCGATCCCGCGCGATCTTCGAGGGCTGCGGGCGTGTCTACTTTGCTCGATGGTCAAGAGCATCGACCAATTCGAGGACACTGGCTGCGACAACTGCGAAAGCTATCTCACATGAAGGGCGATTCCGCAAAGGTAAATCGGGTTTTGCTTGTTAATATCATTAATTTCTTCCTTTTGATTGACATGCTGTTTTCAACGATATTTTTAGGTGCTCGACTGCACGAGCGCAAACTTCGACGGCATGATCTCGGCGCTGGACCCGGAGAATTCGTGGGTGTGCAAGTGGCAGAAGATCAACCGCAAAGTGAAGGGGATGTATGCGGTGTCGGTCTCGGGCAGCCTGCCCTCCTCAATTGTCCAAGAGCTCAAATCGATCGGCGTGACCTACCGGCCCCGTATGAGGGACACAACGACCAAATAAGAAGATGCTTTGCGTTTCGATCCCCCCTTTCCCGGTTTCTTCTGATGTTGTTAGATTTTTGATTTCCCCCGATCATTTTCACATTACGAGTATTTCTGTTTTGGTATCGTTCATCTCTTCCCCCTCCCTGTTAGACCCATGATTCATTGAATTTTCTCTCTTCTTGCATGTATTTTATTTATATCTGGTCCTTCGATTTGGTGATAAAAAGTTTTGGTTATATTTTTAATGCTGTTTCAATCTTCGGGTTCGAGACCCTATGAATTTCTGCTAGATCAATAATAATCCTTTTTTCGGTAGCAGATTTTTTTGTATTATTCACGTATCATCTTTCCAGGCTCCCCCTATCAACACGGGAGCGCTCAGCAGCCATGTCGTTGCTCCGTCAGATGTTCGGCGGCAGCAAGAAGCGCTCGTCCAACAAGGAAAATGACCCGGTGAGTTTGTTCTGGGCTTCATATCAATAGCATCCCCTTTTTCAGAAGCGCGGCGACCTCAACCGCTCGAATTTGCACGGCTTGGAGCGCATCAGCGAGGATTCGATGCTTGAAGATCACTCGAGGCGCCACATGGAGGTAAATATAGTTTTTTTTTGGGGTTTGCACTATTTTATTGAAAGCGAGATTTTTGAGTCGAACCGTTTCGTTAGAGATATTGAGAAAAGTGAGATACTTTATTTTTTTGCAGCTGGCCCCTTCTAATCCGTACAGCATCGTGACAGCGCCAAGGACGACGCGCGGCCCACAATCTTGCCCCGGCGGGAGTTCAGCGCGATTTCGATCACAGAGCTCTTAGGTTTGAGCTTTTCCGCTTTCGGTATACTTTATTTTGAATTTTTTGGTTGCTGGAATGAGTCTCAATTTTTCAGAAACACGCAACCCCGGCACGAGTTGAACGCCTCGCTGCGGATGGACGTGCGGCGGCCAAAACAAGACAAGCGCCGCGTTCAGTACGACGACGAGCTCGACTGGGAAGAGGAAGAGGAGCCGCAGAGTTATGTAGATCAGCGAATGGCCCAGGTGAAATGGAATTATTTATATTGAACCGGCACTTAGATGGAGCGCAAGCTGAACCAGTACAAACGTCGTGATCGGCATTTGCGCGAGGAGCTGGCCAACGTCAACGCCGAGCTGAGCGACCGCACGGAGCAGGAGGTCGAATGGCGGTGAGCTTTTTTATAGGATTTAAAACTAGGAATTCCGTTTTTTGTTTAAATTTTCTGTGTGCCTTTATTTAATTTTTCCGTTTTAGACGTACTGCCGCATACTACGAGCAGCGTTATCTGGAGTCTCAGCGACAGCTGGGCACTGAACGCGCTAAACTGAAGCGCCTGACGAAGGAGCTGAAGAAGGCGAATGACAGAGTGGTGAGAATTTAAAGTATATTTTTTTTTTGATTGCGGGAACATATTTATACATAATACCGTTGTTTTAGCACGAGCTAGAAGCCGATTCCGGAAATGACTCTGCGCATCTTCTACTCGCCTCCCGACATTCGCAGCACAGCATCCCGAAAAGCTGTGAGTTTTAGCTGGTCACGAAAATGGATCAACCGCTTGCATCTTTCACACTGACCTTTTTAGATACCAGCGACAGCGGGGCCGGCGAGGCATTGTGCAACATCACCGCCGAACCGTTGTATGAGAACGAGAAACAGCCGTTGTCCCTCTACCGCCAGCAAAACTTCAATACGGAGGATTTTGACCGGGAGGGTGATGAGGTCGGTTTAGTTCGTTTTCATTTTGTTTTTTTTATCGATTGTTTCATTGGAACGTAAGAAAATGCATTGTAACTTTTTAAATCTGACCATTCCGGGAAATCTAAAACCGCATTCGTGATCAGCTCAAAATTCTGCACGAGGTGGCCTTGACGCCATTTCTAAATAGCACCTTCATAAGAAAAAAACTACGCTAAAAATTTATCTATTTCAGGTGCGCAACTACCGCAACCGAAACGATGGGCCGGGGCTCGAATCGGCGCGGGCCGCCCACGAGCACGTGTCGCTCAGCCGCCAGACGACCGACACGAAGCTGTCCGGCGAGGGGGCGGTGCGGATGCGCCGTGCCGCCTCTGATACGGACATCACGTCCGTCGACCGCGCCCACGCCAACAAGAGCCTTGTGGAGGGCATGGTACGTTTGAGGCTTTATTCTTTTTTTTTTTGCTTTGCAACTAATGTGCCGATAAAAATTTTTTAAAACGCTTTTTTAGGCCCAGTGCTCAACGTCAGCAACACCGAACGCCGCAACCACATGGACGAGCCGTTCATCCGGTAGGGAACTGCTTACGAGTTTTTGAACTTGTTGTTTTTTAGAATTACGACACGTCATCGGCGAGCAGCGGCGACGAGCGCTGCGCCATCATCCAGCGCCAACTGCGCCGACGCGGCGAGTGTGTCCGCTACAACCCGCCTCGGCAGCAGATGAGCCAGCGTCATTTCAAGCCAAAGTAAGCCCTTAAAAATATCGAAAATCTTGGTTTCGAAATTTCGCAATGTTGAAATGCGGAATGGCGAAATTTGTAAATGCGAATTCCCGGAGAGCCCCCCGAAATCTATGCAAAAAATTTCGACCTTACGAAAATTCGACCTCATGATAACAAATCCAGCTGAACTAATAACTCAAAAATCTTTTTCCAGGTTCAGCAAGTACGAGCGCGACGCGTTGGCCGAGTTCAACTACCTGATCGACATGAGCACCGACGTCTCCGGCCTGCTCAGCAGCCCCGACGCCAAGAAATAGGCCCAACGATTTTGTGTAATGTGATTTTAACTGTGTATTTTCAGCCTTATTTTTTACCCCCTTCCCAGCCAGTTGGCGTTCGCTTATCAGGGTCTCTGTCCGCCTCCAAAAATTCACATTTCTTGTACTTTTCCTGTGTTTCCGCGCAGCTACGTGTCCACACACTTACCGTATCCCATTCCAGTTCACTTTTCGTTGTTGCCAGACTCTCATTCCCGACGGGCCACACTATCCCCACACTTTACCCTCGACCTCTTCCCCCGCTACGAAACGATCCCATACTAATGACGCTCAGCGCGACGTTTGTGTTGTTTTTTAATGTGTATTTTTCTGGTATGTCTATTTGTTGTAATAAATAGGAGTGAAAAGTGGAGGGTCGCTATCTTGAGCTGTGAATGTGAATCTGAATCGTTGCAGTTGAATATTTTTTAGGAACGATTTATCATGGCTAGAAGTCTGGGAAACGACACATCGCAAATTCTGGACACAGTCGAAGGACAAACACAAGAAGACTTTTCCCCGTAGTTGGGAAGGCGCGGTCCGAGAATGGAAATCATTATCGCAATTTGGGTAAGGCGGGTTGAATTTTATTTTTAGAAATTCGGGAAAGAATTCTGGTACGGCGTTCTAAAAAATTCACGGAAAATGGATCGACTGAGCAACTAGGGAAATCTCGAAAAAGGGTTAGATAAGCAAATTATTTAGTGGATTAAGTTTAGTAAAAAAAGTTGAAAGTGTAGGCCGACCAGACAATGATGGGGTAAATACATCGGGAGCTCGCTGCGGGGGTATCACAAATTTTCGGGTGTCAATTCGGGGGGCACTTTGGTGTTTTGTTAGGGCATCGGAGCGTGAAGGAAATGGGGAAAATGAAGCTTTATAAAAAGCAATAAAATTTGAGGATATTTAGAATCGAAAACTTTCGAAGTAAGGGAAAAAATGAGCAAGGTGAGCACACGAAACTCGGGTATATTTTAGTTACGTTAATTTCTCACTAGAAGTTTGTAGTTTATACTAAAATTTTGTAAAGATTTATAAAAGCTGGCACCACGCCAAAGTTGAGAAAGGTTTTACGAAGTTTTCTAGCCATTTTTTTGGTCGTTGAACTGGGCGGAACTGGGCCGGAGGGTTATCACAGGGTTTTTTAAGCTTTTTTAGTGATTTGGAGGGAATGGAGAAAAAGGGATTTAATTAAATTTTAAATTTAGATTTTGAAACGTGAAATTTGGGCGATTTTCATCGAGACACGGTGCTGGCGGAGCGGTGCTCGCTTGAGCTGTGGCTCGACGAGACGACGCCGAGGCCTGAAAATGGTGGTTTGAGCTTGAGAAAGGTACTTTTTGCCAGGGGAAACTAGCAGGGATTTTTGACGAATTTTATAGGGATGTAGGCATTATCGGAAACAGGATTAAAGCGTTCTAAATAAGATTTTAAGTCCTAAAAGACGACGTTATCAAGTTTTTCAGCGCGGAAAAGTACATGAGCACGACTCATGCCTTGCCTACTCACGGCCAGTGAAGACTAGTCAGTCAAGACCCACCCGAATCCGCGCAGTCGTTCCCCAGCGGCGGCTCGTCCAGCGGGGCGAACAGGTACAGGGGCACGGTTCGGTAGAGGGCGTCCCGCGCATCCTAGGGGTACGGTAATTTGGACGCAAATTAACAACTCGTACCTGCCGCCCAAGCTCCGCCAGGATTGAGCACAATTTTCCGACGGACGCCTGCTCGGGGTGCTGGATGGCCCACTCGGCCAGGAGTTGATCGGTTCGGGAGAGGGACTGGCCGGTTGAGTCCACTTCCGGTACCTTGAAATTAGGGGGTAAGCTAACAGAGATTCTTTAGGAAAGGGCAGGTTAGCCGAGATTCTTTAGGAAAGGTCGTCTAGCAGGGGATCTTTAGGAAAATCGTGCTCACTTGGTCGGTGAGGTTGAGCTTGACGGCCAAGATGCTCCAATCCCGCCCCATCGCATCCGGCGGGTCGAGCAGGCAGGCCAATTCGCATCTGGACGTCAGCTGCAGATCGGCTACACCGACGTCGATTCCTGCAATTAATTGGTTACGATATTTAAAGTAATACGATGGCTTTCCGGCCCGGAAAACCCTTACCTAACGTTAACAATCGGGCCACCTCGCGGCTTCCGAAGCAGACGACGTCGGTGAAGAGCTCTTCTTGGTCATGCGTGCCTCGGACCTGTAGAGTGGAGTTTTGAGGGGGATTTTTAAAGAACTTCTGCTAGCATGCGTTTTCCTAAAGAATCTTTGCTAGCCTGCATTTTCACAAAGTGTCGCTGCTAGCCTGCCAAAAAAAAAACCCAAAAAATGTGCGGTGCTTATGGAGCGCGGTCACCACGGGGCGCCATGCAACGATTACACCGTACATCGCTATCCGGCGAAATTAACACTGCTCGAGCCGTTGGGAGCCCGTCAGCTAACTCTGGTCGCCGTGGCCGGGGGTCGAACCCGGGTCGTGTGGGTGGGGGACATGCCTCTGGACCGCTAGGCCACGAGGGAGAGGGGTGGGAGTGGAGGAGAAGGGCGTGAAAAAGGCTCCGGGAGGAATAGGAGTAGCCCGGAAATGCTGAGTTTTGAACAGTTTTCGAGCATTTTTCGTTTTAAAGGAGCGTTGAAGGTAAAAACTAGCCCCGTCCATAAGCACCAAAATTTTTTTTGGGGTTTTTGGGGGAGTAGAAGAGATTCTTCAGGAAAAGGGAGGCTAGCAGAAAGCTTTCAAAACCTCATACCTTCAAGGACTCATGCTGCTGCATCGTCATCATCGCTTCCGGCGGGAATGAGGCCGGTTGGGCGACGTGCTGCTGTAGATGAGCAGGGGACAGGAAGTGCCGCTCCAAACCGATGCCGGGCGCAACCTCTGATGCCGTCTGCTCCACCAGATTCACGACGTCCTCCAGGAAGTAGAAGCACGACGTCGCACGTTCGGACGGGCCACGCACGCACACCTCGACGGCGTCACCGTAGAGCCTGGACAGTGGGTTTTGGGGGGAGTGGGAGGCGAAATTGGACTTTCTATCTTTCTCTCCCTCTCTCTCTCTCTCGCTCTCTCTCGCTCGCTCACCTAACGAGCGCCTCCATCTGGCCGCTGCTCATCTTGCTACACCCGGCCCACTGAACCAGGTCGGCGTCCATCGGGTCTTGGAAGTCGTGCATCGAGCGCCGGAGGGCCACCTGGAGTTTAGGCTTAGGCTTAGTATTAGGCTTAGGCTTAGACTTAGGCTTAGGCTTAGGCTTAGGCTTAGGCTTAGGCTTAGGCTTAGGCTTGGCTTAGGCTTAGGCTTAGGCTTAGGCTTAGGCTTAGGCTTAGGCTTAGGCTTAGGCTTAGGTTAGGCTTAGGCTTGGCTTAGCTTAGGCTTAGCTTAGTTTAGGCCTAGGCTTAAGTATGCTCGCACCTGTATCCGCGGGAATGTACTTTGCAGTGAGCGCTCCATACCGCGCATCGGAAGCACACGTACGCCGCCGTAGACGTAGGTAGGTTTGTCCTGGAACGTGGGGTTAATTGGAATACCGTATCCTTGCCCACCTTCGCCCAGACGTCCTTTGGAGGTTCCAGCAGGATGAAAGCCGGAAACTCGAAGGTGTTGTCGTCTTCGGCTAAAAAAGCGTGTGAAAGGCCTTTTTCAAAAAAGTCTCTGCAAGCCTGCTCTCCTGCACTAAAAAACACCCACAATCCAGCGGCGCGCACAGCTGCAACGTGTCGAGGATGTGCAGCAAGTCGGCCGGCTCGGTGATCTCGGGGAAGATGGGCGCAAAGTGGGCCAACGAGTAGCAGCCGGTGATTCGACATCTCGATAGGAACTCCGCGGACAGGAGCTGTCCGATGACGTGCGTGCCCAGCCACTCTGGGTTCAGGACCACGTAGTCGAGCTCGGCGGTCTCGTCACGCAGGTAGACGACCTGGTAGGGGATGATACGGTTGGTACTTAGGCATCGGCTTAGGCTTAGGGGCTTAGGCTTAGGCTTAGGCTTAGGCTTAGGCTTAGTCTTGGGCTTAGGCTAAGACCCTGGGCTAGATTCTGCCTACCTCTCCAATCAGCTGCAGTTGCTGGATGAGCTGCCGGCAGTGCGAGTCGCCGCTCAGCGGGTTGATCTCGTTGCGGACCTAAATTGGAGGTATTTTTAGGAAAGGCAGCCTAGCAGCGATTCTTGAGGATGCTAAAACTTACAATGGACGAGAAATGCGGCCAGGTGACGACCGGGAAGTGGGAGTGCTGCTTCCGGAGGTTCTGAAGCGCTTGCACCGTCGCGTCGAGCAGTCCGAGGGGCTTCTGAAAATTTAGAAAATTTAGATATAGCCAGGAAATTCTCGAACCTGGAGCCGCGACAAAATCGACGTTCTCGAGTCGGAGAGGTACTTCCGGAGGCTCTTCATGCCCGGGCAGGAGGGGTTTGTCGAGTCGAGGAGGATGAGCCTGGAAATGGCAGGCTAGCCGAGATTTTTTGGAAAGGACAGGCTAGCAGAGATTCTTGTGGAAAGGGCAGGCAGAGAGATAACCTTTAGGACCCCCATTAATGCCTAAGAACCCACCTGTCGTGGATGTCGAAGTGGGTCTCGAAGCGTAGCCGCACGGTGTTGAGCATGGCCTCCGTATCCGAGGACTGATATTCGCCTTCTTGGTTCTTGCTCGGGAATTGTTGGTTCGTCGCGTGGCTGCCGACGATCACGACTTTGGATCTGAAAAGGTTAAGTTTAGGCTTAGGCTTAGCTTAGGCTCAGGCTTCGGCTTAGAATTTGCTTATGCTTAGCTGGTTGGCTAGGCTTAGGCTTAGGCTTAGGCTTAGCGTGGCTTCGACTGGCTTAGGCTTAGCCGATGCTTAGTTTAGGCTCAGCTTCAACTTGGGCTTGACTTAAGCTTAAGCTTAAGATTAGGCTTGACTCTACCTCCTCGAAATAATTCCACAATGGCCGATCGGTTCGCTGGGGGTGACGCGTCCCTTCAGGAAGTTCATCCAATAGAGCACCTGCTTATACTGCACTTCCGTGGGTCAGTTGCCTGGAAAAAATTATAAAAAAGTAAAAGAAGCTTAATAAATATGAAGCCTTTTTCAGATCAGGCATTTGTCATGAAGAATTCTATGGCTTACATTATACATGATGACATGGACGCAGTCGGTGTTGCCGACAAAGTGGTCGTAGGCCATGTGGTAGGGCTCGTAGCCGCCGAATTCCCAGATCGAGAACTCGCCACAGCCTGGAAAGGCAAATTTTCCTCAAGGAGCTCTGCTAGCTCGCCTTGGTTGGGGTTAAGCTCGTTTCCTCAATGGTCCCCGCTAGCTTGCCCGGGTCCTAGCCAAGCTTTCCGGAAAACCATTGATAGCTACCCTCGCGCTCTTTTTCTCCAAAAATCTCTGCTAGCCTGCCTAGTGTTGAAGGGCTCCTATTCCTCAAGAGTCGTGGCGGACTCGCCGCAGGCCAGCTCGTGCTCTTCATGGGACGTTGAAGCTCATCTTGGCTAGGCTCAAGCTCCCCCTCCCCAAGGATTTTTGATAACAAGCCCAGCTCCACATACGCCGATTTCCTCAAGCCACAAGAATCACTGCTAGTATGCCTAGCTCTAGAGTCTGGAGCCGATTTCCTCAAGAATCTCCGCGAACATGTCTAGCTCTAGCCCCGTTTCCCAAAGGATCTCTGCTAACCTGCCCAAATTCACAAAAACCACCCACTGTGCGCATTAATAGTCTGCACATCGATGCCACGGGTGTAGTTGTTGTGCAAGGGCTTGTGGGCGGCGTTCGTCCACTGTTCACTCGCGTTGTTGTTGGCCTCGGAGGAGAACGAGCTGCCCTGGCCAGAGTGGAGGCCCTCGTCTGAAGAGAGCGATAGAGAGCGAGCGAGGGAGAGAGAGTGAGTGAGAAAGCCAAACGCACCTTTATTGGAAGCATTGTCCGAGAAGCGCCTCGAAACGGCATCGATAAACGATCCGATGCCCCTCGTGGAGGCCAGCGCTTGGACCAGCCGCGTTTTTCCGCTCGTCGAGTGCCCGAATAGTTTCAGCTTTATCCGCCTCAGCGGGACGTCCAGTGAACAGAGTTGCTCGACGTACAGCTCCCTAAAAAGTGGAGTTCCTTATGAACTCTGCTAGCCCGCCGATTCCTAAAGGATCTCTGCAAGCCTGCCCTCTGCTAAAAATATCTATTGCTCACCTAACGTTATCATTCTTCATCTTCGCCAGCAGCGACCCGACGTGCGTGTGCTCCTGGGCCAAGGCGATGATCTCGGCGGAGAGGCCGTCCTGAAAATGCGGGATAAAATTTGGGGGCAAGCTAGCAGAGGTTCTTGGGGGAGCCAAAGCTTACCTTGGTCTTCTTCCCGATCGAAGCCCGCGCCAAGCACAGCACCCTGACCACCTCGATGTGGCCCTCCTTGGCGGCGATGTGTAACGGGGTCAGCGAGGACTGAAAAATTGCGTTGAAGGTAGGCTAGTAGAGATTCTTTAGGAAAGGAAGGCTAGCAGAGATTTTTTAGGGATGGGCAGACTAGCAGAGGTTTTTTAGGAAAGGGGAGGCTAGCAGAGATTCTTTAGGAAAGGGCAGGCTAACAGAAATTCCTCAATATTTATTTTCGACCCCTCTTCCTTTCCCTCCCAGTCCACAAATTTCGAGATGTCCTCTCCCCAACAGTTGCCAGCGGGGGTCGAGGTCGAACTCCCCGAGTGGCGGACCGCAAAACGGCCGCCCGGAATAGCGGAAAAGAGCCCAACACACACCGGAAAAAAGATGATTGACGCGGGGAGGGGGACGTGGAAGTGGAAATGGCCGGTTAACCACCTCGAAATCGGCGGAATGGGCGATTAAAGGGCTTGGAAGTCAAGTCCATAGCCCTAGGTTCTTGGCAATCAGCCAACCGTCCCCTTTAGACGCTGCGGGACCCGTCTGGGACGAAAGAGCTTCATCCCGAGGTCTGGGGCAGGCTAGCGGTGATTTGTTAGGAGCTTCGGCGGCTTAATGCTGTAGAAGCCGGCGGGCACTAATTAGATTAGTTATCCGGGGCCGGGGTGAATGATCTGAATGGAATCTGGGGAATTTAGAATCGTAGGAACATCGATGAGTCAGAGAAAAGTCAAGCGGAACGGGGATAGCTGGCTGGAGGAGCAGAGATTCTTTAGGAAAAAGCAGGCAAGCAAAGATTCTCTAGGACAAAGGCAGGCTAGCAGAGATTCTTTAGGAAGTGGCAGGCTAGTAGAGTTTGTTTAGGAAGTGGCATGCTAGCAGTGATTCTTTAGGAATGGGCAAACTGGAAGAGATTCCTAAGGAAAACGGAAGCCAGCAGAGATTCTTTAGGAAAGCTTCAACCCTTCGTAACATGTACTCCATTCAAATAGCATATTGACCGACTGCGGTGAGCCGGGGCTGCGTCCAGTCGGTGGCGTGAAATGGCAAACAATTTGCCTCGTCGGCTGGTATTCAGAGCAGAGAGAGAGCCAGAGAGGACGAGAGAATTAGAGAAAGAGAGCCCTGAGAATGTAGAGACTCCGAGAATAAGAGTGAATCCCAGCCCTCCCAATTCCAACCGCCCGCACAGAACAAAAAACGAGCCACCCATGTCGTCGGGGGGCTGTGGCTCTGCTCCCCTCGCGATCTACACGGACCCGGTTCATCTGGATCGATGATTCGGATGGCAGAGAGAGAGAGAGGAAGAGAGAGCGGGAGGGAGAGAGAGAGACAGCGAGAGGGAGAGACCCATGAAAATGAATAAAACCCAACCACAAAATTTAACGATTTCTCCGAAAAAGCTAAGTTTTTGGGCCAGCGAACTAGCAGATTCCTTCGGGAATATAAGGTAAGCTAGCCGAGACCCTTTCGCAAATTGGTAAAACAGCTAAAAACCCACATGATTCGCGACGTCGACGTCGACACCACAGTGACAGAGCGTTTGGACAACTGATAAAAGTCCGGCTCGCGCCGCCAGGTGGAGAGGGGTGTCGCCGGCCTGGAATTCGAGTTTAAAGGGACGCGCAAGGAAAATCCAAGGCCTCTAGACCCTTGGCAATCAGCCAGTCGATACCCTTTTGCCACTGTGGGACCCGTGTCGGATGAAAGAGGTGTGCCCGAGGCTTTTTTTTATTTACAGAGGGGGGTATTGTGGCTGCGTTGTCTTGCACCCAAAATACAAAGGGTCTGGGCTGAATTTTTGCTTTAATGGTCCTTGAAAGCTCTACCTCGTCCCGCTCGTTGATGTTGCAGCCGCGGGTGATGAGCAGCAGGGCGATGTCGACGTGGGATCGACGGAGGGCGAGGTGGAGTGGGGTTTGGTTGGTCTGGAATGGAGAGATTGTTGAAATTCGGTTTCTCTCGCTCTCTCGCTCTCTCTCTCGCTCTCTCTCGCTCTCCATCTACCTCTCTCTTTCTCTCGCTCTCTCTCTCTCTCTGACCTGATCCACAATATCTACAGGGGCCCCAGCATCCAGTAAGCTTGTTACGCACTCCAGATGACCTCGCGCTGCCGCGCAGTGCAGCGCTGTCTCGTCGTCCTAAAATAGTCTTGTTTTTAAAGGGACTGGAAATAAAAAATCCTGCACAATCCCTGTGTTTTGCATCAAGGCATGCTAGCAAAGAATCTTTAGGAAATGATTTTTGTGAGCTTGCAAAGACCCCCTGAGGAATTTCACGTGTGGTATCTAACCTTCCGTTTCCTAACGAATCTCTGCTAGCCTGCCCTTTCCGAAAGAATCCCTGCTAGCCTACCCTATTAAAAATAATAAAAAATAACGGAGAAGTAGAAATGACACTCTGCGGTAGCGATAAGCCCTTGTTTTCCGCTTCTCCGAGCCTGTACTCCCTACGCAGCGTTTCGGAATCGCCGTTATCTTTATGACCCCTCCCCTATTTTTGGCTGCGGCTGCCAATATTCAAAGTTTTCGTTACCGAAATTCTTATAGAATCTCTGCTACCCTGCCCCTCCCCCTTGAATTTCAGCCCGTCCACCCACCTCGGGCTCCCCAAATTTAGCATGGAAATTGGACAATTTGTCAGCGACCCGGAAAAATTGGGGTGTCCCGAGTCGGCACCGTGGTCCCGCGAGGGCATATGCATTTTCGATGGGCGGTGGGGCACCAATTTTTGGGCCGTAAGCTGGGGCTAGGAAGAGTAATGGCTAGGCGGGCTAGCAGAGATCAGGAGGAAGGGCAGGCTAGCAGAGATTCTTTAGGAAAGGGCAAGCTAGCAAGGATTCTCTAGGAAAAGTGGCTCGAACAAAGTTTTTGCAGTGCGTTGAAACCCCAAATTTGAGCTTTAAAAGTGTTTAGCTCCAAGGCAGGCTAGCAAAAATTCCTTGGGAAAGGGCAGGCTAGCAGAGATTCTTGAGAAGAGGCAAGCTAGCAGAGATCTTTAAGCAGGGCAATCATGCGGCGGCCTTTTAACCCTGGGCAGGCTAGCAGAGACCCTTTGCGACCCGGACTATTTTCCGCTGTAGTCCCCTACCCACCAACCTCGAGCCCTCCAAAAATCATCAATTTTCGGCCATTCAAGGCGAGGTGAAGCCCCCCTTTCGTTGCCCCAGGCAATTTATCCCCTAGCCCCAGGGCAGTGTAGGCCCCTCAAGGTGGCCGTAAGCCCCAATTTTCGGGATGCTAATTGCGGGGTGGTGCGAGGGTGGGGGCTACCGATTCGGTTCTTGAGGGTTCTGAAAGGGGCGGTGAAGTCAAAGAGAAGCTGTTCTCTAGGAAGGGGCAGCTAGCGGAGATTCTTTAGGAAATGGCAGGCTAGCACAGACCATTTAGGATAAACTTTAGCTTTCCTCTGGGTCAGCCCCGGGCGTGTTCGCGCTCTATTTGCTGTTAGGGCGGCTACTCTACCCATGCACAAATAACACCCGCACAGGTGTCCGCCCCATTCAACGAGTCCACACAGCTACGCTAGGGGGTCAATTATGTATTCAGCCGTGGCGAAATTCGCTCTCTCTCTCTTTCTCTCTCTCCCGCTCACTCTCTCTCCCTGTCGCTCTCTCTCTCTCTCGCGCTCTCTCTCTCTCTCTCTTTCGCTACCCAAATTGGAGGGGATTTGGAGCGGATTTTCCCCCACCCCGGCTCATCGACCGATTTCAGGAGATTGCGAAGCCGTAAACAATAAGCATAGGGCCGAGAATTGATCGAAAATTGGGGCCAGCGAGCAGAGACTTTCGGAGGAATTCAGAAATCCTCGAGACTGGCTAGCAGTGATTCTTTAGGAAGGAGGGTAGCAGAAATTCTTGAGGAAATCGTAAAAGCCTTTACCCCGCAGCAGGACGGCTCGGACTCGTCGAAAGCCCGGTTCATGTCGGAGACCATGGCGATGAAGGTGGAGGTGGTCGGGTACGGGTTCTACAGGAGGTTTTAAAGGGCCAATAAGCTTAGGCTTAGACCTAGGCTTAGGCTTAGGCTTAGGCTTAGGCTTAGGCTTAGGCTTAGGCTTAGGCTTAGGCTTAGGCTTAGGCTTAGGCTTAGGCTTAGGCTTAGGCTTAGGCTTAGGCTTAGGCTTAGGCTTAGGCTAAGGCCGTGGCTTAAGCTTAGACTTAGAATAGGCTTAAGCTTCGGCTTAGGCCTAGGCTCACGCTTACTTTTAACGGGGCATGAAGCGAGTTGACATGATCGGCAGCCCTAGGCCGCGGCGAGTCATCGGGAAGCGGAAACGGGGAGCCGGGGGACCGTTGCAGCTCCTCGTGCTCATAGTGGGGGTGTAGTAGATGAAGTGAACGTCCAGCCACCACCGGATCGGATAGGTAGGCGGCCATCACTGAGCCGGGGGCCGGGAGGGGAACGCCGTGGGGGGAGGAGGCGGCGTTGCTAGGAGCCGAGCGTAGCCCCTGGATGAAACGGCCGAGGGTGGGCGAGTCGGAGGAGGAGGACGAGGTCGGGCTGAGCCTCTTGAGCATGAAGACGATCGTGAAACCGTCGGCTGTCTTGTAGTTCGTCGTCTTGCGCATCGTTACGGTACAGTACGTTCCTATGGACGGTTTTTTCTATAGTATCCGCGCCATTTTGAGCAGCGACAGTACTATTTCTATACATTCCGCGAGAATACGGTACCTCAGAACCGTCTTGTCGTACAGTTTCGTACGCACCGTACCCCGCACCAATATCAGGTGCGGTACTTGCTATCGCATCCGCTGTAGCGGAGGTTCTGTACATTCCAGTACTAGCTACGGTATCCTCTAGGAGTACAGTATCGTAAGCTTTAAGATTTTCTAGCGGTACCGTAGCGGAATTGTCGTATTCTTCTGTACTCCTTGGACTTGACGCCTTGCCATTAGTAGGTACTGCGCGGACTCCGTATGTTCCGTACTGCTTGGATTGACGGTGGCCTTTCTGGCCTGTACCGGACGATCGCGTTTTTCTGAACTTCTCGGACTTGACGGCTCGCCCTTGTCAGCCTCCGTATCCAATCCGCGTACTGTAACATCCCGGAAACTGGCGGAATCCACATATTTTTCAAAGTTTTCAGCCCCCGCGCCCCCATTTTCCAGCCAACTCCCATTCTGGCAGTTTGCCAAGATTTCTTGCTCCAGTTGCGGCTCAAAATTCTGGTACGTCACGGCGTCTCGATCAAATTCCGAGCTCAGGTCGATTTCCGAAGAGCATTGACTGATCGGGAGGTCATGATCAGAATTGTCCAGCGGGCGTGGCTTCACCTCCCTGACGGTGTCCACCGAAGACAAATCTTGGCTCGAGCTCAGGCTCACAAGATCAGCGTCGTCAGCGACGTCTTCCAACCGTTCAAGCGTTAACCCCAACGCTCGGGCCTTCATCTCCCTGACCGTCAATAGGTCGTCTTCGTCGTCGTTGTCGCTCATTTCGGGGCTACGCCAGGTGACGTTATGGGTCACGATTCAGGAATGGTCGAATTTGGCATCAAAAACCTGTAGCTTAGAATAAAATATATTTTTAATCGGTCTGTGAAGGTGTACAGAGGATTCTGGCGTAGCCGGACCCTGGAAATCGCTCAAGAATTTTTGAAAAAAAGAATGAAAAATTATTTAGAAAATGTGAGGAACTTGTTCTCAAAAATACTTGCAAAAAAAAACCCAAAATTGTTCCAAGGTACTAGAAAATTATAGACAAAAGAAAAATAAAATTTTTCAAAGGAAGACGTAAGCCGGAATCGAGAAACCGGAAAAAGCCGGAAAAGCCTCTGCGGCCCGTCGAAAGGTGTCCCCGTAGTCATGACAACCGGAAATAGGAGGGGAATGGGCTTTTAATGGGGCTTAGGCTTAGATTGCGGCTTAGGTTTAGGCTTAGGCTCAGGCTTAGGCTTATGTTTAGCTTAGGCGTAGGCTCAGGCTTAGGTTTAGGCTCAGACTTGGGGGTTAGGCTTTGGTTTCGTTTAGGCCTAGCCTCAGGCTTCGCTTAGGTTTAGGCTTATGCTTAAACATGGGAGAAATGAGAGCAAAAATGAGTTCTTAATAGAATAACTTTACACAAAAACAATCAAGAAAATCCGGAGCTGCCGTTTTTTCAGCATGTTCGGTTGGCCAGTTGGCTGGTGGTCCAGAGGAGAGCATGGAAGTGTGCAGGAAGCCCAGTTTCACCAACACCACCCAAAAAAGGGGCGTGGCCTCACGTTGGCGGCCATACTCATGGCCAGGGGTAACCCGGGGCGAGGACGGCGATTTCTGGTCAGTCGCTTCGATTTTTTTTGTGAATTTCGAGGGAATTTAGGCTTAGGCTTAGGCTTAGGCTTGGGCTTAAGATTAGGAACTGCTAAAAAAACGGAAAACAACTTTTTTTTGGCCTAAAGTGACCGGAAGACCGGAAAAATCGGAAAATGCCTGTCGGTGCCAGTTGGGGGCTAGGTAAACGGGCGTATCCAATTACTCACCCTTCACAAGGGCTCAAAATAGGTTGTTCGGTCGAAAATCATCCCTTTAAAGGAACTTGAAGGCAAATCCATAACCCTTAAAGAGCGAGAGAGAGATCGAGAGCGAGAGAGAAACAGAGAGTGAGAGAGATACAGAATTCTAAGCGATTCCTACATATTCTCCGGAGTCACAGTCAAAAACTCGAGCTCAGAGAGGGTGCTGCTGCGTGAAAAGCAAGTCGGGAGTCAAGGGGTGTGACCGGGAAAGGCAAAAGTGGCGAGGGGGGGGACACACGAAAAATTTATAGGGCGCCCCAGGGGGAATGGGAAAATGCGTGTCGAGTGGTCGGGAAGGAATATACTAGCAGAGGAGTGGGGAAATATTCTTGAAGAATCTCTGCTAGCCCGCCCTTCCATCAAGAATCTCTGCTAGCCTCCCCTTTCTTAAAGAATCTCTGCTAGCTTGCCGATCCCCCAGCCGCCCACCTTGTTCCGGACGTTCAACGGCGGTCCGTAGGCACAGAGAATCGTCAGCAGAAGCGCGTAGCCGTGCCAGGAAGCGATATGAAGCGGCGTTTCGCCTTGCTGAAAACAAAATTGATTTTTATGGCGTTTAATAGTGTTTTTGATAAAATTGCCTATATTTCATGCAAAAACCAGAAAAATCATCGAAAATTGGTTAGTTAAAATTTTGGTCGGAAAGCGAAAAAGAGGATCGGTTGGCTGATTGGCAAAAGCCTAGGGGGTATGGATTTGCTTTCACTGCTCCTTTAAAGCCAGGAGATACCTGATCTTGCAGGTATTGATCAGCTCCTCGGGATAGTAGGGCCTGGACGACGTCCATCTGGACATATCGAGAGGCGACGTGGAGTGGGGTTTCTCCTGCCTGAAAATTTCTTTAAATGATTTTTGCTCGCTTGCTCATTCCTAAAGGGCCTCTGCTAGCCGGTTTCCTTAAGGAACGCTGCTAGCCTGCCCTTTCCAAAGGACCTCTGCCACTCACCAAATTTGCCGAGTTGACGTCGGCGCCTTCGGATGCTAACAAGTTGACGATATCGGCATGGCCGTGCCGAGCAGCCCACGAGATCGGCGCGTCGCCGCTGAAATGCGGAAATTATACTGTGCCCTTTCCTAAAGAATCTGTGCCAGCTTGCCCTGTCCTGAAGATTCTCTGCTAGCCTGGCTCTAATTCAAATTCCTTACCGATTATCTCTAGGCGACAGCTCGGCGCCCTTCATATGCAAATAGTGCACGAGGTCGAGGTGGCCGGCGCCGGCAGCGACGTGCAGCGCCGTTTCGCCAAGCTGAAAATGGGCTTAGGCTTGGGCATAGGCTTCCGCATAGGCTTAGGCGTAGGCTTTGGCTTAGCCATAGTCCTCATTACCTTATTCTGCGCATTCGGCGTCATCCTCAACAGGTTCGCCAGCTGGTTCAGCCCCTTCAGGTTACCCTCCTCGCAGGCGATTAGCACGGCGCTGGTGACCATGTCCTCCTGAAAATGGAGATATATAAGGGTTGTGAAAAAAATTTAGTTGAAATCAGGTATCTGCGCACTAATGGTACCCAAAACTCTTGGCAATGGCGCGCTTTTTCCCCGATTTTTTATGTGCCATTAATGCGGCAACAACCTTAGAATTACAGTAACCTCCAAAACTCACATCCATTTCTTCCATTTTTGCGCATCAGGTTTGAAAATACTCGCGAGATTCACTAGGTTTTAGCATAGGAAAACGGGGAAAATCGAGGACAAGAAAAAGGCGATTTTCAGGGAGCTGGCAGAGATTCTTTAGGAAATGCTCGGCCAGCAAAGAATTTTAGGAAAGGAAATGCAAGAATTTTGGGTGAATTTTTAGCACAGAAGAGTGGTGGGGGCTAAAATCGGTAAACATGGGGAGGAGACGGTTTGTCAATGTGAAAAGATGGAAGGCGAGGAAGGAGGTACATCAACTCAACTAATAGAAAGCGAGAGAGCGAGAATAGAGAGAGATAGAGGAGATAGAGAGAGTGAAAGAGGGGAGAGTGAGAGATAGAGAGAGGAGAGAGAGCGAGAAGAGAGAAACAGACAACAGCATCTTAGAATTGGTAGACATTCATCGACAAATGAGACGGAGCTGTAATTTGGCCAGGCAGGCTAGCAGAGATGCTTTGAGAACCCATAGCCAAGCCAGCCCATTATTATAAGCATCTATATAGCCCCCGGGGGCACGCACGAGAACATGTGGGGGATTGCGGGCAGTGGTGCTTGAGTCAGACGGAGGGATCGGAAAAAACGATCCCATCTCAAAGCATACACAGACACAAACATACTTTCTCCAAACATCCCATCAGAGAGAGAGAGAGAGAGAGAGAGAGAGAGAGATGGGCGCAGTACGCATGGATACAATGGACCATGAATATGGGTTTTTGAGGCGTGGAATAGGAAGTATAGCAATCACAAATGATCTCGGCTAGCCAGTCGTTTCCTAAGGAATCTCTGCTAGCCTATCCTTTCCGAAAGAATCTCTGCTAGCCTGCCACTATGCTGCGAAATAGGCTGGCAAATGCAGAGAGCAAACCGACACAAGAGCTTATTAAAATTCCGCATCATGCAATCGTCATTCGTCTTCAAAAAAAATACGAAAACGGTGACCAATCGCCCTCACAAATGGCAACAAATGCAAAAGCCACGTCATACGGTATTGAAGATGTTTTTGGAGCATCGAACGATACGAAAAATGAGAGTGATCGTGACAGGCTGGCAGAGATTCTTTAGGAAAGGCAAGCTAGCAGAGATTATTTGCTTCTCGGCCCCTTAAAAGTGAAATGAAATCCGTCAGAGATAAGCGAGCAAAAGCCAGATTGGGCTGATTGAATGAAGATCATGAAATATGGGATATGACAAGGAAATTGATCAGGATATCACTTTCTCTCTCTTTCTCTCCGTATCTCTCTCTCTCTCTCTCCCTCTCTCTTTCTCTCAAAAGCGGCATGAGCCAGCTGAGCGGAAAATCGGCCCTGCTCGGGACAAAGATGATTTTTGATTAGGAGCTCGGTTTCGAAATGATTTCAAGGGACGGTGACGGTATCGGAGCATTTCGCCGAAAACCATCTCGCCGTAAACCATCTCGCCGAAAACCATCTCGCCGAAAACCATTTCGCCGAAAACCATCTCGCCGAAAACCATCTCGCCGAAAACCATCTCGCCGAAAACCATCTCGCCGAAAACCATCTCGCCGAAAACCATCTCGCCGAAAACCATCTCGCCGAAAACCATTTCGCCGAAAATCTAATTTTGTATGCAAATCTTTTGCCTTTCCGGGTCCTAGTTCCCGGCAAGTTAAATGGGCAAAATATCGGGCTTCACATTTTCACAACTGTGGTTGATTGGTCTCGCCGAGAAAAATTAACTTGATTCAGATAAAACGCATTATCACAGGGGTTGGGCAACGGCGATTAATTAGCAAGCGGAATCAAATCTTTGTCTAATCGAAAGACTTGGCGATCAGGTCGGTGAATTCCATCGGAGTGTGATCTTAGACTGGTGACTGTACCGGCTAACTTGATAAAATTTGGTTTCCCCGCTGCCCCCGCTGAAAGCCCAGTACTGATACTCCACCGATACATCCTTTCTCGAACCAGACGATCATCGGGATCAAGGGACGACGACGAGACAATCTCTCATTTATCTTTCATCATGCCTGAAATTTCAGTACCCCAGCAATATTACCATACAAAATTAGATTTTCGGCGAGATGGTTTTCGGCGAAGTTTCGGCATTTTCGGCAGATTTCGGCGAATTTTCGGCGATGTTTTCGGCAGATGTTTCGCGAAATTTCGGCGAGATGGTTTTCGGCGAGATGGTCGGAATTCGACGGTGACAGTGGGTAGTCTAGCAGAAATTCTTGAAGAAACGGCAAGCTAGCAGTGATCTTTCAGGAATCAAGTCCGCCTGGCGTTTCCGGAAGCAATTGGTTTTTGTTTGCAGTGGAGGTTTTTCGAATATAAAACGCGTTTCCGGTCAGGAGTCGGGATTTTTTTTTGAAAAAATGGACGTTCAGATTTGTTCAAGAATCTCTGCTAGGATGCCTTTCAGGAAGCGAACGTCTAGAAAAGTGCAATTAGGGCGCCCAATAAATTCCGAAAAAAGTTTTGGTTTCATCCGGTCGGACTGACGCGCCGGGACGAATGGCAATAGATCTGCCCGGGGGCAAATGGCAGTCGGAGATTTTGATCTCGACAAGAGAGAGAGAGAGAGAGAGAGAGAGAGAGAGAGAGAGAAATTACAGCAAAAAAAACCGGAAAAAATGCCCAGAAACGTCGGTTTGAATGACGGATGGAGATTTCTTACGGTGGTTTGAGGGAAGAAAGTGGAAAGAAGACAATATTAAGACGAGCGCCAGCTAGCAGAGGTTCTTTAGGAAAGGGCCGGCTAGCGGAGATTCTTAAGGACTCCTCACCTGATCATATCTGCTCTCAATCTGCCTGCCCAGCTCCCCGGCCTGCCTAATGGCCAGCCGCACGCTGCGCGTCGTCCGCAAGCACGTCGTCACGATTTCGATGGCTTTCTAAAATTGGAAATGTTTTAAAGAGAGAGAGAGAGAGAGAGAAAGAGAGAGAGAGAGAGAGAGCGACATCCAACTCACCCTCCACTTCAACCTCGTCTTGAAGGCTTGAATCTGGGATATCGTCACGGCGGCGTTTTTTCTGAGATCGACCGAGTCGTCTTCCGGCTAAAAACAAGAATATAGCAAAAACTGGAAGAAAATTCCCATTTCGATTCCTAACGAATCGCTGCTGGTCTGCCCTCAAAAACCTACCCCTCGAATCCATGGATGCCTCAAGCACTCATCCACCGTAGCGCGCTTCCGCGCGTCCCGTACGAAAAGACGCGAAATGAAGTCCTTGGCGAAGGGGGAGGTATTTTTGAAGTAGCTACAATTTTCAGGAATTATGAAGGGCACTAGTATTCACTCTACCGTTCTGTAAAATGGTAGTTGACGCCGGTGATGTTGCAAAAGGTTTCGTCGCGCGTATCACCCAGGAAAGGGCTTCCTCCGGAGAGTCTGAAAAAGGTGGTTCTGGACTGTTAGCGGGGGGGACCAAATTTTTTCATGAAGATTGCATTTGAGGGTTTTTTTAAAACTATTTAGGACAGCATTCGAGGGACTTACAAAATATAAGTCAGGACTCCGAGGGCCCACATATCTGTCGCCGGGGTCAGCGGCTCGTAGTTGACGACTTCGGGGGCTGAAAGATTGGTTAGAGAGTGAGAGGAGAGAGATAGAAAGAGAGACAGAGAGAGGAGCAACTGAGTGAGATCAAACTCACCAACGAACTCTGGCGTCCCGACCATATCCTTTACGGGTTGCCCGGGAAGGATTCTCCTGGACAGCCCGAAGTCGATGATCTTGATCTGCGCTTCACCCTTCTTCTTGAGCATCACATTTTCCGGCTGAAATTTGAGGAAATTGCACTTTCAGAATTAGTAGGCTAGCAGAGAGTCTTGAGGAAAGGGCCGGCCAGCAGAGATTCTTGCGGAAATTTCCGAAAATCTCGGCTGCAAGCTACAAACCTTGATGTCAAGATGGACAATGTTCTGCTGATGCAGATGATGGATGCCGAGCAGGATTTGCCTGATAAACGCCGCCGTCTCCACCTCGTCCAGGTATTCCTTCTCGCAGACGTGGTCGAAGAGTTCACCACCGGACACTCTGAAAGAAAACGTTCTCCCGCTCTGCTTCTCTCGATCACGATCTCGATCACACTCTTTCTCTCTCTCTCTCTCTCGCTCTCTCTCTCGCTCTCCCGCTCTCTCGCTCTCTCACTCTCCCACTCTCTGCCTTTCTCTCTCAACTTACAGTTCTAAGACCAATATGACATCCCCGGCCGTCTCGTAGACGTCGATCACTCGACGACGTTCGAGTGGCCGCTGACAGCTTTGAGCACGGAAACCTACAGAAAACAGCTTTTAAAGGGCCATTGAAGGCTAATCTGGCCCCGCCCACTCGCTTATTGGTCCCAAGTCAACCCCAGCTACAGTACCCTCTTTGTAAAAGTTAAATAGTGCCTCCGGTCTGCTCTTGCGTCACAGAAGGGTCCCGCAACGGCCAAAGGGGTCAGTTGGCCGATTGCCAAGAGTCTAGCGGCTTTGGATTTGCCTTAGAAGCTCCTTGAAAACGCCGGAAATAAAAATTACCTCTCTCTCAATGTTTGCCCTGGTGACGCCTCTCCGCGACGTCGCGTACCGGCGTTTACGGATGAACTTGGCGGCGAACTCCTCGCCGGTGTCGCGCTTCTTGACACGGCGCACGATGGCGAATTGACCGCTGGAAAATCAAGGACATTTGCTAGCTTGCCTTTCCTAAAGAATCTCTGCTAGCCTGCCCTTTCTTAAAGAATCTCTGCCAATCTGCCCTTCCTAAAGAATCTCTGCTCGTACCTGCCCAACTCGTTGGCCACCTCGAACACCTCGTCGAAGGGCGTCTCGTTGAAGCGCATCGTGCACGGCTCCTCGCCTAGAAAATTGACGGTATTTTGATGGTCAGGGCAGGCTGGCAGAGATTCTTTGGGGAAACCGACCTGAAGTCTGGCGCCGGAGCTCTTCCCTCATCTCGTCTGGTCGATGGGGCGGCGGCTCGTTATGGTAGAAATTTTAAAAGATGCCCCTCTCCGCCGGTCCAGTGGCATAGATAGACCCGGGGTGGGGGAGGCTGTGCGGTTGACGCCTGGAAAATGGGAATCTTAGGCGAGAGAGTGATAGAGCGCGAGAGAGAGAGAGGGGCACGAGAGCGAGATGAAGAGAGAGTGAGTGCGAGAGAGAGGAGAGAGAGCTACAAGAAAAATTTCGCATTTTGAAGGGCCAGTGAAGGCAAAACTGCTCCCTGAAAGGCTTTTAAAGGGATGGTGACACCAATGGCAAGCTTCTGGCCACTTAAAAAATTTGAGGCAGAAATTCGTTAGAATGATTTTGAAAAAGCAATATTTGGGTTTTCCTCCGCCCGGCCGACGCGGCGTTTCCAGACCGCGCGGCTCGGGGGGTGAAAAGACAAAGCTTTTCAGTTCGTTCTCCCCCACCCACACCGGCCGATATCCATCATCTCTCTCTCTCTCTCTCTGCTCAAAACTGGCTTCCCCCACAAATGATGATGATGATTGCTGATATTGGCCGGGCTTGGAAGGGGCAAGAAATTAGGAATTTGCGTAATGAGTGGTCAGAAAATTGCAAATGACGAATTTTTAGCTTTCCAATACAAAAAAGAGGGCAACCGATTACGCTATGAAGAAACTTCGATTGCGACAAGAAGGCGGCAGGCTAGCAGAACTCTTTGAAAAAGCAAAAATTTTGGACTCGCCTACGCCAGGTAAGCTAGCAGGATTCTTTAGGACCAACAGCATGGCAAATAATATATTTTTTATACAGTTACAGAATTCAAAATGCAAAATGCGGATGGCTAGCAGAGATTCTTAGGGAATAAAAAAGAACTTCGGAAGAGAAAAAAATATGATTACGTGATTGAATTGAAGGGGCGAGGAAACAGAGATTCTTTGGGAAAGAGTAGGCCAGACGAGATTCGTTTGGAAATGGCAGGCTAGCGAAAATTCTTTAGGAAAGGGCAGGCTAGCAGAGATTCCTCAGGAAAACCCCCAAAAATTGAGTGGTCAAAAATTCATCGATGCAACAAGCAGCAAGAGCCCCGGGGCCCCGGCAGTGGCGTCAAAAATGCATTGTGTGCCTCGCGGGCACAAGCCTGCCGATTTTTCCGTTTTTTGGGGCCCACCGGGCCCCAACATAAGAAAAATGGGGCAACTTGTGTGTGCTCGGCGGGGACCCATTTATATTGGCTATAGGCCGAGGGAATGGCCCATAAAATCGAGGGAATATACATATGAAATGGGCGTGCTGTGGCTTCTTGGAGATTGTCAAGCTTGGGATTGGAGCTGAGGCTTAGGCTTAGGCGCTTAGGCTTAGGCTTAGGCTTGGCTTAGGCTTAGGCTTAGGCTTAGGCTTAGGCTTAGGCTTAGGCTTAGGCTTAGGCTTAGGCTTAGGATGCTTAGGCTTAGGCTTAGGCTTAAGCTTATCAGCACGGTTACCGCAAAAAAACCTGAGGGAAAATTGGTGCAGTGTGTAAATGAGTGTAGTATCCGTGGAGAGAGAGAGGGAGAGAGAGAGAGAGAGAGAGAGAGAGAGAGTCGTTTTCGACTATCGAGATCGGGGGAAACGTGGACCAGCTGTGTACGGGGCCCAGTGGGTCCCACCACTGGGCCCTAAGCAGCTGTAAAAAAGTCGGGAAGTGAAACGTTGACACTTTCGTCGTTTTGCACGTCAAAGACCGCAGAATGTCTCCTAAAGAACCTCTGCTAGCATGCCGAAAAAAGCAGAAAAAATCAGAAAGGCTACTATAGACCCAAAAGCAGCAAAATTCCCCCATCCTGACCTCCCCAAACGGCTCCCCGGGGACTTTGGGAGATTATAATCGGAAGTGACAGCCAGCTCGAGAAGCAAAAATAATGTGCATGCCGCACATAAAAAAAGCAGGCTAGCAGAGATCCTTCAGGAAAGGCAAGCCAGCAGAGATTTTTTGGAACCATTTTCGAGGAATTTTTTGGAAACCAGTTGAAATTGAAACCACAAAAAAACGATAAAAACGCCCACCTATAGAAACCTGACTAACGCATTTCGGAATTGAAAGGCGAGAATTGCAAAGGAATTTTTGGCCAAAAAACGATCGGAAAAAAATTGGAACGGGAAAAAGTAGAATTTATGGAGTTGGACTTTCCGGTTCAGTGCATTGACCGAAAAGAACTACCGCGCATCCCCGAAAATCGATACGGTGCAGAGACCGTCCGGGGAGCAATTTCGTAAAACTTGGCCGGGCAGGCTAGCAGAGGTTCTTTAGGAAAGGGCAGGCTAGCAGAGATTCTTTAGGAAAGGGCAGGCTAGCAGAGAAAAAGCAGGCTAGCAGAGGTTCTTTAGGAAAGGGCAGGCTAGCAGAGGTTCTTTAGGAAAAGCAGGCTAGCTAAAACTCCTTAGGAAAGGGCAAGCTAGCAGAGCTTCTTTGCGAAAAATTGGAAATCGTGGATGCCTGCAAATAGAACCCCGCACTTGAACGGGCCGTGAAAATCCAGAAAACGGGTGGAGGGGTGTCAATAGAATGGGAGCGGAATTGAATACCTGGGGTTCGAGCAGACGAAATCCGTTTTGTGTTGCAAAACGGAACTGGGGAAAGTGGACGTTTTGATGTGCCGGCAGAAATTCTTTAGGAAAGGGCAGGCTAGCGGAGGTTCTTTAGGAAATCGTAAACGAAACGTTAAAAAGGCTATCGGCTCGAGGATGTAAAAGTAATTTCCAGGCTCCTAATTGCCCACTGCTGGTCATTTCCATAAAAACAGGGAGTCGATAAGAGAGCGATAGAGCGAGAGAGAGAGAGACAGAGAGAGAGAGAGACAGCGAGAGAGCACAAAAAGCAAATAAGCCGAACCCAAACAGCAGCAATGCACCTGAAATTCACAAGCGGTTCGGAAAAGACAACAAAAAGAACCATGGCAAGGACAAGCTAGCAGAGCTCATTAAAGAAAATTCAGTTTCCTCAAAAACCTCTGCTAGTTTTCCCTTGTCCGGCAGCTTTAAAGGACCGTGAAGGCAAATCCCACCCCCCATCCTCTTGGCAATAAGCCAACCGCCTTTTTGCCGTCCCAGGACCTGTTAGGGACGAAAAAACTGTGCCCCAAGGCAATTTTTAGTTTTCGCAGGAGCGGAGCAGAGTCGGCAAACCCAAATAAACTGGCAGGGCTTGATTTGCCTTCTATGGCCCTTTAAAACGACAAAGGTCACAGGCGTAATGTCCCGCCGGTCGGTTCGAGGGACAGGATATTTGTTGGTATTTCCGTTGCCCCTTCCTCCGCCCTTCCGCGGATGGGTCCGCACCTCCGGCGTGTTACAAAAAGATCCGGAGGGCCCATGCCCCCAGCCCCAAACCACTACGCGGGCGCTACGCTCGGGACCCGGCCAGGAAATGGCGAGATTTTTTAGGAAAGGAAGCTAGCAGAGATTCTTTAGAAAAGGAAGTTAGCAGAGATGCTTGAGGAAAGAATAGGCTAGCAGAGATTCCTTAGGAACGGTGAGGCTAGCAGAGATTCTTTAGGAAAGGGTAGCTAGCAGAGATTGTTAGCGAAACGTTGGCTAGCAGAAATCTAAGAGGCATAAAAATTCCCCTAAGGGAAGGGCACATGCACAGGTGGGAATTTTCGAAAACGCCCCCCCGGGGAATAGACAGGAGAACACGGTGCCGCCGATTTTCCTCCGAGGCTTGTGGACAGAGATACAGCACTTCCGGAAAATCATGTTTTTGGCGCAAAAATTGAATCCGAAGCTTTATGAGGTTCCCATCAAATGCAACACAACGCGGCCGAGGAACAACCGCTTGGAGGGTACGACGAGGGCGGTCCGTTTGTGATTTTTAGTTTTGTTTTTGACAAAATTTTGCACGTCCCAAATTTTTTCCTAAATTTTAAAACTACGCCTTTGTGGCCCTGTAATACGCCTAACAAGAAAACTTTTTCAAAATTTTATTTTCCACCTCCTCATCTTTGGTTGTTAAACTTTTAAAATTTGGAAAGCCGCGCCGCGCCTCTGTGGTTTTTAGACTTGGCCTGTTAAGGCCCTGGAAGTTGGTTAGACACGCTTTTATAAAATTTTCCAGATTTTTGAATTTGGGCCGGTGGGCGGTGGGTCGCAAAATAAAATTTTAGTTTTTGACGTTTGGCAGCGATGATGGGTGGAGGGTCGGTAAAATTTTGGAAAAGTTTTTTTGCTTGTTAGGCGTATTACGGGGCCCCGGCGTCTTCCATTTAAAACATTTGCAAAAATTTTGTCGCAAACAAAAAATCAAGCGGATCCGACGCCGCCTTGCTGGTTCAACGGCCACGATTGGTGATTTAGATGGGAGACCCAAAGCCCCACTTTTTGCATGCAAACATGATTTTGGGGCCCTGTCCACTTTTTCCGGCAGGAAAATCGGACGACACCCGTGTTCTCCGTAGTCTATTACCCGGGTCCCCGGGTTTTTCGAAATTCCAACCTGTACATGTGCCCTTCCCTTGTTAAAGAAATGATTTTGAAGAAGGAATTCTGAAGGAATTATTTGTGTTTAGGCTTTTTCAGGAACGCGCTCCCTCACAACTGGGGAAGAGAGCGGAAGCTTATCTGGTGATCGCATCTGCCGGGGTGGATTATTTTGTTGATGTGGATGATTTTCGGAGGTTAGAGAGAGAGAGACAGAAAGAGACAGAGAGAGAAAGAAAGAAAGATATAGAGAGAGCAACAGAAAAACACAACAAAAATTCCGCAACTTTTACGAGGCGGGCCGAATTGCGGCGCGTAGCCCGTTTCACGACATGCACACGCATGACGATAAGTGAGTCAGTGGAGTGTGGGCGCCGTTGGAGGGTGACCGTTGGGTAAACAATAATTTGCAAAATATTGCGGGCCGAGATTCCTCAAGTGGTCCTGCTAGCCTGCCCTTTCCTAAAGAATCTCTGCTAGCCTGCGTTTCCTTAGAAATCTCTGCTAGTTTCCTCTTGACATGGATCGCGAGCTGATGAAGAACCGCCCCCCTCTTCCCCCAGAAAGCCCATAAATAAGGTGAAAGTATCAGGGGAGGGAGGTGCCGCGTCTTTATTCAGACAGTCTATTCACCACAGATTTCTGGTCTGAAGCGAGAGAGGGAGAGAGAGAGAGAGAGAGAGAGAGAG
The DNA here is from genome assembly GCA_038088335.1 of Mesorhabditis sp. LJ9110. NCBI lineage: Eukaryota > Metazoa > Nematoda > Chromadorea > Rhabditida > Rhabditidae > Mesorhabditis > Mesorhabditis sp. LJ9110. The sequence goes on along the minus strand of JBBGBA010000150.1, from coordinate 29,935 downwards.
AGAGAGAGAGAAGGGGGAGAGAGGGGAGGAGAAAGAGGGAGAGAGAGAGAGGGAGAGAGGGAGAGAAACATAGAAGAGGGAGAAAGATTTTAAAGAAAATTTCACTCGCTTAAAATTTCGCCTTGATGGGAGAGAGAGCAGAGAGAGAGAGAGAGAGAGAGAGAGAGAGAGAGAGAGAGAGAGAGAGAGAAATCAGCGAGTCAGCAGAGGTTCTTCAGGTTTGGCAATCCGCCAGCGCTCTTGAAAACCGCCTGCGAGCGCAAAATGGTGGAAACGCGCGGCGCGCAGTAATTGAGGGTGAAGTGTGTCGGGTTTTGTTCGACAATCTCGCTCCCTCTTTCACTCTCGCTCAGCTGTAGACCTTCAACAACTCGTGCTCGCGAGTCAATTGTTTAGCCTGAGGGCAGACGCCGAGCGGGGCGAAACCAGAAAAACCGGAAGCTAAAGATGGATGGCACCCAAGAGGGAGGTCGTACTAGATGAACAAGGGCTAAAAATGAATTGCCAAGACGGCTAGCAGAGACTTCTTTGGGAAAGGGTGTGCTAGCAGAGATTCTTTAAGAAAGGGCAGGCTAGCAGAGATCCTTGGCGAATCCCCGAAAACTGGAATTGGAGCATATTCTGGTCAACGCGAGCTAATGCAGTGTTGTGTTGGTGTTCTCAGCCTCTCTCTCGCTCTCTCTCTCTCTCATTCTCTCGTGCTCAAATCCCCCGAAAATGGAAAGCCGGTTGTCCCCCATGGGGCACAGACCTGCTTAGCCGGGAACAAACGTGGTCAGGGAAGCAAAAAGGCAATCCCAAAGAATCTCTGCTAGCCTGCCATTATCACGTCGGTGTCTACGGCCCTTTTAAAGTAGATGTTTCGGCCTTGAAAGTGCTTGTAAGGGCCGGAGAGCCGGGTATTTCCTGGGATGGGGCTTGAAACGGGGTCAAACCGTTGAGAGTAGATGGAAATTCACGACACAGAACTGCAACAGAAGCTGGATTCTCTTTCTGTATCTCTATCTCTTTCTCTCTTTCTTTCTTCTTTCTTCCTCTTCTTCCTTCCCCCTTCGTTTCCCCCTGCACTTTGAACACGAGTTGTACAGCACCTGAGCATGACAATGTATTGAGTAACAACTTTAAGATGAAGCCAGCGAGAGATAGCCAGAGAGAGAGAGAGCGAGTGAGAGAGAAAACAGAGAGAGATAAAGGCTGCGAAAAACCAAGAGAGAGGTAGGGAGAAGAAAAGAAAGAGAGGGAAAAATGGCAGGCTAGCAGCGATTTTTTAGGGATCAGAAAGCTAGCAGAAATTCTTTAGGAAAGGCCGGCTAGCAGCGATTTCTTGGGAATCCACCGAACACCACTGGACCCATTTGAGGCCTTTTGAGGGAGCGCGTAGGTGGTGAAAAGAGGATGAGGCCGAAGAGGAGCTCGAGGTCAAGGCAATTTCAGCCTGCAAACAAATTGGATGCGGAATTTGGCGCCCGCGGGGCGGCGCCAGACGCCGATGGTCCCGGTTTTTAGTGTGGGAATGTTGAGAATAGCGCTAAAATGACGCTGAAATTCCTCGAGAATCCCTGCTCGCATGCCCTGATTAAGGGGATGGTTTAGCTTGGGGACATAGGGAAGCGGAGGCAGGCTAGCAGAGAGACTTGAGGATGGGGGGCTAACTTTAGAATAGGAAGCAGAAATTTTTATTGTCGTGGGCAAACTAGCAGAGATTCCTCAGGAACAAAATTAGGCTTCTCAAGGGAAGCTAGCAGAGATTCTTCATAAAATGAAGGCTAGCATAGATTCTTCAGGAAAGGGTGGGCTAGCAGAGATTACTTAGGAAAGAGTAGGCTAGCAGGGGTTTTTTGTGAGCGAAAAAACCAGCAAAAACTCCTGAAAGGGGCGGGGCTTCGCCATAACTCCCTCAAAACACAAAAAACTGCAGCATCGAGGCGGAATGAATGGTGTGGTGGTGGTTGTGAGAGAGGGGTAAAGAAGAGCGTTGGGGAAAAGCGGATCGCATCGGCCGGTTGAAGGGGGGACGAAGTGGGAGGAGATCGATTTGAAAGGAAATGGAGTCGACCGGACCGGGACGGACGGACCGCAGACCGCGGAAATGTGCAAAACTGCCCCCGGTGCCAACAGCAAAAAACAAGACCGACGCATAATACAATTTTGGGCGCGCTGTGGGACCCCAAAAAAATATTTCTACACGCTTTTTCGATGTTGATACTTTTTTTAGATTTGTTTCTTAGGCTTAGGCGTCGGCTTAGTCCTAAGCTTCAGCTTTGCTTAGGCCTAGGCTAAGTTTCGCTTAGACTTGGCTTGCTTAGGATTGGGCTTAAGTTTCGGCTTAGACTTAGGCTTCGCTTAGATTGGGCTTAAGTTGGTTAGGCTGGGCTTAGGCGTAGGCTTAGGCTTAGGCTTAGGCTTAGGCTTAGGCTTAGGCTTAGGCTTCAGTTTGCCAGAGCTTTAAAGGACCATTGAAGGCAAGGGAAGCGAAAAATACATAGCCGAGCTAGCAGAGATTCTTTAGGAAAACACAAAACTGAACACGGCTATTGTGTTCAGTTGAGAGCGAAGCGAGAGACGGGGAAATCAGTATTTCGGTGGAGGGGTCTCGAGAAGCGGGGAGGCTGGGAAAACAATGGGTCCCGAGACGCCGGGCTGGGGGTCTACTTTCCCTCGGGGCACTGTTTAGACAGCACCGGCGCCTCCGATGGGGGTCCGTTCGGAGGTTTCCGAGCGGAACGCTGACCTTTCCGAAGCAAAATAAATTATTTGCATGTGGCAGACTAGCAGAGATTCTTTAGGAGAGGGCAGGCTAGCAGAGTTGCTTTCGGAAAGGGCCGTAAAAATTAATATAGTGCCCCAAAACCCCGGGTCTGAAATCAAAACCTCTCCCCGTTGCGAGAACAGCCAATTACATAGCTGCGGGCTATGCGAGTGCGCAAGAAACATTACAACCCCTCGGGGGGGAGCGATCCCATTCCCGAGTCATGTCGATTTGCCACAACTGAACACATCAAAAACTGGTCGGGAGGGGATGGGTTCGTTCTTAAAGAATCTCTGCTAGCCGCTCTTGCTTATAGGAATTTCTGCTAGCCTACCCTTTCCTAAAGAAGCTCCGCTAGTTGGCTCCCAGGTGGACTAGGAACGTGTAAAAACGAGTCGCTGGAAAATCAAAAGCGTTAGAGAGAGGCAGAGAGAACAAGAGAGAGAGAGAGAGAGAGAGAGAGAGAGAGAGAGAGAGAGAGAGAGAGAGAGAGAGAGAGAGAGAGAGAGAAATCGTGTCCAGGAATGGTTCTGGTTCCGAGTTTGCAGGCCATCGGGGGAATCGAGATAAGAATCGAGGGACGGAGAGCTATGCCTCATGGAATATTTACTATTTGACGGGACAGCTCTCTGACCACTCCCGCCGGGGAAACGCCCTTTTTAAGGTAAAAAAACCGGCGGGCAGACTAGCAGAGATTCTTTAGAAAGTAGGCTAAGAGATTCTTTAGAAAGGGCCGGTTGAGATTGCTAGAAAGGCAGACTAGCAGAGATTCTTTAGGAAAATGCAAGCTAGCAGGGATTCTTTAGGAAAATCATTCTTCAAAGCGATTGGCCGAGATTTTCGTGGGCCACTCTCCTCTTGATCACCTTGGCAACCCGTTGGCCGCCCGGCTGGACTATGTATTTGTCCCCTGCTGCCGTTTGGCGCAGCGGAAAACAAAAAAATCATCTAATATCCGATTTTGCTACTTTCTATCCCCAGAAAAATGCAATTTTCAAGAGCTAAAAGCGAAAAATTATGCCATAAAATGATCCACGTGATTAGAAGATAGAATTTTCGGTTTTTAGCAACTTAAAAAGATCGTAAAATTTTTAAGGCACCTTTATAACGGGAAAACACCAAAATCTCGACATACAAAATCCCGACGACCATAATACCGACAGCCTAAAAGCCCGACGCCCAGAAACCCGAAAGTTTTAAAACAATTTTTGAGTAAAACCACCCCAAATATCCCATTTAGCTGTCGGGATTTTGGCTGGAATCCCTAACCCATGAAAAATGAAAATGCCATCTCAAAAAGACATCAAACGCGCCGTGGTCGCCGATAAATTGCCCCCGGCTGACCCTAGCTGGTGTCCGGTGTCCCGCATTTGGGGCGGGTGGGTAGGTGGGCTGTGTCCACCTGTGTGCCAGGATGAGCCCTCAGGGCACAAAGCGGAGAGGGAGAGAGAGAGAGAGAGAGAGAGAGAGAGAGAGAGAGAGAGGAGAGAGGGCACTATGAACACAAATAGCCCCCCACCGCTAGCCAACCCTTCAGGTAAGCCCCCATCCTTCGACCCTCCCATTCAACCCTTGAAGCCCGCTATTACCCGCTCCTTTCCTAAAGAATCTCTCAGCCTTCTAAATCGCAATAAATATTTTCTTTATTAACATAAAAATCCGAGTTCAAATCACATTTTGGCATTGTGTTCTGAAAATACGAAGTGAAGGAGAAGCTTCTTTTTTGAGCTTATCATCGAGAAAGAGACATGTCTTTGAGCAACGGCAATCGAGGGGATTTGGCAAAAAATGGATGAAAAATGGCGTAAATGGCTCGAAAAGATAAAGTCTAAAAATTAAGGGACATAGGAAAAACAGTGTTCAGCCGAGTCGCACCCGATCCGATTGTTTCCGATATGATACGGTATTCCGGTCGCCGGACAGGCTTCCTGAAAGTGGAGCTGAATGAGGATGGAGGTGCAGGAAATCGCTTCTATGCTGCCTGTTCTAAGCTCGAAGCCTAAGCCTAAGCATCAGCCTAAGCCTAAGCCTAACCTAAGCCTAAGCCAAGCCTAAGCCAAGCCTAATAAGCATGCCCTACCATTCGCTTGAAACGACTTAAGGCTCGTGTTGCTGCCAATAGGCTTTGCGGAGAAGCTCTCCTCATCCGGCTGGTAGGCTGCGTTCTGAAAACCGTATTAAGTTAAAGCCCCCCAAATCGCTTCGGGGCAGAGATCTTCTGTCCCAGATGGCTCTCGCTACTGCTAGTTGACAAGAAGAATCCGGCTATGGATTTGTCTTCCTAGTCCCTTTAAACTCACCAGATGGCCCTTGGCCGACAGCGTCTCAACCCCGTCGGCATCTACCGTAATCGGGTTGTACATGGTGTGGACGGCGGAGCGCTTCTTGGCCAGCCCGCTCTGGATTCGGGACATGCGCGATTTTTTGCGAGACGGTGGACGAGCTGAAGATTCAGTTGTGGGATAGCAGAGATTATTTAGGAAAGGGCCGCTAGCAGAGATTCTTTAGGAAAGTGGAGCCTAGCAGAGATTTTTTGGGAAATGCCAGGCTAGAAAACACTCACGCGGCAACGGTTCCTCGAAGCGCTTCGGAAATTGCGTGGCCGTTGGTTGCTGCGTTATTGGAGGTGTGATGGCCTTTACCGGCTCCATGTAGCCCTGAATTTGATGAAACAATAGCGACAATTCTCCAAGCCTCTATGCTAGCCTGCCCTCCCCTAAAAATCTCTGCTAGCCTGCCCCACCCACCGGTCGCTTCAACGGCGGCAGCCTCGGCTGCTCCCGGACCACGGCGTCCGCGAGGATGTCCGACGACGAGCTGGCCTGCGAGGAGGAGTCGTCTGAAATGGGTGAGACTGTCGTCGTCCTGTAAGGGACTTACACTTGGTGTTCTTCGGCGTCCGGGCCAGTGCCGCCAGGGGCGGGGAGGCGATCATGCTGCCGCTTTTTACGGTTTCGGGAATGTCGTCAAAGACTTCGGAGCTCAATTGGCTGCCGCCGAATCTGAAAAAGTGATTTTCCCCAAAAATCTCTGCTAGCTTGCGTTTTCCTTAAGCGTGTCTGCTAGCTTACCGTTTCCTAAATATTCTATGCTAGCCTCCTTCCCCCCTCCCAAAAACTCACTGATTCCCCTGCATCGTGTCAATGGAGTCGGCAGAAATTCGTGAGGGACCGGGCTGGGGCTCCTGAAAAACACAGAGTCGATTTCCAGGCAAATTTTGGCTTCCCAGTCCCTTTAAAACGACTCCACGCTAACGTACCTCGTCAATAGACGCTACATCATCCGGCCGCATCTGAAAATGATCGGCTTGCGGGGTCTTCGGAGTTTTCGGGGTCCTAGGTGTTTCCTGCTTCGCGTCGCTCGGCATCGGGTAGACGGTCTAAACATAGTTACGATATTTTCAAGGAGCTCTAACGGTAAATCCATAGCCCCTGGACCCTAGCTCCTTGCCTTGAATGGCCCTTTAAAATGTGAGATGTAATGGGTGACCTCAACAATTTCGTTGCGTGTGAAGTTCGCTCATCGTTGTCGGAGGCCGGTGCTCAGGAATTTCCCTCTTTTCTTTGGACGTTTCTGCTTCTTCGGCTTCTTCGCGCTGGCGTCTGAAAGAGGGAGGCTAGCAAGATTGTTTAGGAAGGGCAGGCTAGCAGAGATTCGTTAGGAAAGCCCGTAAACTTACTCCAACTCAGCCAATCTGATCTTCCTCCTCATCCGGTCCTGCTCCTGCCGCTCTTTCAACTGGAATTCATGAAATTTCATAAAAATCCATAACGCTAGCATACCCTCGCTTCGGCCTCCTGCACCTTTTCATTCAGCAACCCGTAGTCGGCGATGATCTGAAGATGGAGGATAGAGAGAGAGGGAAAGCGAGAGAGAGAGAGAGAGAGACAGAGAGAGAGAGAAAGAGAGAGATTTTCCCTCACCTGCCGAACCAACACGACCAACCGCCCGGTTGGCTGTTAAAGGGCTATGGGCTAGGGTTTTTCCCTTAGCGTTCCAAAAAACCTCCACTCCAAAAATTAATCCCGTCAGGGTGGCGGGGGAAAAAATGTTGTTGGTCGGGAGAATTGTTGAAGTTGGGCCTAAATGAGGACTTAGGTTCCTCATGAATATCGGTTTTTCCTTTTTAAAAACCACTGTCCCCCTTCCCCCTAAAGAAACTCTGCTGGCCTGCCCTACCTCATTCGTGAAGGTGATTTCATCAAAGTCGAAGTTCGTTCGATTCAGCACGATCAGGCAGGGCTTCCCTTTGATGTCGGGTTCTGTGAGGAGTTTCTAAAATGGCGTATGGCGAAGAAAGGGGAAGAGAAAGGGAGAGAAAAGAGAGAAAAAGCGGTCCTTTAATTTTGCAATGTTCCCCTGTAACCTCCCCTTTTCAAGTGTACCACGTAAGAAAAAGGCCTGGAAGCCGCCGGCCCTTTTAAACCTTTAAAAAAGGGTTTTTAAATTACAGGCGTCTCAATTTTCAAATTTTGGAACTGCGGCCTTAAAAACAGAATAGTGTTTTGGGCCCAGCTCCGGTTTTTTTGGGTTTTTTTTTCCTTGGCTTTTAAAAAACCAAACCCCCGCATAATAATTCCTAATTTTAGGTTTTCTCGCCGCCCCCGACGTCGTACACTTTTAATCGGTACTCCCGGTCGAAGCCCATCTCCATCAGCGAGAAGCCGTTCGTCGAAAGCACATTGCGTGGGGATTCTAGCATAGAATTTTCATTAATTTTAAAATAAAATAAGAATTCACCTCCTTTCATCATCTTCAGCACGGTCGTCTTCCCGGCCGCGTCAAGGCCGAAGCAGGCGAGGGCTATTTCGCTGAAAAGGCTTTGTTCCGTTTTCTCTCCTCTGGCTTCTTTTCCTCTCCCCTCTCTCTCTCCTCTCTCTCTCTCTCTCTCTCTCTCTCGTCTCGCCCCTTTCCTTTTCCCCTCTCTCTCTCTCTCTCTCTCTCTCTCCTATCTTCCTCTCTCTCTCTCTCTCTCTCTCTCTCTCCTCTTCATTCTCGCGTTCTTCTGAAGTCATACAGAGATTTTGGAAGGCACCCTAACAAAATTTTCTTTGGAAAACAACTCACCGTCGGCTGCACCTTCCTTGTGCCACAACAATTGCCCATCGGACATCACTTGGGATGGCACGCTGAGGGGGGTTTTATGCTAAAAATGATTCAAAATAAAAATGCTTTTTAATCATAATAAAAAGCTACTTACAAATTAAAAATAAAGCCTTGATGGACACCGAAAACATAATGGCGCTTTTGAACAAATAAGCCACGGTTTGAAAACAGATTTAAAGCTTTAAACCTCAAATTAAAGATTACAATTTAAAACATTCAAAAATCCTACTAAGAATCAAAAACGACGGATAAAGCCCTATATGCAAATCGCAAAGAGGCGTTCGGCGGGGGGCAAAAGGGCGGCCCCATCCGCCTTCTAGGGGGGCTGAAATATCGTCATGGCAACAACACTGACAACTCGACCTGTTCCGCTTTCTCTCTCTCTCTCTCTCTCTCTCTCTCTTTTCTCTCGGATCTTTCCTTTCCTCCTCTCATGCCCAATTAATTTGGCAATCTGCCCTCCGCGAATTAATACAACCTGCCAAAATAAAATGACTAAAGGAAGGATAAGCCAAAAAGGGGGGCGGGAAAAAAGAAAAAGAAAAAAAAGAAAAAAACAAAAAGGAGACAGGGAGGGCCAGGGAGGAAAAATTTTATTTTTTCCCAAAACCCCTTTTTCCCAAAACCCCAAAACATGCATTTATCAAACAATTCGGGGAAACCCCCAAATTTGGGAATTTTTAAAAAAAAGGGCAATCTTTTAAACGTGGGCAGCGTTGAAAAAAGGGGGGGGGGCACAACGGGATTTTGGGAACTGGGGAAAAGGGTTTTTGGGGGGGTTTAAAATGGAGGGAAATTTAAAAGGGGGGGAGTTTCAAGGTTTTTTTTTGACGGGGTTTTAAAAAATTTTTAAAAAATTTTTTCGAATTTCCCTTTTTGGGTTTTTGGGGAAAAACCCAAAAAACCCCAAAAACCCCGGAAAGGGGACCCAAAACCGCGGGGGTTAAAGGGTTTAAGCGGCTTCAAAAGGGTTTGGGAGGCAATTTAAAAACCCAACGGGTTTTTTTTTTTGTGCAAGGGCCCGGGGGGTACGCCTAATTTTTTTTCCCCATTTGCGGGCCAGGCTCAAAACCCAAAATTTTTTTCACCCCAAAACTGAAAAAAACCGGGGGGTCTGCGCCCCCCATTTTTGTCCCGGGTTCCCTTTAGGCATTTTCTTGCGGGGCACGGGGTTTTTTGGGTTTGGGGTTTGGGGGGGGGGGGGGGAAAAAAGGGAGGGGGATTTTCCTTGGAAAACCCTGTGGGCCGGCTTTTCGAAAGGCCCGCCGCCACCAAAGTTTGAGCAGGATAAAAAGAAGCCGTTTTTCAAAAAACTTTAAGAGTTTTGGGAATTTTTTAAAAAGGGGGGGGCCCCCCTTTTTCAGGCATTGGGGGCCCGCACCTTTGGGCAGAAGGTTGGGGTGAACCGACTGACGAATTGAGGTGTAGAGGGTTGGACTATCTGTCCCCCCAGTGGGCCAGGTGGGGGGTAGTGGAAAAATGGGGCCCCCGGTTCAAACCAAGTTTGCGGGTTAAAAACCCCAATTTTTTTTATGCCTAAGCCATGCCCAAACATAACATTTTTTTTTTGAAACAGGGAAATTTTGGGGGGGTTCAAACTTTATTAGTTTTCTTGTTTTTCCATAAATATTTATTTTACATTATTTTGGGTTGTGATTAAAACTCTTAGTATATTTTTGGCGCTCTATCTGACGTTAAAATTTGCCAAAAATTGAAAATATCGAAAAAATTTGGGGGCCTCGGGGTGGGGTGGGGGGTGGGGGAAGCCAAAAACCATTTAAAATGCTATAAACCTGGTTTATATTTTGCTATTGGGCCGCTGAGCATCACAGGGAAAAATTTGCCCCCCCCCCCGCTAACAGCCCAGAACGATTTTTAGGAAAAGGAAAAAATTCGGAAGAACGAACCCGTTCTCTGGCGTCACTGCCAGTACCGGTACGTCGTCCGTCACCGTCGTCAGTGCCCGTCAAGCCGCAACACCATCGTTTCCGCCCAGCTACAACAACATTTTTGTTCTAGATCAGGCATCAGGATGGCTTAGATCGACCAGCGGAACCAAATAAACCTACAGCCGGGGGTAATCGACGTGGTTGTCCGGTACCTGCCCGTAGCGCTCCCAAAAATACAGCTGCATCACCCGCAGCAGAAGATGAACTGCGCAAGGGACTGAAAGCTTTGAAAGTAGGGGTATAAGCTTAAACCTAAGCCTAAACCCAAGCCCAAGCCAAGGCTTGAGCCTAAGCAAAAGCCTAGTCCTCCAGCTTACCCCGATAGCGTAGGCGCGGCCCAAACACAACCGTTCAAACGTCCCGCTTCATCGCTTCGAGGTCAGTACGCTCCCCAAGCGTGTCCATATGGTCGATCATCGTGGCGAGGAGCACCACGGTATCCGAACGGCCTGTGAATGGCTCGTCGTGGACCAGCATCGTCCTGAGGGGGGCGGTGACTTTCTCAAAGAATCTCTGCTAGCCGGCCCGTCCCCAAAGAATCACTGCTAGCCTACCCTTTCCCGAAAACGACGCACCTAACCGACTTGACGTCCCGCAGGTGCGGCAACCGCTCGCTTCACACTCGCGGACAGTCATATTTTTCCCAGTTCAACACCTGTCATCAATTTCAGGGTTTACGATTTTCGTTACGTGGAGGTGCGTGACTTCTAGCGGCTCGCCACCATCATCTTTCGTCACCAGCAGATGACGGGCCGCTACCTCCCAATTTTTACCCAACCGGAAGTTGAACTGGAATTGGTAGTTTGGGCCTTTCATAAAGAATCTCTGCTAGCCTGCCATTTCCTAAAGAATTTCTGCCAGCTCACCTTGCCAGTCGCGACGTTGACGACCTCGTAGCGACCAACACATTTCGTTTCGCCCTCCACCGTCGGGTAGTACGCCTTCCTATCTTCTTTTTCTTGCGCGTGCCGGATTAGCATAATGCACTAAAGCGAATTTCAAGGGAGCTGCAAGGAAATACCTACCGTAACCCTTTCGTGGAATACCATAGCCCAGAAATCTTCGGAATTTGTTTGATCTGGGCCTTGGGCCAAGATATATTGCTGATCGGAATTGGGTGGGCGGATCCAGTTGGCGTGGTAGAAGCCGTCCGGGTTGTTCGCCTCTTTCACATGGACACGCGTCGCATCCAGGCAGGGGTAGGTCTGACAGAGAGCAATGGAAAGGGGCAGGCTAGCAGAGTCTTTAGGAAAAGCAAAAATCCTTACCGCGTAAGGCTCGGGTAGTCCAGGTTTGTATTTCGCCCATACCAGAGCATTTCCTGGAGCCGCGGAGGTGTTTCGATGCCAGACCCAGGCGTCCTTGGCTGCCTAAATCACATCTCTTCTAAAGGGTCGATCACTGGTCCCTAGCCAACCCCAGCTACTGTACCCCACCCTGTAAACGAAAAAGCGCTTGGGGGTACAGCTCTTTCGGAAAAAAAACGCCAAAATCTCGACAGCCAAAATACCGACAACCATTTACCTTCCAGGTCTCTTTAAGTCGTTTGTCGAACCTACGTTCACTTCTGTGGAAGCCAGATGAGGTCCCCAGTACGGGCGCACGGGCGCCGGGGGCGGCGCTTCGGGCGGCTTCTTTGACCTGCAGCAGACCATCCAATCGGGAAGCTGCCGGTAAAGTGACGGTTCCGCTCGAAATTTGTGCCGCTTTCATTCCAAATTACGAATGCAAGGTTAAAGAGTGCCAGACAGAGCGAGTTGGAGAGAGAGAGAGCGAGATAGTGATGGAGAGAGTGCGAGAGCGAGAGATCCAGCGAGATTGAGGGTCATGGTTAGGGGATCTTGGATTTTTTGATGATTTTGAAGCGGATTTTGGCGTAGTCGAGTGGTTTCCCACTAATCTTCCTGAAGGAATGTCACAAAGAAGCTAACTAATCTCTCTCTCGATTTCTTTCATCCTCACTCACTCTCTCTTTCTCACTCTCCCTCTCTCTCTATCTCGCTCTCTCTCGCTCTCCCTCTCGATCTCTCTCTATCTCTCTCGATCACTCTCTCGCCACAACTCGATCCGCATCCGGAAAAATCGCTTCAGCTCCACTTTTCGTATAGTTTTCTTCGCCCTCGATTTCCCAATTTGGCTGTTCCCAGACCGCAAAAAAATTCTCTCTAAAAGTGCGCAGAATTGGCCGGCTTGAATCGTAGCTTCGGAGCTGGGCCGTATTCCCAGGAAATTGCCTCCAACAGAGTTGCCATAGCGTTCGCGTCGCCTAGCCAGACGATTCTATTTTTGAAACTTATACGATTTTTTTATTGAGGTTTTACGGGTTTCTAAAGAATCTCTGCTACCTGCCCTTTCCTAAGGATCTCTAGCTGCAGCCCCCAAATCCTTTGCTTGATTCAGACCCAAAGGAGTCATAGAAACCCGTGGAACAACACGCTCATTAGCATATTCCACCTGGCGCCTGGCGCCGCACGGGGCCAAAAAATGCAGGTGGAAAGCGGGTAGATGGCAATGTCTCGGGTGTTTTTCCATTTTTTGGGATTTTTGTATTTAGTGTTCGTTTGGTTACGGTAGTTTTGATGAGTGAAGAGAGCGATAGAGAGGGAGAGAGACTGAGATAGAGAGGCGAAGAGAGAGGGGAGAGGAGCAGACTCCGAGAGAGCGGAGCGAGACGAGCAGACGAGAGGAACACCCGTTTTCGAATTTGATGTTATTCTCTGGTTTGGCATCGGTGTTTGCTATTTTTCGCATCGGCATAGGGTATCCGTGGCTACAGCCCGGGATTTATGGCTTCGCCGCGGGTTTTTGGGGTTTCATCATGACGAGAGAGGGAGAGAGTGAGGCGAGGAGAGGCGTCAAAAACCCAGCCGACCACGGGGTTTCCCCTGGTAGTGGAAGTCGACGGTTGCTGCCGAGCAACCCGATTTCGGGGGCCCAAACACACCAGAAATCCGGGCTGGACCCAGGTCCAGAAACACTCCAAGACGGACTTCAGCTAGGGTGCTATATAATGCGCGACAACGGACTTTGGTGTCGGGCGTTCGGGGTTTTGCATGTTATCTACCGTATCCAGGAATTTTCCGTCGCAGAATCTCTGCTGTCATCTCTTTCCTTAAGAGCTTTGCTAGCCTGTATTTCCTAAGGAATCTTCTGGCCTCCGTCCTAAGCGTCTCTGCTGGCCTGCCCTTGCCTAAGGAATCTCTGCTAGCCTGCTCTTTCCTTAAGATTTTCTGCTCGTTTCTTAAGCTACAGTATACCCGAAGTTGTCGCTGAACTTCTACCAGCCGGCCGTGTGCTCTACCGTTTTTTGCCTTCCAGGTCCCTTTAAAAAACTTTGATGCCAGGGCAAACTGGCAGGGGATCTTGGGGAATTGCGTGGTTTTTAGCTCTAAATAGTACTATCGAAACTTTTCCTCTGGCCCCGGAAAAGTTATTAGCAATTACGAGGTTACTCATATCCTGGGAGGCCAGCGAGGTCGCAAACTCGTAAATCGGAGTAATTAGTAGCACTACGGAGAGAGAGAGAGAGAGAGAGAGAGAGAGAGGGAGACAGCGCGCGTTACTTTTCCGGAAGAAGGGAACCAATCAGCTCGCTGGGGCCACACCCCCAGATAGTTGAAGCCCCACTCGGATACCTGGGAAAATCCGGAGCGCCCAGACCTAATTTCGTAGCCCCGCATCGGCTATACACCTTTTTAGTGCGTTTTTTTTTACTTTTTATGACCCTGGCCTTATGGGTTTTCTGGGGAACCAATAAGCCGAAATCTCGCCGATCAGCCGGGCCGTTTCTCGGGGTTTCAAGGAGGAGACAGAAGCAAAGAATCTTTGCTAGCTTCCGTTTCCTAAACAATCGTAGCCTGCTCGAAACCTAAACATTTTCAAGGCGCCGGATATCAGCAGAGGATCCAGTTTCTCCAAGGATCTCTGCTGGCGGCCCTATTAGGCTTTCCGATTTTTTCAAAATTTACCTCATGGCCCTTTTAAACCCAAGGTGAGCGCGCGAAGGCTCGAAGTCTGAACATCGCCTCTCAGGGCCCTTTAGCCTAAGCCTACGCCCACGCCTATGCCTAAGCCCAAACCTAAGCCTGTGCCTAAGCACTAACCTGAAGCCTAAGCTTAAGCCGAAAGCTAAACCTAAGCCCAAGCCTCGGAGCAAGCCTAAGCCTAAACCTAAGCCTAACCAGACCTAAGCCTAAACCTAAGCCAAAGCCCGACAAGAAAACCGAAACCAAAGTCCAGAACTTTCACCTGCTGCCGTTTTTCGGGGCGGCAGCCACCGCGAAACCCTAGCGGAAATCACGAGTGGGGCCCCCGATTTCGCACGCAAATATATTTCTTGGCGTCGACTCCCGGTAGCCAATTTTCCATGGTAACACCACGGGCTTATGAAAGCTAAGGGGTATCCGCCGCGTTTTTGCCGGTCTTCATTTATTTCAGCGGGGCTTCAATACCACCGGGGCGGGGCAGTTTTTTGGTCCGGGAGCGGGGGATATTTTTAGGGGAATTTTCGGGTAAAGGAAAAATTACGCATGGTTTGGGAGTCCAATGATCTCTGCTAGCATGCCCTCAAAAAGAAGACGACGCCGGCCTTTTAAAGGGATATGGAAGTTTCAAAACGCTGTCGGAAGGATGCTTGATTAGGCTTTAGCTCGTTCGGGTTTTATTTTTGGGTGGTGCCCCCCGAATATCTCGGCCTGTACGGCCTGGGTATACTTCACAGCTGTAGGTCGATTGGGTCGGTATCTCAAAAACGATAGCTACCCGCACTAAACGGACCCAAAATTCGGACCCAGCACAAAAAACTGGTCTAGAAAAAGCAAAACTCTATTCACGCCCGCCTTGCTGACTCGTGAAGTTCCCGTGGCCACAGGAACGACTGGTACAGCTTACCTTGCATCACCGGCCTGCCCTATCCCTCGCACGTCACCTCAAGGGTGGGTGGTCTGAGAATCGGACAGAAGAGTTCCCGACAGTGAGAACCGCCGTACCGGAGCGCCTTACACAGCTTACGCCCGCCCGACCGAATACGCACCCCTACGCATAGGTCGGGACAAGCCAGCTGCTGTTGTGGGACATAGATGAGCGGCGCATCCCTTCCTTTGGGTAGAAGAAAGGACCTGGAATAGTCTCCTGATTCCGGGATGCCGTACCCCTCATCAACCGCTCTCAGGCTTGTCGGTGACTCGGGGAGGACACATGCGCGGGCGAGGGTGTGGCCAATCTTTCTTAAATACCCCCCTCCCACGGGGTGGGCCAGGTGGGAGGCGTTTCGGGGACAAGGGGATGGCATCTGGTACAAGCCCTCTAAAATGGCTGTATTTCGCTCGATTTTTCAGAAATTTTCATCACGGTTCCGGAACGTCAACAGCTATCCCTCCTATAAGTTCAGAGCCAAAAACTGGAAGCCGAGGGCTGTTAGATCGATTGAACTTCGCATTGAAAAATGGCCGCATAACCCTTTCCAGCGACTTATTTTCAAAATGTCGAAAATCATAATGGCGAAATGTCATAATTTCGAAATTTCATAATTTCGAGTGATACAGCATTTCCGAAAAATCAGCATTTACATCCGAAAAATTAGGATTAACGCTAGGGTTATGGGGGTCCGGGCAGGTACACCCGAAAAGTGAGCGCGCTGCCAAGCTCTATACAATTTTCTATTATTATTTCTCTATTCGCCTTCAAATTACAATTTTCATAATAAATTTTAAAGTCAAATTTTAGCTTCAAAAACAGTCTTATCTCCCGATTCCACGATGCACCGATGGACAGCGCTCGCGGCCGTTATGGTCACCATCTTCGCAGTCGCTTCCGGCCAGACGATTCAGTGCTTGAAGGGAGAGGTGGCTGGAGCCATCACGACCTCGCAGATTGTGGGTTCTTTGAAGGAAATGGGCAAGCTAGCAGAGATTTTTTGGGAAAAGACAAGCTGGTAGAAATTCTTTAAGCTAGCAGAAACCATTCACCAATTCCAGGCCGCAGCCGTCCTATGCGGAAACTGCGCCTACTGCCTGAAGCTGGACGGCCAGCGAGGTGGCCAGACCTACCAGTACCGAGACTGCGGCTGCCTTAACCAGTACCAGTATACCTGCTCGGTAAGGAGCTTCTGCTCTCTCTCTCTCTCCCTCTCTATCTCTATCTCTCTCTCTATCTCTCTCCCTCGCTTTATCTATATCTCTCGATCTCCTTTTCCCCAAAACCCGGGCCATTTCTTATCCCTGCTACCATCCAAAACCCAAGCGTCAGCGGCTTCACCGGAAGCGCTTATTGCTGCAATGGTGGGTGTGGCCTAAAATTTCCTTAAGAATCCCTGCTAGCCTGCCTTTCCTAAAGAATCTCCCCTAACCACCGATTTCCAGGAAACTCCTGCAACTCGGGCTCCTCGATGTCGGTGATGCTCGGCCTCGTTGGAGTCGGACTCACCGCGCTTTTCAGATAAAAAACAGCTCCATCTCCCAACCCTTGTTTTATAAAACGCGCTCAACCCTAACCCCAAAAAAAGTCTCTGTTTCTCTAACCCCTCCCAATCCCTGGCTCTGACTTCCAAGTCCATTTAAACATACCATCTACCGTAACCCGATCTCTTTTCATCAATTCCTGTGATTTTCAAATCTTTCAGCTTCCCAGCTACATCGGTTTTTAGCATGAATTCCCCAAAAAAAACCCACTTTTCCGTTGGATATATGCAAATTTGGTGACAACAATTGGTGAATAAATTTTTCTAACGTTTTTCCCAAAGAATCTCTGTTATCCTGCCCTTTCCAAAAGAATCTCTGCTCGTCTGCTTCGATTTTATTCGACTTTTCTTATGCCTTTAAAATAATTTTATTCACAGCATTAAATAAGACACCGGGTTTCAAAAATGGGGGGTGCAAAATCGTGGTCCAAATCACAATGCTTGGGTACAGGCTTGGCTTAGGCTTAGGCTTAGGCTTAGGCTTAGGCTTAGGCTTGGGCTTGGGCTTAGGCTTGAGGCTTAGGCTTAGGCTTAGGCTTAGGCTTGGAGGCTTAGGGCTTAGGCTTAGGGGCTTAGGCTTAGGCTTAGCTTAGGCTTAGGCTTAGGCTTAGGCTTAGGCTTAGGCTTAGGCTTAGCTTAGGCTAGGTTGGCTTCGGCCAAGGGATGGTTTTGGGGTTAGTGAGAATAATTTTTGGTCAGAAAATCGGGGGAGTGGGAGGTGGATTTGCATAATTTTAGGCGTAATACCTTGTTGAGCAAGTTTTGGGGGAGTTGGCAAATTGTTGAGGGATGAGTGGGGGGCTATTTTTCATTGGTCAAAGGCATTTAGCGAGTGTGGAGGGTGGAAATCGAGCCATCGGGCTAGCGCCGAACTGCTTGCCGACGCCGCTACAGGTCGGTGGTGGGGGCGCCGCCGGTGGCCTTCCACAGCTGATGGCAGGGGCGGCAGAGGAGATGACCATTGAGGGGGTGGCACTGCTCATTGTGGTCGTCGCCGAGTTGCTTGCCGCAGCCCTGAAAAGTTACGTATGCTTTTAAAGGAACCAGGAATGCGCTTTCCTAAAGAATCCCTGCTGGTTTGCGTTTTCCTAAGGAAGCTTTGCTATTTGCCTACCTCGCACGAGTAGCACTCCAGATGATAGTCATTTCCGAGGGCGACAACTCGTACAGTCTCCCCAGTTCCCTAAAAAATCGCATTAGTTTTGTAGTTTGATTCTCTATCCCCCTCTCTCTCTATCCCCCGCTCTCTTTCTCTCTCCCTCTTTCTCGCTCTCATGCACTCTCTCTATCTCTCGCTCGCTCTCTTTCTCTCTCTGCATCTCCCTCGCTTTCTCTCGCTCTCCTTTTTCTCTCTCTCTCTCTCTCTCTCTCTCTCTCTCCTCTCATCCCCCTACCTTCTTCGGCATTATCGGCTTTCGACAAGAATGACATCTCGGGCGTACCGTCATAGTAGTCGTCCGTACAAAAAATCTCAAACCGCGTTTTGAAGGGAGCATGACAACCGCAAGCTACCTTGTCCTGTTCATCTACCGCGAACTGAACCCCATCCAGGCACTTTCCGCACACCGAGCAGTTGAAGCAGCCCGGGTGGAAGGACTTGCCGACGGCTTGCAGCACCTGGAATAGGGTAGGCTAGCAGAGAACATCGAGGAAATTTGGACAGGTTGGGTAGAGTCCGTTAGAAATTTACATACCATTTCGACGATTGGCTTGTGGCAGACGGCGCACTTGTCGGCCTTCTTGTGCAGCTCGGCGAGGAGGAAGTCTTCTTGGCACAGGAATTTGTCATCGATGAAGTAGAATTTGAGGTCCCTGAAGAATGGCAAGCTTTTAAAGCAGGCTAGCAGAGATTAATTAAGGATTTTCCGAGATGGGTAGGCTAGCAGAATTTTTTAGGAAAGGGCAGGCTAGCTGCGTTCTTTGAGGAGCTTACTTCAGGTTCCGCTCGCACTGCTGACACTTGAAGCAACCCGGATGATATTTTCTGTCCATCGCCACCGTAGCCTCGTCACCGTAGTACATCGCGTCCTTGCAACCGAAGCAATTGCCTGAAATTTTTGGTTTAAAGGGCCTTTGAAGGAAAAAAATCTAGAAAATCTGATAGAAAGAAGATAGAAAGGAAAATCTAGTCCGTCGTTTCGATTTATGGCACTCAGCTGCCCCCTGCTACAGTAACCCTCCTTTAAACGGCTCGGTTGGCTTATTGCCAAGAGCCTAGTGGCTATGGATTTGCCTTCAAAGCCCCCTTTAAATCGCCTACACTCACCGATCTTTTGCGCGTCCACCCGCATCCTATTGACGTCCTCGCGAATCTGGGCCGAGAGACGCCCAAACTTCTCGTCCTGCTTCGCGAGGGCGGCGTCCATCTCTTTCCAGCGGTTAAGGCGGTCCTCGCTGCTGAGGTGTGGCCTGGAAATGGGGGATGGGCTTAGACTTAGGCTTAGGCTTACTTCGGGCTCGGCTCCGCGGGTCCGATCTGCTTCTCACGCCCGTACTCCGGGTAGCTAATCCCGTTTTTCGGGAGACGATTTCCGGTCGAGCCACGTTCCGAGTACTCGCTCGTACTTGGCGAAGATGAGGTGTAGCGGGTGGGCGGACTGTTGAGGACGTCAACCTGAAAACGGGAGCATGAGGGTCTAGCAGGTGATTTTTAGGAAAGGGCAAGCTAGCAGAGCTTTTTGAAAATCACGAATCTTTGTTTACCTTCGGAAAATTGGTGGCCTTCTGCTGGGTGGGCGTCTTCGGCGAGGTCACCCCATACGAAAACGTTTTGCCGACCATTTTTTGCTCTTCGTCCACGCCACCGTAGCGCTCCGGCTCGGCGCCGTGACCGGGCTTGTAGTTGGGGGAGGCCGTCACTAAATTTACCGGGAATTCAGGGGCAAGCTAGCAAAGATTCTTTCGGAAAGAGCATCATCTCAGACTCACGAATCGTGGGCGGGTAGCTGGGCCTGGAGTACGAGTTGACTTCGTATTTTGGAGTGTGGCGATCGCTGTCCTTGGAATTCCGGAGGGTGGAGGGTGGAGATGGGGATTTTTGGGAAGAGCCGGAGGAGTAGTCGCTAAATATTGGGTTTAAAGGGCCTGAGAAGGCAGAATCCAAAGGAATCTCTGCTAGCTCGATTTTCCTGAAAAATCTGTGCTAGCCTGCCTTTTCCTAAATGATCCCTGCTAGCCTGCTGACTACACTACACTCCTTTTACAAACCTGTAATTCCCATTCGAATATGCCGTATTCTGAGGTGACGGCAAGCTGGAGGCAGTGGCTGTGGAGCCACGCTAAAATCATCTTTTAAAGGGCCGCTGAAGTCAAATTCCCACCGACGAGGGGCGATGGGGCTGTTGAGCTAGCGTCGTTTGCGCCACCTCCCTGGCGTAGGCTCTGAAGATTAGCGTTTTTAGATATTGGGAAGCTCGGTTTCTCTCGCTCTTCTTCTCTCTCTCTTCTCTCTCTCTCTCTCTCTTTCTCTTTCTCTCTCTCTGCCTCTTACCTTCCCGAATCCACCGAGCTGTTCTCCTGGGCGCTCCACTGATTTTTCGGCCGTGACGCGGAGAGGACCTAGGAAAAAATTAGTTATTTGGCCCTTGAAAGGGTCACTGAAGGGAGGGAATAGTTTGGCCGATTCCCATGGGGTCTAGAGGCTGTGGATTTGACTTCCCGGTCCCTTTAAATGCCAACCAACCATTTGTCGGAGACCGGAAGCTTCTTCTCGGGATATTTCCTCCTTGGTGGCGGCGTTCATCTTCTTGCCCAACGACAGCATGCCGTTTTCGCTCGGCGGAACCGGGCCGGTGCGCATTTTCTGGAAAATGATGGTAATGGAAATGGGCTGCTAGCAGTGATTCTTTAGGAAAGGACAGGCTAGCAGAGATGCGTAGGTAAAGGGCAGGCTAGCAGGGATTCTTTGAGAAAGGGCAAGTTGGGCGAATCGGAAAATAGACGCAAAATTTCTTCGAGGTGCGCACTTGGTACTCTTACGGTTTTCGCTCCACTCTCTCTCTCGCTCTCTCTCTCTCTCTCTCTTCGCAAATATGCAAATTTACACACCGAGACTCTTGAAGGCGGGCGGCCCTTGTCCATATTCGGGGAGGAGGGCTGTGCATAGTCACGCTTCGGGGAGAATACTTGGAGGGAAAACCAACAGACAGACCGGATATCTCCGGTTGGTCCCCAATGGGGAATTCGGGTGCCCGCGATTTTTATGCGTTTTTGAATTCTGACTGACAGGGTCAAATTGGAGGAGGGAAGAGCAGAGAGGGCGAGAGAGAGTGAGTGAGTGAGGGAGAGATAAACGGGGAGAAAGCGAGGGAGTGACATGCAGAACGAGACAGGAAGAAAATCAGTGAGATTGAGAGAGAGAAACCGATAGATACAGTGAGAGCGAGGGAGAGAGAGTAAGAGAAGAGAGAGAGAGAGAGAGAGGGAGAGAGAGAGCGACATACAGTTAGACAAACATACAAACAATTTTTCGCGAGTTGTTTCAAAGCATGGATTTCCCGTTTCAAAGGAACAGTGAAGCCAGGGCATGTCCTAGATTTCCTTTTCTCTGCTAGATTACCCTCATGAACCCCGTCTTTTTACTACCATTTTCCACTCCTTTTTTATTCGCCGGGTCATGCCGGCAAAGGCTACGCTTCGAAACAAAAGGCAGAAACAGAAAGATGAAAGCGAAAAGAGGCAGCGGATCGACGCGGAAAAATGGTTTTCTGCGCCAGGCGCGCAAAGGGAAAAACCGGGGGCTGCCCGTGAACACCTGGGCCCTTGTCTGGGGGAATGGATCGGACGGGGACGATCTCTCGAGTCCAAAAACTGGTTTTTTTTAGGCCGACATTGGGACCGGAATTTAGTAGAGCGTAAAACTGCGCAAAAGCGCAACCGTTGAAAAGCATTCCAGGGAGAAAAACAAGCAAAGATTATTGCGGACATTCCATTACATCAAGGCAGGCTAGCAGAGACCTTCAAAAGAGCTTCAAAAACAATTAAATAACAAAAAGTCCAGCATAGTAAAAATAGAAAGGGCAGTAAGAGATTCTTTTGGAGATCACAAAACTGGACATCCCTCGCACGAATGTTTGCATAAAACTTCAAAAAAATGGCCTGGAAAATCCGCTTAAGTTCCGGCTGAGTCATTGCCAGGCTGATAAGCGCGCCGACGAGAAATAAAAGTTTGAAAAGTCGCAGCGCAAAAATCGTAAAATGATGGCGAGCTAGCAGAGATTCTTGAGGAACGGGCAAGGAGCAGAGATTTTTTAGGAAGCGGCAGAACTTACCTTTTGTTTCTCCAAGTTCAGCGCGTTCAGCTTGGTGACGATCTCGCTGGTGGAGGGGGAGCTTTCGGCGGGTTTTCCTGTAGAAAATTTTATGAAAATAAATGAAAAATTGAAAATGGTAAATAAATAAGGCTTAATGGCGCCTACCAAGTTGTCTTGGGGGTGGAGGCCTGCCGAACGACTCGAGCTCGTCGAGAAAGGCGACCGGGTTGAAGTCGGCGGCCATGCTGAAGCAGATTAGGTGATGGTGCTTAGAAATTGGGGACAAAAGAACCAAATCGAAATCAAAAGGCACTGAGCAAAGATGCTTGAGGATGACGTTAATTTTTGGCGGCAGGCTAGCAGAGATTCTTTAGGAAAGGGTAGGCTAGGAGAGACGCTTCAGGAATGGTTTGGCTGGGTGTGCAGACCCCGGGCAAACAGGCTGGCGACAACACCTACGCCCCTTTTGGGGCCAACCATGGTTCTACAATCCCCCTCAACACAAACAAAAGACACGCCAACTGACACGGTAAACAGGAGAGAGAGAGTGAGAGAGAGAGCGAGGGAGAGAGAGAAATGGGAAGACAAACGCTAGTAGAGGCAACCAGCTTGCACCATTTGTGGTATGGAATGACGGAGCCAAACGAGGCAGGCTAGCAGAGTTTCTTAAGGAAAGGGCAAACTAGCAGAGATTCTTGAAAAAGTCCTTGGCAACCGAAACATAATCGATTCGCCAAAAATCTACCCCGATGCATTTCGGAAAAATGCGCTCCAGGTGTCCTTATCAGGGGCGCCGGCCGCGCCGCGAATTTTACGACTCGAAGAATGCTGGTCGAAGCGGGGGCAAAAGAGAAGGAGGGTTATGACCCCCGGGTCGAGCCGGGCGGCTTGAAGAATTTTTTGGATAATATTTTTTGTTTCTGGGGGAGCCACGGGGTTTTGCCGGGCACAAAAATGATGCATAAAAAGAAGATAAAAATATTCAGGATGAGTCATACGCCCAAAACTATGCCAGAAATGCGATTCACAGGGGTGAGTAGCGGAAAATACGAAGTTTTGGGGGTCTTGAAATTGGGCTTGTCCTTTTCCTCGCTCTATGGCTCTCTCTCCCGCTCTCTCTCTCTCTATGTCTCTCTCCCTCTCGCTATGCCACTTTCGCCCTTGCTCTCTCTATTTGCTAGTCTCTCTCTCTCTACCTCTCGCTTTCTCTCTATGCCTCTCTCTAGCTTTCTCTCGCTCACTCTCTCGTTCTCTCTTCTCTCGCTCTCTCGCGCTCTTCCTGATACGCTAGCGCAGATTCTTAAGGAACTCGACGTCAAGTCAATCTAACAAAAATCTTTAAAGAATTCAGCCCGGGGCAATCTAGCAGAGATTCGTGAGGAAAGGGCAGGCTGGCAAAGACCATTGCAGAATTTGACCCTTAACAAGCCGAAAAAAAGCCTCTAGGGCAGCGGGGTGGAAGCAAAAAACTGACGAACATGCCATACCCCATGTCAACCAGCCAAGGCGAGAGAGAGAGAGAGAGAGAGAGAGAGAGAGAGAGAGAGAGACTGAAACAAAGGGCAGAAATTGGCGGGAGAACGGGTTTCATGACGGGTGGTCGCGCACGGGCTGGCAGGATGTGACGGGCACGAAGTAGCGAATTTGAAATGTTGCTTGGATATTTAAAGGCGCTAATACAAGGCAGGCTAGCAGAGATTATTTAGGAGAGGGCAGGCTAGCAGATATCTTTCAGGAATTGATTTCAAAACCTTGACGCCAGATGAATTTTTTGAGTCAGTCACCCCGATTTTGCATAGAAACCCGCGGGGTAATATTTTACAGTATGAATGGTGTCTCGGATGGAATTGGATGGGGCACCGTTCCCAAGCGCGTCCCGTAAAAAGGCGTGGAGCGGAGGGGAGAGAGAGTGAGAGAGAAGAGAGAACACCCTGAAAAAGGCCCTTCACGGGTCGGGATGCAAATTGGTGCGGCCAGGCCGGCTCGCCGACGCATCGGCACCTTTTGAATGGGGGATGGGAACGAGGGCTAGTTGCAGAGATTGGATTTTGTAACGATGTACCATTTTCCTAAAGAACCTCTGCTAGCCTGTCCTTGCCAAAAGAATCTTTGCTAGCTTGCCCTTTCCTAGAAAAAAATAGAGCGCTTCCCCAGAGTGTGACAAAACCAGCGAGAGAGACAGAGCAAAAAGCGAGAGAGAGATGGAGAGAGTGAGAGAGAGATGAGAAGCTAATCTCCTCCGTTTTTTTTGAACTTTGAGACGTGTTTTCCGTTGCAAACTGGCCGGGGCACTTGGGCCCCCGAAATTAGCTGAAATTTTTTGGGGAGACCAGCGTGTCGCGTGAGTGTTCAGTACCTCGACCTCCCCAAAAACGTGCAAATATCTCGTTGTTTTATGGAGAAAGCGAGAGAGAGTGAGAGAGAGCGAGAGAGAGAAACAGAGACATCGATCAAACGGAAACCAACATAAACTGCTGACGCCTTGTCGATAAACTATGGGCGAAAGCTGCCGGGCTATTCCAGCGAATTCATAGCAATTTTTTGGCCTAGCAGAGATCCTTTAGGAATCTGACCTTGGCCGGGGAATCGGGGCCGGGAATTGGAGGGTGGGGGTGTTTTTCTGGCTCACATAATTTGCCCCAATCCCCCACAACCTGAGGCTCGGCTCTCGTTTTTCTGGGTGTCATTTCCGGGCTGTGGGGTGAGCATGAGAGGAGGCTGGTTATGCTGGAATATATCCTAGCAGAGATTCTTTAGGATGGCATGCTAGCAGAGATTTTTTAGGATGGCATGCTAGCAGAGATTTTTTAGGAAATTTTCTGATGTCCTGTGTTGTTTGGTAGTTGGCATTGGTAGGTGAATGAGTGAGTGTCTGTCTGTGTGCCCTTGAGCGGACAATCGGCGAGGGCTGCCTAAAAATCGTTGTCGAGAAAGTTCGTGCTCCCCTCTTTTGGGGGGGTCGAGGAGGACGAGTCGTGCCCCGAGGCTACGCCAAATTTTGGCGCCCCGTCATTAGGAATCGAGGGGAGTTAAGTGGTCGTTTTGTGGTTTCTTGGGCGGGGTAGCAGAGATTCTTGAGGAAAGGGAGGCTAGCAGAGATTTTTTAGGAAATCGCAAGCTAGCAGAGATTCTCAAGTAGAGGGCAACTAGCAGAGATTCTTTGGGAAAAGACAGGCTAGCAGAGATCCTCTAAAACTCCAAAAAAACCACCTAGAAACTGGGCAATTCGTCAAAAGCCCCCAGCATTTTAATTATTTACTGGCCAGCCGTGGTCCCGGGGGGATTCCAGAATTGGAACGGGCCAGAAAAAGCAAAGGTCAGCAGCCCCCGTCAACAGTAGCAAAACGTAATTGGATGCCGGGTTCCGGGTTTGGGACAAATTTGGGAAATTTGCCTGGCAGAGGCCATTTGGGACATCGGGCATTGGCGTGACCAGGCCTGATTTGCATACGGGACAAGCTCTGCACCCTCACTAGTTCATTTGCATAATTGGTCAGAATTTTTTATGGTTTTTGGTCGGCTTGAAAACGTTGGAAAAACGGTGCCGAGGCGTCAGCCTGGTTAAGGCTACGGTTAGCAAATGCATGCAAAAATTCCGAGCGGAGCGGCTTGGACCAAAACCGAATTTTAAATGCGCATTTTCAAGGTGATTAGCGCCGGAGTCAGTAGTACTTTTTCGTACAGTGTACAGTGTTGGAATTTGCATATATTGACGTGAAACTAGGTGGAATCAGCCTAGGCCTAATCCTAAGCTAAGTCGAAACCTAAGCCTAAGCTACGCTAATGCTAGACCTAGACGTAAGCCTGAAATTAAGCTAAACCTAAGCCTAAGCCTACGCTAAGCCTAAACCTAAGCCCAAAAACTCCAAAAACATCCCAAAAATCTGGCATATGCAAATGCAATGCGGGGGCGCGGGGTCAGCCCCGGGCGGCGGCTGGTGCAAAGAGGAGCGGGGCGGAGTGACGAATCTGTCAGTCGCCTCGGCCAGCTCAAGCCGCTCCCCATGTCCATACGATGCATTCCTATGTACAGGCCGCAGGGGGGGTGGGGGAGGAGAGAGGTGACTCATAACTGGGAGGGAGGACTGCTTGAGGCGTTTACAAGCCGAAGGCGCGCTGTATGCAAATATAGCACCGACCGGAATGAGTCATGGCCCTAAATAATGGGTCTATTCGAATTTTCTATTGGTGTCGATGGGCAGAATGTCGAAAAACGGACTGTCGACAATCAGAATATCGATTCTGATTTGTCGAAAAATGAGAGGTTCGACATTTTTATGCGAAATATCGAATATCGGAATATCAGAATTTCGAAAAGCAGAATGTCGAAAAACAGCATATTGGAAAGTCATAATATCGTATGAGCAGAATGCCGACAATCGCGCCAAAAAAAAAAAAAAAATCAGCGGTAAAAAAAGCACAGAAAAGAAAAAAAATTTTGTTTTTCGGCTTTTTTAAAACCCAAGAATGACGAATGAAGATGGAAAAAGACAATTGTCGGGATTCTGACTATGGGGCTTTTTGTAGTGTCGAGATTTTAACAAGTTGTGGGGTTGTCCTTGCTGGGATTTTTCGCGTCGGTATTCTATCTTTTCGGGATATGGTTGTCGGTATTTTGAGTGTCGGCATTATGGCCGTGTCCAGATTTTGTGCATCAGAAAAGGGCCCCAGTTAAAGAAATTTCGCCAATCAAAACAGTGCTCCTGCCACCAATATCTGGCCTTTGTCGGTGTTTTTTCGCGGGGTTCCGCTTGACAGCTATAGCCGGCTGGCGGAACACCTCGCAAAAGGCGATAACCTGTTTTCAAGCCCGGGGTCCAAACTTGTACGGAACACACCCATACACAGCCATACACACACCGGCCCCCCGCGATAAAATCGGCGCGCCTGATCGGGCGGAACGTTTGGTGGGGAGCTGCAAAAAAAGCGTGTTCGCCCAGGATTCCAGCGGAACCATGGGAGCCCGGATATTGTGGAGAGGTGGCTGTAAGAGGCAAGCCAGCAGATTTTCGTTAGGAAAGGGCAGGCTAGCAGAGGTGATTTGGGAACCATTTCCACCCCGCACAGTCCCTATAAAAGCCCGAAAATAGTTGCGTGACTGTTGCTGGCAATTCCAGAATCAAGGGCAGCCAATTTCGATTCAAATTAGCCGCGCACCAATGCCCCGCTGAGACTTTTTTCGGGGTGGTTGTGAGGGAAGGAAGGGCATGTCCAACGGAAATTAGCCACCCTTAGACACCGGTTCTGGGTTGCGGGGCTTTTAAAGGAGCCGGGAAGGGAAGGCTTTGGAAATTTGCGGCTCTTTGTGGAGACAGAGAGAGCGGGAGAGAGAGAAAGAGAAAGAGAGAGAGAGAAAGAGGAGAGAACGAGAGAGTTGGGTGGTGGCGGCGTTCCTGGGCAGGGGTAAGCTGGAAGAGTTTCTTTGCTTTGATCTAGATTCTCTGCTCTCTTACGATCTAGCTCTCTCTCTCTCTCTCTCTTCTCTCTCTTCTCTCCAAGCTGTTCATAAGTACAAAAACAAGCTGAGAAACCAAAAAGTCCACCAAATCCAGTTGTCGATTGGAATGTGCGTAGTCAATTTAAATCCGCTACGTCCAACGGCCCAGTATTAAAAAGCACAGCCAAAAATACGCTCCAACCCGGCCCGGAATGCAAAAAATGCACAGTCCGCGGGCCCGCGGGGGCCGATCAATATCTTTGGGGGGTGTGGAATCTCCGCCCCTACAGCCACACCAAATCCATTTTAGGGAGGAGGAGGAGAAGGCGCAAAAAACGAGGACTACACCTCGCGCCTTTCACCGGCTGGCGGCGGAAAACAGGGCCTATTTAGCCGGGCGGGATGATTTTCCCGGGAGGAGCTTTCAGGGTGGAGTCTTTGGAATTTTTGAGGAAATTGAATGCCGGGTGGGATGACAAGGAGCTTAGGCTTAGGCTTATGCTTAGGCTTAGGCTAGGCTTAGGCTTAGGCTTCGATACAAGGGGAGAGAGAGAGAGAGAGAGATGGAGCAACTCGGGCCACGCCAGCAAGCATCCTTGGTGAAACCGCTGGTTCACAGGTACACTCACAGAATACGCAAATACAAATCAACAAAAATCTCACAAGAATGGCCAGCCTAGCAGCGATTCTTTGCCCAAAAAGGCTGCCCTTGTTACACGCCAATACAGCTGGCGCGTACCTCAGTAGCCGAGACCGGCTACGAGTATTTTATCAAATTGTGAGGGCCCTTTGAGAGCCCTCACATGGCCCGGGGCCCGGGTGGATGAATGGCCGGGGGAATTGCAAATGGCCAGCAGCAGCCCATCCTTTCAATTCGCTTGAAAAACGGGTTGAGGGCCACTTTTGGGGGTGTGGGCCCAAAAAAAAACAGCCCCGTGAGGTTGGAATACCTTTTAAAGGGATTTGGAAGGCTGGGGCAGGCGAGCAGCAATTTTTTAGGAGACGGCGGGCTAGCAGAGATTCTTTAGGAAAGGGCAGGCTAGCAGAGATTCTTGAGAAAACTGCAGATCGAACCAAAACATCCGATTCCGCGGCGATCCGCTTGTGAAGCCCCGGGGGGAGCAAGGATCAGGTCCGGAATCCGGAGCCTCGGGTAATCAAATCATCGGTCGGAAAGTGAAACAGATACAGCGAATTTGGGAGCCGAAGCTAGAGAGAGAGAGAGAGAGAGAGAGAGAGAGAGAGAGAGAGCTGCACAGTGAAATTGGTGCGGCTCTCCGTTTTGAGCGCCCGGGGGGAGAAATGTGATACGGTGAGGCGCGCATTCCGATTACCGGCCTCTTTTGTGTCGCTATATCCGCATAGCCTGCGGGAACACGCCAGATAGAAGGAGAAAATGGGCATTAAAGAGATTGGGAAGTTACAGGGCGTGCTAGCAGAGATTCTTTAGGAAAGGAAAGGCTAGCAGAGATTCTTTAGGAAAAGGTAGAGAAAGCGAAAGCTCCCTGTTACCATGCCAAAAAGGTTCCACCCTGCCGATAAGCCTCTTCAAGGCCCCGAACCTGGCTCCCTGAATTGCGCCTAATCCTGGCAAAGCGCCAGGGCACGCCACAGCCAGGGTAGAAACTGGTCTGCCAGAGTGAAAGTCTTCAGTTTAAAGGGCTTTTAAAGGCACATCTTACCGCGCCCCTTCGGTTTTTGGTCCTACGCCAACACCAGCTACAGTACCCCTCCTGGAAAATCCAAAAAAAAAGAGCTGGGGATATCGTCCCAAACGGGTCCCGAACGGCTAAAGGGATCGGTTGGCATCTTGCCAGGAGTCTGGGGGTCAAGGATTTGCCTTCAAGGGCCCCTTAAAAAATCTTTCTGGGTCTTCGAAGCAGGCACCGCCCTTCGTCCTCGCCGTCTACTCCATGCACGCCCGCCTCATCGCCGTTGTTGATAGCCTAGTTTTCCCAAAGAATCTCTGCTAGCCTGCCCTTTCCTAAAGAATCTCTGCTAGTACCCCAACCCTCCAAATCCCTTTAAAAGGCCTTCGAGGGGCCTTTAAAGCCTGAAGGCCGTCGTCCATGCCCTGATTCCATCTGTTTACGTCGAATTTCCTTGAGCCTCTCAAGTGACCACCTCAGGCAGGCCATAAATCGCGTTGGAGACTATCAGCAGCAGCTAGCTGCCAGCCACCCACACACATTTTCAAGGCGAAGCGGGGAGACACAACCGGTTTTGTTTCTGTTTCTTCTTTCTTTCCGCCACCCGCGCCGGGCTCACACTTTCCCCCCACTCGATCATCGCTTAATTCGGCTGCAAATGTCCTTAGTAGCGGCTAGTAGGCGCTGGTTACTTGAATTTCCGCAAAGGATCTTTGCTAGCTTGCCTTTTTCTAAAGAATCTCTGCTAGCTTGACTTTCCTAAGGGATCTCGGCTTGCATGTCAAACTTACCGTAGTCCGCTAAAGGAACGTGCCAGGGGCAGAGAGGTGGTCTTGTCGTTTCTCTCTCTCTCTCTCTCTCTCCCTCCTTCTCCCTGGCAAAATTTCCATCATTGTTCTTCACCTTGCCCGTTCCGGCCTTGACAAATTAGCCTCGGCTGGGTGTAACGTTTTGCTAGGTTTCGGTTCCCGGGCGTAGTTTTCGGTTGCACTACTCTGTATTTTCCTTGTCTGTACTTGCTGCTTCTGGCTACCTGGCTCCTTTAAAAGTAGACTATTAAGCCACATGCCGTGATTTACAGTGATTTTAACTTGCTAATCGGATTCTCTAAAATCCCCCGGACTGGAAATTGTTATTTTTGGTGCATTTCCTCTCGTAGCCATCACTTTCCAGCTACCGGTTTCTTTTAATCGCCATTTTTTGCCTTGCGACCCTTTAAGCGTAAAGAAATGACCCCCAGCCATATTGCATCTTTTTTTCGGCAAATTGACGGCGGAGGGGTTGTCAATTTTTTCTCAACTCGTCGAGGGGTTGAGAAGTTATTGAGGAGATCATT